>VXBT01015418.1:0-36551 GCA_013400235.1 Oriolus oriolus | reverse complement strand
AGAGGACACAGCCTTAAACTGTGGCAGAGAAAGTTTAGGCTGGACATTAGGAAGAATTTCTTCACAGAAGGAGTGACTGGGCATTGGAATGGGCTGCCCAGGGAGGTGCTGGAGTCACCATCCCTGGAGGTGTTTAAGATGAGACTGGATGTGGCATTTAGAGCCATGTTATAGTTGATAAGGTGGTGTTAGGTCATAGGTTAGACTTGATCTCAAAGGTCTTCTCCAACCTAGTTGATTCTGTGATTCTGTGATCCCTCAACCTAGAGTAAAAAAGAATTACGTATCTGTTCAGTTTGGGACATAAATCATCATTCCTAAGGGAATCCACTTAAAAGACCTTTTTTCTATGTGGTAGGATAGATGATGGCTTAAAAGATCCTTCAGCAATGTTGTTTGAGTCCATTAGCTTTCAGAAAACCTCCATTATTTTAATTTGTTCAAAGTATGTATCAGCAAGATACAAAAGCAAACACACAAGACTGGCAGTTGCTTGCTATGGTGTAATGCTGTGGTGCTTTGTAGACCACTGTGATTAAATACTGTGTTAATAAATGAGGTATTTCTTTTAAGCACGTTTAATAGATTCTAATAATTCATTAGGGATGCTGTTAGAATAGGAAAGGAATGAACTGAAAGCTGGCATCACACAGCATTTATAATGTGCCCTGTAGTAGGTTATGATAAAACAAACACTTGGGAATAGCTTTCCAGACTTGTCAGTGAGGATAACAGCCCTGCAGAGCAGTGCTTACACCCATTAGCCTCCCTCCAAAGGGGAGGATGTTAAGTGTTTTTTGAAATGTGTGAAGAAAGGGGGAATCAGCATGTTTAACATGTGCTAATGATTTGTGCAATGGAGAACCCAGGACCTCAAGCACTATGTCTCTGTGTAACAGGATTTGCTTCTAATAAGGAATCTCACCCATTGGGTCCTTGTCACGTGAGCTGCATTAACATGTTCATAAAAATCAGAAAACTACAGGGGGGTTCTCTTGGTGACTACCCCAGAGCTCCAAAGGGGACTGGGGAAAAGCACTGTACCTTCAGGGCAGAGGAGGGTGGCGGGGGTGCGGATTTTGTTTATTTTGCCAGCTGATGTTGGGATGTTTCCTATCTGTCATTCCAGTTCTCCAGCAGTGCAAGGTAGAGTTCTTGTCTGCATCAGCCATTTCATCAAATGTACCTTAATGGCACAAAAAGAATGAGATGGAAGGACCTTTCCCTTTTTTTATTTACTCTTCTATTTTTTGTTGTACTTCCTTTCTCTGTAAGTGAGGTTCATCATCAGTGAACATAGTTAGACACAAGAGCTAGGCTAGGTTCAGATTATGCATTACTGACCCTCAGGGACCTGAAACCCTGAGGAACACCTTGAATCCATGATATCCGTATTTTCACATAGCAGTTACTATTTGAAATAATGAAAATACAAACTAGTTATAAAGTTTAATCTTAGTTTGTTTTGAATTGAACTTGCAATATCAAGGTATTCCTTTTTATTCACCTTATGTTTATACTCTGATTTATTTCGAAAAAGAACATTTTAAAATTTCAGAAAGATTAATCTTTGCCAATTACATTTATTTTTCTCCTAGGTTTATAGTGGCATTAAACTACTAATTACATTTTTCTCCTTTCTAACTTTTCAGAAATGTGATGAACTTTGGGAAGACTTCCATCAAAAACTGGTGGATGGATCATTGTTAACGCTGGATACATATCTAGGACAATTTCCTGATATCAAAGTACAGTAATGATTTTCTATAAAGGACAAGTTTTAAAGTTCTGTTGAGTTGCAAAATAGAAAATGAGATGACAAGCAAAAACATTTTAAAAGGGTGGGAGGTGGAAGTCATGCTCTCCTGTAATGTAAAATACGTTCTTCTGTAAGTAAATTCTTGACATTAGACAGGGCTGATTTTCCAAGTGAAGAAAAATATTTTTCATGCAGTAGTATTTGGGAGTAAATTAGCCTTTGTAGAAGAAACTTTTATGCTTTTTTCTGCTCCTGTTTCTTTGGTATGAGGTAATTTTAACCAACTTCAATAAGGACGCCTTAAGCTCTTCAGCTGTTAAAATGCCAGACAAATATTACATGGAAAGCAGGCTTTTTGTTATTGGCTAGATGCACCCATGCGTATCTTTCTGTTATCTAAGCCATGGTTGCTGTCTTTTAATTAGTATGAAAAGATTTTGTAAAACACATCAGGAGAGAACGTTATCCAGGTTCTAGCCTCTGCCAGATGCCCACCTGGTGTACAGTCCAGGGAGATGACTGCTAAATGAAATGTGTGAGGATAAAGAAGCTCTATAGGTGAGAGGTAGCAACTTTTGTATTTGAATATGACTGTATGGGCATAAATGGAAATTTTGTTGATGGTTTATAACTGAGTAGGTAACACACAGTCATCCCCTTTGTAATTTACATCAAGAACTAAAGAAAAAATAGTTTAAAAATACCAACATTACTGATGTACAGTCCTAAACTTGCTTTTAAATCAAACTGTGCTTCTGCCCTCTCAGCATGTGGATTTTACATATAATATATAGCTTTATAAAGTCTATATCAAAGTGTGTGTGTGTGTGTATATATATATATATATATATATGTATCTTGAACTCCAGTATTTTAGGTGTGTGAGAACAACTATATGGAGAAGTATATTTTAACATTTTTCCAATTCTAGAAAAAATGCATTAATTGCTGAATTTTTACACTATATAGAAGGGGGAAAGATTGTATTACCCTGAGTTTAACAGGTTCACTGATTCTGGAGAATGTGACAAGTCTTACCATAACACTGATACCTCAGCTCTAAGGCCTGTAAGCCCTACACCCATGAAAACCCCCTCCAAACTATCTGTATATTGATTCCTTATTTAAAATAATGTGATTTGTTTGTCTTTTTTACCATTTCCATGTTCCTCCTACCTGATATAATAATTCAGATATGAAAAACAGATAAGGGAGAATAAAAATATGTCAAAAACTAAATTGACAACATAAGTAAAATCGCTTTTTTAAAAGTGCTCTTCATATTTACTTTCATTTCTACCCCTGTACAGACTCGCATTGCAAAACGAAGCAGAAAGCTAGTGGACTACGACAGTGCAAGGCACCATCTAGAAGCCCTCCAGAGCTCAAAAAGAAAAGATGAGGGCAGAATTACCAAGGTAGCACAATCAAAAACATGCTGGCAGAAGTCTTGGGGAGATTGGGTGGCAGTTGTTTCTGTACAAAGACAGAGCACAAAGTTTCTCTTCCTTTTGCTCTCTTAGAAAAAAGGTACTTTGGTTCATTTGGTAGGCATGCTCAGCCTCTTTCACAAAGGAGTCCTGTTTGAGACCTAACTTGCTCTCTTGATGAGACTGAGGGGACAGCAAATCCTGTGTTGGCCTCCATGGTGTGGGACTGAGTAACATCCTTTGTTAATAAAAATTGTAAAAGACCCACCAAGAAAACCACACAAAAATAATTTTGGTTTTGTTATGTCATAGTGATTTCAGAAGTCACCTGTTTCATTTTGGTTTAGGCAGAAGAAGAGTTTCAAAAAGCACAGAAAGTGTTTGAAGAGTTTAACACTGACTTGCAAGAAGAGTTGCCATCTCTGTGGTCACGGTAAGCCTAGAGAGATACTGTATGCAAGGCCTAAATGGGGGGTAAGGAAGGGGAATGAGGGGATTTTAATGAGCTGATAAAAAAATGGATTGCTGGGTTCTTAAAGATTCCATCCATTATCTTCTTGAAATAATAAAAGGAAAAATGTATGCAAGTGTTCCAAAATATACGTACTGTATTTATGCTTATTTCTTTCAATGTATGTTGGCACTTAAGATTCATTACCATATCTTCATTCTGAGGTGCAAAAAGGTTTCCATTTTATCAGTAAATAATTATGCTTGAGCACAGAGTAATCTGTGGTGATTTGAGTCTACTTATAGCTCATTTTTTATTATAACTACATCAGAAGACACGTTTTATAGTTTTGCACTGATTATGTTGTGATGTTAAATGATTCGATGGCATAGGTCAGTCAGTCAAGATGTTTAATCATGAATCGTGTTTATATGGAAAATGCAGACAATATGAATGGGAGAACAAAAGCAGTAGAAAAATAAGCATCTCATTAGTGTGCTATGTTCTTTAACAATTGACAGTCTGGAGTGGAAATATGAAGCATCCTTTGTCTTCTCTGCCTTCTAAATTAAATCCTGTTAAATTTCAGAACAATAGAGGATTCTCCTGCTGTGTTTCTGCCTATTTCAGTGTAAACCTACGTAGCACTTTAAAATATTTGTTATATGGGCCTACTAAAAGTAAAACTGCGTATGAATGATTTAGAGTAAGGGCCCTTTAACTTCAGTAAATTTTGTGTAAAAAAGCAGTAGCTAGTCTCAGAGAAAGGCAGAATTTAATTTGAGCAATACGCATAATTTAAAAGGCAATTGCTTTCAGAGTCCTTTATGTTAGTTATTACAACTCTTCAGGAAGAAAATTATCTATTGAGCTGACATTTTGCAGGCTTATTCTTATTCCAATGATGATTTTTGTTAATAAATTTGGGAGAGATTATACATGAAAGTTTTAAATAGGAAAAAGAATAAAACAAAACCTTCTACTTTTGAAATGTAGAAGTATGTAATCATTCACCCCAAATAAGCAGATTCTTGACTACATGCACAGAAATGTCTAGTCTATATTAAATTCTTTTCTCTTTTATACACGTGCATATGTTTCAGAGCTGAGCTTGGGACACCCACCCCTGGGCTGTACTGAGCTGTATACATTAAAGCTGACCCCAGACGCAACTGCATCACCTTGGTGCTGTGACAAGATTTGGGCACAGGGGCTCACAGTGCCAGAGTGGTACCTTTCTCCTTCCAGGAAATGGTTGTGTTGCTGTCTGGTGGGAGATGGATGCCCAGAGCATCTTGCCTTCCCTGTGCTTGTGCTGCACTTGTGACCATCCTTTTCCACTCTTCTTTAAAACAAGCTGAAGACATCTTATGTGGAGTAATCTCAGCTTGGTTCACTGGATGGTGTGAAATACGTATCTCAACACAAACAGAAATAATCATGAACAAACTAGTCTGAAATTTTGACATTTTATAATTTGCTTTGCTGAGAGTAATAGTCAAGAATGTTGCTTGTAGTCCAGAAGACAGTTAATTGATCTGCCTTTGTGGCCCCTCCCACACATATTTTTTATTCTCTTTTTCCTTTCTTTGTGCCATCCTTCGTAGACGAATTGGCTTCTATGTGAACACCTTCAAAAATGTATCCAGCCTTGAAGCCAAGTTTCACAAGGAAATAGCTTTAGTGAGTAAAACTGACTATCTCATGTATAATGGATTATGATACGCATGACAGCTAACAAATGTCTTATAGTAAAAATCTAGCAGAGGCACACATGAGAATTTGCCATCGATCCAGATTTGTGGTGTAATCATCATATTCATTTCTCCTTGCCATATTCGTTCTCTCCTTAAGGAAGGAGCAGCCCCTATAATTTTGGACTGCAGTGCATTATCAGTTGTAGAACTAAATTCACTTTCTCTTTTGATAATTTACTGTTGTCTTCAGTATTTTTGCTGTGTCCAATTGCTAAGCACCTCTGCTTTAATCAGTACAAGAAAAACATGTCAAGCATTCCCTTCAAGTCTGCTATATGCATTGTCAGCAGTGCAATATTTTATCTGTGACTGTTAGGCAAATCAAGCAGTTTCACTGAGGATCTTTTGCATGTACCTGGCTAAATAGTAGTATTATCTATACTGGCCTTCAAATTGGAACCTAAATTTTTTTGAAAACTCACTTTACTGAAGTTCTGTGAAAATTTGGATTAGATTTTTCAGGAGAAAACATGAATCTTCTTTGCTGCCCATGTTACTTTAAACTTAGATGACCTCCTTCATCAGAGCTCACATAGGAGTCAGTCACACTTACGAACTTGTTCTCTAAAAAACAGCTCATGTTTTTGAAGAACTGCTATTATCTTTGATTCTATGGATTTTGATGGGTTTCTGTTTAGGCTTTTGCTATACATGGCACTGAGAACTTTTGGAAGGTTTTTTACTGTAACAAAGTTATCAAGTTATCATTTATCAGACCAGATTTATCACCTGTGTTTTTAATCATGACTACAGTTGTTCACATAAACTCAGGCAACTGTTTTGTTTTCACAGTTATGTCACAAACTATATGAAGTGATGACAAAGCTGGGGGATCAGCATGCAGACAAGGCTTTCACTATTCAAGGGGCACCAAGGTGAATTTACTGCTTTTTTAATGAATTCCATTGCTGTAGGCTTTGTGGGTTTCAGCATATGTAGTAATCACCTACACCATGTGTAGTGATTGCTGCACAGCATGGTAACAAACGTTAGTTGTTCAGGATGGTAGATGAAGGTATCTGGGGTGAAATTCTTCTCAACGGGAGTAAAGATGCAAAGCCTCCTTCTTCACTGACTGTTTTTCAAAAAGAAAAAAGAATGAAGGCTGTTTCAATTTAGCCAAGTTCATTGTAACTGTGACATCAATTTGCACCAACTAAGTGTATAGCTCATTTATTCTTAGATGCTTAGTTTACAGCAATGTTGCTAACTCTCATAATTTGTTTAAAGCCTTGAAATATTGAGATATGTTTTTAGCTCCTATTATTAGGTGAGAATCCGAACCTTTGAACATTAGCTTTTATCTCTTCTGCTTACGGGGAAATGTGAAGATCTGAGGGCGCATCATAAAAGCAGAAAAGCTGAAATAATGAGAATGTCACAAAATACCATATTTTTAAAGACTTTCAAGAAGTCTTGTTTTAAAGCACAAAACCAAAAAGAGTTTAAAATCATATGGTGCATTCTTAAGGTCAGTGGATGCCAGTACAGTATTTGTGATTTTTTGCTTTCAACAAATGTAGCCTTTCTGCCATAACTTGATTTCTAATACTGATATGCAGAAAAGGTTGAAGTGAAAAACAGTGAGACTTAGCAAGACACAAGGATATTTAGAATTAATAAATAAAGCCTGAATTTCCATTTAATCCCAGCTAGTCAGAAGCAATCCGAACAATGTTACAGCTTTTCGCATCCCACTGTAAGGGAAACCGCAGGAGATAGTTTTAATGGATTTCTCGGACAAAATCAAGCACAAACGAGGCAAATATTGTATCTGATAACTATTTACTGATACGTGTCCCTCTGGAGAGGGAAAGTTAAGCAGAGAAGGGAAAAGAAAGACGGAGAGAGAAAGCAGGCCAAGCTCAGAATGTTGCCAGCGGAGTCCCGGGGTGCACCGTCGGCGTCCATCGGCAGGCGGCGCGCGCGCTCCCAACCGGGGGAGCCTGCGCAGCTCTCGCGAGAGCACGGCTGCGATGGCCGCATCCGGCGTGCGCCCGCGGGGCGGGAGCCGGCGCTCGGGCCGAGGGGCGGGCAGGCTGCTGGGGGCAAGCAGCCAGGCAGGGTAGACGGAAGGGTGCGGGCATGGGAGATAGTCAGGGAAGAAGCGGGACCGCAGGGAGAAGGCGCGCAGGCGGCCGAACGAGCCAGACCTCCTGGCGAGCCCCCAGGCAAGATACTGAGACACCGGGCAGCGTTTGAGGCGCCGTTAAACGCTTTTATGCGCTCAGGCTCCTCCCGTAGTCCGCTCCTTGGAGAACGGCCATTAGTTCTCCATAGTCAGGGGAATTTCCCCCGGCAGCAGGGGTTTCCCCGCCTGCAGCGGGAGTCTCTTGCAGCCCAGTGGTGGAAGTTTTCTCTGCCCTGATTGTCAGGCGAAGTGTCCATTTTCTAAAGGGATCGCCTGCTTAGAGACTCAGATGTCCTCGGTCTCCATCCCCTCACCCGTGCCAGCCACCTTCGGCACGTGCCACGTTTAGTGCTCAGCCCATGTAGTAATTTTCCACCCAGTGTCAGAAAATGGTTTATAACACAAAACCCAGCGAATGTTGCGGCATAAATAAAAATTAAATTGGTTCCTCACGTAGCTACTGCTAATTTGCCCGCAAGGTGGAGTTAGATTAGCAACAGTTAAGACTGACCAAACAACATAAAGTCTGCCTCAAAAACATGGCAGATATTCCTACATTTGTTTTAATCTCACTTTGGAAGAACAAAGAATGAAATATTGAAACTTCCGATGTAATGCAAAATTCAGAACTACTTTATAAGCACATCACTAGAATCTGCATTTTAGATTATTTCAGTGATAATCCATGCTCATGTATTACATACTGCCTTCGGAGCTGTTAGCTTATGCATCACCACTTCTGGCCCATTTAGGATGGACTCAGAAACTGGACTATGTTTCCATAAAGGATTTGTAAAATACTTTTATGGGATGTAAAATAATGTAGTGTTGGAAGATTTCAAGCACTTTTTGTAAACAACAGGTATTTTATCTGTGGTCTCCTAGACCATGTCCAACATGCACATGCTTGTTCCCACTGAATTATTGATTCCATCACCGAGAGAAAAAAGAATTGTTTTTGCTGCCAATTACTAGACATCGTTTAATGTAGTGCGATCTTAACTTACTTTAAAAAAGCTTTCTACAAATACATTTTTTTCAGTTACTTTCTTACTCTCTTTTGCTGTACTATTTGCAGAGCCTTGTGTGAAAATCTGGATAGATTTTGACTTCCATGATTAGTGATGATACTCTTAAAAGACTATTCAGAAGTGTGTCTTCATGAGATAAAACAGCTTTCCACTTTAGATGCATGAGAAGCTGGTACTAGACAAATACAGTATCTAATCTTTCTTTTAAAGAACTGCTTAAAAAGAAACATCTTAAAAAACTTGTATGCTACTGAATACTCTATCCTGAAGGCAAATATTGTACCTGGGACATAAATTTCTTAATGACTGCTTATTTTTTCTCTTTTAATATTTCCACAGAAAGAGGTGGTGAGTGTGAGCTAAGTTTGTCCTTCCAAAGAACAATTTTTCTTGTGTTAGCAATTAGGATCATGTTTATTCTGTGGTCTCAATCAGGTAGTGCTTCTGCTCTCCCTGAGGATGTGTAGGAGTCGCTCTTACTGAGTACTGTGGTTGTTGAGTAGTGTAGTTCATAGCCTCCCCTCATTGTAAGCTTTCAGCATTTCTAGGTAGCTGGATATTTTCTCAGTGTTTGCACCAGGTCCTTTCATGAGAAGGGCAGACGCTTTCTAGGACTTCATCAGATCTTTTCTTAGTATCAGCAGAGCTCTGTTGAAGTCACTTGATTGCTGCTTGTTTATAATTTTGGTGATTTGTTCTTCTAAACAGTGATATCTTTATAATAATCTTGGCTGTGTTTTATTTTATTGAAACCTTTCTGAAGTTACTGAGCTTTTAAAATTATTTGCATTATTCATTGTTATGCCTTCCTGTGGGATTTTTTTATCTTTAGAGTCTTTTATTCCAAGAAGCATGTGAAAAGAAGACAGTAAATCTATTTCACATTTTATAATAGTTATGAATTTATAAGTGAGATGGTATTTCATGTACAGAATTTGAAAAAATGCAGGTACTATTTCTCTTCAAGTTACAGTGATCAGGTAAACAAATGTTCCAAAAATCAAGATCATTCAAAATTAAAACTTCCTTTGACACTGAAATTTAATTGCACTTAATTGGAGTTTTAGTTTTAGTCATTATATAATGGCTTAGTTCATCTCCAGTATGTACTCTCTTTTGTGGTCACTGGTGTTACATCAGGGATGCAGTTCAAATGTTGCATCAGATTTTCAAGGTAACAAGTCAGCAAGATATATGTGTCCTTGCCATTGCTTTGCTTCTGTCTAGTGATTCAGGTCCACTCCGCTTTGCAAAAACACCATCACCACCAGAGGAGGTCTCTCCCCTACCCAGCCCTACTGCTAGTCCCAATCATATGCTGGCACCAGCGTCTCCAGCACCAGCCCGACCTAAGTCACCCACACAGGTAAGGAGATACCTAGCAGCGGGATCTGGCCTGTTGTGCAGTGAAAGATTTCTGAGATGATGTACGTGGTGGATTTTTCATCTAGGCTGTGACTGAGTGATGGGAGGGAGTCCCCTGGTTCTGTTGCAGTCTGTTCTGTTCATCAGTTGTTCATCCCTGTGTCACAACATGAATAGAAAATTGTTTCTGTATTTAGGGGGAATGAAGAAAATTTTACTTGCCTGGTGAATTGGTGGGACTTGAAGTGACAAAGCAAAACACTCTTAGTTGCATTGTCTCTAAGGACCCATGTACCAGCAGTGATAGTTTGAAAAGCCTATTTCTAAAACCTCTTTGTGAATTTTTGTACATTATGTATTTCTGCTCTTCATTCATCTTCAAGTTTATGCTTACCCTGAGAAAAATTAGCCAGTGAGTATCATTGGTCTGGCCAATCTCTAAAACAATAAATAATAAAGCTAGCTGAAATACTGCTCTGCTAATTACTGATAATTAAAGTCTTATTGGTTGTTTTTAGCACTAGATTGAGAAGTTTGACACTGTTGTAATCAATGGAGTAATTTCTATTCTCACTAGTATTGGTAAAATAAGAATCAGTTTTGTTCATCAGTTCCATCTGCAGCATGAGTTGTATGTGATACTTCATGTGCATATCAAAGACCTGTGTTGATGTTATGGATGTTTTTGGAACTGGGATAGCTTCTATGCTGATTGCTGTTTCTGTGCTGTCTGCATATCAGAAGAAAATTGATTTTATATCTAGTGAGCATGCTTATTTTCTCTGGTCTCCCAAAATGTGACACCTCACTGCCTGAGTATTCACCTGGTGGGACTCAGCCTCACTGGTGCCAATGGTGTTATGTCACTATACCACCTGAGGATTTTTAGTCAATATATTTTCTTGGGGTTTTGATAGATTTAAAAATTATTCAATACTATTTGGTATTATTCTGAGCGATTAGTTTGTCATAGTTATGTGAATCTCTGCAGAGCAGGAGGACTATAATAAACTAAGCACCTTTGAAGTGCTGTCATTCCCAGAGATGATATGGTCCTAGCATTAAGTACACTCTAAGGCTAGCAACAGGTAGGCAGGGACAAAATCCCAAAGCTAAACACAAATGAACTCAAGAAGCCAAAAAGCTGCAGAGGCATTGTTCCTGTGCAATACTCCCCTTCCACCTATGGGCTGCATAGAAGATCAAGTGTCCTGCACTGTGTGCCTGTCGCAGCAGAAAAAAAATAACTAAGAGTTGCTTTTGTATGAAGTCTGAAACGTTGAGTTTTAATGACCTTGAAACATAGGGTGGTTTTGCTCTTCCCATAATGTTTATTTCAAGGCATTTGTTGGTGAACAGCTAAACAGTTCCTTTCATAAATGTGGCTTATTCCCATGGCTTATTTAGGGTGAAGTAGCCAAAGTAAAAACCTAGGACAATTTGTTTAGGCCTAGTTTAAAGATTTTCTTTTATCCCTGAACTAGTCTGTGACATTTTTGCTGTCTGCCTAGCTGAGGAAAGGTCCGCCAGTCCCACCACTGCCTAAACTCACACCCACGAAGGAGTTGCAACAGGAGAACATCATTAACTTATTTGACGACAACTTTGTCCCAGAAATCAATGTGACAACCCCATCACAGGTAAGGTTCAGTGAATTGTGTGGAGGTCCAACCATGTAATCACCCTAAGTTCTCCAAGATAGTGCCCCTGGGGCTGATCTTCATGGGGAGGGAGGAGGGCAGGTAGAAGGCAGAGGTAAAATTACCACTTTCTATTTTCTTGAAAGAGTTACACATATGGTGTTTTGCCTTTGAATAAGTCACACATAATCGCTTAAAAGGACTAACACTGCTAACATACTGAAAAAAAGAGTGATTTCCGGAGAGGTCCAACTAAAAATACTGTGATACAGTCATGTTTGAGATTTAAAGGCATCCAGGTTGCATTACTAGCTGAGAGTTGATCTAAGATGCCTTTTTTTTAATGCTAAGCATCTCAAGTGGAACTTAACAGAGATCCTTTATTATTTCTGTTTCCTTCATCAAAATCATTAGAAGTATTCCTTCTTTCTGCTGAGCAATCTTTTAAAAATGGAACTTGACTGGTTTTTACAGGTATAAAAGACTGCTTCAGCTAGATTATTAATTCACTTGGCTTTGCTCGTAGAAACATTCGCTGCACAGCAGAGAAGTGATCAAAATTCATTTTATCTCATTATTATTATATTTTTAAAAGTTGCATATAATAAACAGAAAAGCCAGAATTGTGCAAAATAAGTCTGTAAAATTTGTATTCATCTATTCAGCTTTTACATAGTTACAGTGATTGCTGGTTTTTTTGATAATGGACCCTTTCTTTCATGGTAATTACAACTCTGAAATCTGAGCCTGTGTCTGATAGATTAAAGAGAAATATGTAGATCTGAATCTTATGTAGAATGTTTAGGAAGCTCTGTTTTCATTTGAATCATTGGTTTTGTTCTAATTCATTTGACAAGACAGGAGAACGAAGGCACAGGAATGAAAAATGTATTTTATACAATTTGAACATGTGATGCTTTGTTTTCTTGTGGTAGGGAGAAACAGGCATTGCTTTGTATAGGGATCTATTTGGAACAGACTTATTTATAGTTAAGTCTCCATGCAATTAAAGAATTAAAGGCTACTCCCAGAATGCAGCTGCTGGTAGGCCCTCTTCCTGAAGGGAGATGGCAGGTCTGTTGCATCACTGTACCCTGACTTCGTAGGAATTAATTACTCTAGTAGCATGAGCCTTGAAATCACTGGTAAGAGTTGGTGTAAGCTGTGCTAGATATGGCCCCCTGCATTAAATGCTATATCCAACTAACCTGCGTATGTTAGAAATGGAAGCAGAAATTGAACTGGTTTGCTTTTCCATTAAGAGATGACACTGGAACAAGGCTTTAATTAAGTGTAAGTCACATTTCCAGAATCCTTATATCCTTTCTATGAGAGATTGGCATAGAACTGGAATGGCATAATAAAAGTGGGCATGCTTCTGAGAACTGAAATATTTTCCTTGCCTCTCAAGGAAAATGGATTTCCCTTCAGTGAGTGATTTATGTCCTTCCCTCCTCCACTGTCAATGACCACGGAATGTCCTAAGCTATTCCCTGGCCACCTTCTCATCAATCATCTGCACTTCTCCCTCCACAAAACCCACCCCCATTACTAAAGCATCCTTACTGTATCTGAGATCTCTGAGTATGTACAGCCATACCCAGATAATGTGATATCTAGGTTTTGTATCCTTGTGTATGTGAACCAGTTAAGGAAAATATACAGAATGAAATCCACAGGAAATACGGACTTATTCGTCTTGGTGTTTATGGCTTCTCCTGTACTCCTAAAGCCCTTGTTGAGCAGTATGGAGAAAGCTATTAAGCCTGCAAAGCCTGCCAATGGTACAGGACTTCCCAAGGAACCACCACTGGTGTCCCAGACACTGATTACGCAGAGGCACAAAACCAGCAGACCGATGACTAGAGCTTTGCTGCTTTAATACAGTGTTTTGGAGAGGATTGCAAACAGGCCAAACACTTTCGTTTCCTGAAACACAAATATCCTGTAATTATTGTTGCTTCTCCTTCTTTACCAAGCAGTACTAATGCATTCACTTCATTAGTGCGACATGCTGAAAGACAGTTCTGCTTGGTGCTGTTGAATATTTTTGCACTGATTAAACAATCTCACTTTTTTGACTATTAATTGTCAAAAATGGATTTAATTACTGCCTAGTAAAAGAAAGAGGTGAAAAGATGAAATATCTGAATGACCAAATGAAAGGATCATTCAGAAGTGAGTATTCCTTGCTTTATTTCTCCTTTTCTTCACATCACATTTCTCCCTAGTGTCCAGTTACTAGCTCGAACATTGTAGGCCTTTATATGCCCCCTACAGATACATAATGTGTCTGAATTTCTAACAGCTCTGAAGTGAATGGTCCATAACTACTAAGGCTATTTTAAGGCTTGTACAGACTGTGTGCAGAGAGAGGGTGACGGTTCTGGTGGTCCTTGCAGGTTTCTTGTGTGTTCTTCATTCCTTTTACCTACCTCTGAGAGGTACAGCCTTTCTTCTGCCACAGCAGCCTCTTTCACATGTTTAATTTATTCATGCTTCATCATGCTGTGGTGGAATAAATACAGAATGTTTGGCAGGCCTTCCTGTCACAACTTTGTCCTTTATTGAGTGATTTGCTGAGGTTCCTGTTTTTCCTGCATCTCCCTGTAATGTGGTGTCTTAGGTACTCTGTATGTTTATTTGGCCCTTTGTCACTAAAGTTAAGACAAGTGTTCTCTTCATTTTGATCTGAGGGTCATGGGTAATGATAACTTTTGCTATCAGTGATCAGTACCCTGTCACTTCCAGTACCTTAGCTGTCATCACTCATGGCCTAAGTAAGACTCCTCTTCCTTTGATTCAGTCTTCATAGGTAGCAACTTCATTTTCAAACCTCAGTGAAAGATCATTATCTTTTATGTCTCCATCCAATTCTGATTATATGCCAGCAAATGCTGTTGTTTCATCAAGGTATATGACCATATGAGTATTAGTGCCTCAAGAGCATATGTGATGAAATCTAGATACGCCTGATGGAAGGCATGAGAGAATGAATGTAATGTTGGTTAGTGGTGGGAATGGTGGGTTTGACTTTTTAAAATGTGAGACTATAACACCGGCTTCAATGTGTCAGACCATCACCAGTGATGCAGAAGGCCAAAGACAGAAGATAAATCAAGGCAGGCAAAGTTGGTACTCCTGACACTCCCTTCTACTACAGTCTCTCTGCCTCTAGTCATTTGCTGCTCTAGGGCTTCCTCACCATGATTTCTACCTGTTTAGTAAGCCTCAACAGACTACTTTGCTACAAATTTATTCAGTCTTTCAGCATGTGTACATTTTCCACATTCATACTACCTGAAGCCAAGGAGGTCCCCAGCTGGACTCTGTGCCACATGGAGCACCACCACTTTTTTTATTTTACATTTGTCCCCACCAACTTTGCTGCCAACTGCCTTCCTGCTTTGGAAGAATCAGGGAGCAGCCAAACCCCTCTCACACTGGTATAGACCCTTCTCACATCACCCCTAGCACACCTCTTACAGACTGAAGAGTTCTAGGTTACTCTGTCATTCCTAACATGGGAGCTGAGGAGCTCTTTTTACCATATTTGCAGGTGACACGGAGAATTAAGGCGTTTTGTGGCATAATGGAGGCCATTAATTACCTAACTTTGAACATCTGTTAACCAATAGTAACACTAATTTGGAAAGTTTATACTCTTAAATGTTTTAATAATAGAAAGTCTTTGCTAATTTATTTTACTGTCATCATCATCATCATTATTATTATCTCCTAGTTTTGCTGGGTTTATACATGCCATATTATGGTAGACTTGCCCTGTCATATGAGCTTCTCTCACTATTTAGCAAACACTGAACAACTAGCAGTAGGCAGTACTAGCCTTGTTATCAAGACCAACATGCTTGCCTAGAATATTTACAATTAGTGATAATTAAATCTCAGCTACAGTTTCACACTGTTTTATGTTGAAGCACACTAATTGTTTTTTCAGGTTATTTTGCAGCGGAAAAGGCCTGTAGCCCATTGAACATATATATGTGTGTATATTTTTATAGTGATCTCAGAGGCCTTGGCTAATTTATTAATTGCAAACCAAGAAGGCTCTACCATGTAATCCAGTTTAATAAGAACTTGTCATAGAATCATAGAATGGCTTTGGTTGAAAGAGACCTTAAAGATCATCTAGTTCCAACGCCCCTGCCATGGACAGGGACAGCTCTCACTAGACCAAGTTGCTCAAAGCCCCATCCAATCTGGCCTTGAACACTTTCAGGGATGGAACATCCACAGCTTCTCTGGGCAGCCTGTTCCAGTGCCTTACTATCGGATGTTTCCTAAAGTTTAGAGCTAAAGGCAACTTTAATCGTAAATTGGTATACGTGTTCAGAATTAAAACTTAATTCAGATAAATTTATATCCTTCTGTATGGGCTTTTTAATAATGTTTGTGTTTGGGGAGAGATGAACTTATTAGAATGTATGGACATTGGGTGCTGTTTATGTAGTTTTTAACTTTGATGTCTGTCTCAAAGCACTTTGAAAGGGCCTTCACAGTCAAGTACACTGAACACTTTTTTGAAAGGGCTGTGACTGTTTAGCCTAAAAAGGCAAAGCTGTACTACAGAGAAACCAAAGACATCATAAGAGTGAATCTCATAAAAGTAAAACTTACACTAAAGCTCAGGAAAATCTTCAGAGCTTCCACCCCTTCTGGTGTGTGCCACAGCTAGGTTTGTTTGGCTTTTTTCCTTGACCATTTAATATTTCACTACCCAGGGCAGCTTTTAAGTGATAAGTTTTTCAAGAGTTATATTTCTCTTCTAACAGAATGAAGTACCTGAAGCTAAGAAAGAGGAATCTTTACTGGATTTGGACTTCGACCCTTTCAAGCCAGAAGCTGTATCAACAGGAGTTAGTCATTCACCCATGTCTCAGGTATCTCTTTGTCTTGACATAGGCAAAGCATATGAGTGCAGTGAACTGTGTGTGGTAGAAAAGGTTTGCCTCATGTGTTAATGAGAAGTGTCTGAAAAACTATCTTCCTGAGAAGCACTAGTCAGCCTTCTATCTTCCCCCTCAGTAATCCTGTACTTGATGATGTAGTGGAAGGAGAGGAAATTGTCACATGGTAAAATGAGATGTCTGCTGATGAGGATGGTTGCTGGTACCTTGGCCTTGACTTTAGCATGCTGTTATTTTCCATCTTTAGAATAATTCTTAGTGTAAACATTATTATTCTCCAGTGCTTGTTTTTCTGACAACTTTTCTGACCTGACTTTGATTCTTCATGTCTGGAAAGATGCCTTACGGGACCTAGATCTTGTGGAGTGAGCATGCAATTGCTTTAGAGTGATGGAGTTTCTGTACCAAGCAGTGGTATGATCTGAGTGGTTTTGCTATTAATCTACTTTAGACCTAACCTTGAGGAAAATCAGAGTATGGAATAGGGTGTTTTCATGTAGAATGTTGTGTTATCGATTCTACATTCAGTAGTAATATTCGTAATGGTAGCTTTTTGCAACAATATGAAAAAAAAAAGATGAATTTTTTTTTAAAAAACGTGATATATCAAGTTGCTGATATTCATTGACTTATCCTATAGGACATGCTATTTTAAAATCCAGAATTCACCCTCACTACCCAGAGGGCAGGTAGCAAAGTAGGGAAGACCCTCCTGGCCGGCGTATCTGTCTTGTACACAAAGAAGCAATGTTAATGCACTCTTAGCAAGACCTATTATTCCTGTGCGATCATTGATCTGGCTTGTTCTGTGGGACATGAGAGGACTAATCAGCTGTTCAGAAATGTAGCACTGGGAAAGGAGTGAGAAGACAAGAAGCTTTAAGGCTGAGATGGTCCCAATTCTCTGCTGATCTTATCCTCAGTTAATTAATTTCTTATTTGGTGTGAAGTCCTACTTATGTAATGAGATCTGTAGTGATCTCTGACAGGATATGTGCTGTCAGAAAAATTGTACATTGTCAGCACTCTGAACACTAGCTGAAATTTCTCACTGAGATCTGCTGTGAGAAGTGTTTCATTCTAGCAGAAGCTTTGTGCATTTTATTTGCTATGTTTTTCCTCCCTCTAAATAGAGAAAAGGAAGGGGAAGGCAAATGAAATTCCGTAGCATTCAGCAGTGACAGAAAACGCTAAGTGTGACTTTGCTAACTACTCTTTCAGCTTGTTTGGTAATAATGCTGATTAGAGCAGTGAGATCATTAAACAAAAGATACTTAACTTTTATGACAGAACACATTTGTTCTGACATCATACTGTACATCTTGTAGAAAAGTTTATTACTCTAGTGAAAAATAGCTATTTTATATTCAACTATACCATAAAATACAGAATATAGTTCTGTGTAGAAAAGTACATTGTAACTTTTCATCTAGGGGCATAGGAAGCATTCACTGAGCACCTTTACTCACTCCTTTCACCTTTCAACAAAAAGGCATATGAGAAAGGATGGTCCGCATCTAGAAGAGCATGTGGATGAGTCAGAACACCGTGTTTTTAGAAGGGAAGACAGCCTTGCAGTCTGGGTCTTGGTCTCACTGGAGTTGACAGGGTCATTACTATGGCAGTATAGAGAGTATGAGAGAATGAGACTATGGCTGCAGTCTTTGGAGAGCCCTGTGCTTGCAGGGAGATTAAGAAGAGAGCCGTAAGTGGTGTTTCTGTAGGTGTATAGTTTTTGCCTCAGTCATGGATATTTTCCATTCAGCAGACAGTTGAAGTAGTGATGTGAAGACAGGAGTAGTCGTCTGTGCATGATGCCTTGGGATGCCTGGCATGACTTGTCTATTGTTAATTTAATTAATTACCTCCCTTCACTGCTCTGCCAGGGTGATCCAACCACAGTAAGTGAGCCCTGGTCTGTCCTTCCTCAATTGCTTTTCGATTTCTATGGCTGTGTTAGAAGGGACCTTTCTAAACCTGCCTGGTTCTCTTCTCTTTTGATATGAACCAGCAGAGCTCTGTCTCATGTGGTGGGCTGTAAATATTTGGCATGAAGTCTGCTGCTTTTCTTTCATCTGTCTGTTAAGCTCTTCTGTTGAGAGGTCACTAACATTTATTAACAGACTGGACAAGGAAAAGAAAATATTGGTCAACTTTCTTATTTCCTTTCCCAAAAAGTATGCTATTTTCCTTTCTAGTGTCAGTGTTGTGAGGAAACCCATTTATTCTCAGTGGATAGCTGCATCATTTTTAACTGGCTAGAAAACCCTACCTTTGTAAGCTCTTTAAAGCTGACACCTTGCAGAGGCTCCTGTACCTGTTGAAAGTCACTCCATCACCAGCTCCGAATCTGACCATTACTGATGCACACAGCAATGTGAGTTTGATGGAAAGCAGCAACTACTTTGAAGTGGGAAGTACCACAATGCATTGCATACTGCCCATCCTTTATAACCAAAACTGTTTTGCAGATACATACACAGACAAACACATGCACACGTGCTAATATATAAAATATGTATGAACTTATAAGCATGCATATAAATAAGTTCTCTCTTCTTAGTTAATGGACACTGTTATGTAGCATGTTGGACATACAGTACAGGAATGGTATTTTTCTGACCAGCTGTTTTTTCCACTACTTTTTTCAGACATTGCCATGGGATCTATGGACGGTAAGCCTGACATACATAATTGTCTTTCTGTGCCTCTGATTTTGTAACAACTTAAACTCAGATTTACAGTTCTTTTACCAAATGCCGAGATAAAGAATTTACAGATCGTGACAAACTTTCAAGTATATGAAGCCACTGGGTATCTTTTAAAACTAACAACAACAAAAAATAATCTCTGTTGCTTAGCCTACAAAACCTAAATTATATCAGAAATCTAGGCTAATAAGATTCACAATCACTACAGTGTGTTACCTTTAATATGCCCAAAGCACAGCTATTAGAAGGTAATAATGGATATAAACCACTTGTTTTAAATACTGAAGGTGTAGTTCCTTAGGACTTTAACCCAATGGACAACCATTTTCTCAAAACTGGGAGTAAAGACAGAATTTAGCTTGTCTTTGTGGGCATACAGTGAACTAGAGTGAAGTCACAAAAGAAATTGCTGCTGTAGGAAACTGCATGAATCCTTCCTTCTTCCTCCTGGTGCCAAATCAGATAAAATGATCTGCAGGAAGAAAACAACCCATTTTTGTGAGGTTTGTTTTGACTTTATGTAATGGAATTAGCTGGGTTGACTTGACATGGAGCCCAGTATGTTCATGTTTGACTTTTTGTAGCTTCAGCCAGCACAGAAATCTGTGAATGCTTGTCATGTATTCAGATTCACAGTGCTGTTTTGTGAATGCATTCCATATGTGATGTATATTAAATGCTCATCTCTTTATATTGAGTGAGGTTAAATAAAGCTTGATAAAAACAGTCATTTATGTAGGCTAGCCAAAATTTCAAGGCTGCAAATATCTAGACCAGGTGAAATAACCCAGAAATGTTCTGAATGTATTGCTCTAAACTTAGATTAGATAGCTTTATCAAAGTCTTCTTTTTGCACAGTTTTATTTACAGTTTTTTAATGTTATGTATGTATTCTGTATTATAATTATTTTCTTCTTTGCTCTATTTTTTAAAAATGCTAGTGTTCTTCATAGCTAAATGTTTGAAATAAAAATGTCAGTGACTCACAGGGGAAGGCAAGAGGTGATAAATATTCAACATACATGAAGAACTTTTTTTATAATGTAATTCAGAGGCTTAAAATTCACAGGCCTGGAATTAGTCTTGGGTGGAGTGGCAGGAAAAGACCCACCACTCCTTCCCCACCTTGATTTGGTAACTCCAGCTGGTTAGAGAACTGCTAATTAATGAACTGCTGCCATATTGAAGTACATCATGTTTTTCTTTTCTGTGTTTTATGTGTATGACTTCCTTCTATACAGACAAGCAGCGAATTGGTGCAGCCGGTAAGCAAACCTCCCCCCAAAATTGCAACCACTCTAGAGACTTCTTTAATAGATAGTTTTCTGGTTTTGTGTATCAGTGCTGCTCTTTTGCATTTCAGTTTATTGCCTTCAGATGTTGCAAACCACATAGCTTTTCCTTAAATGGCTTAATTTAGTCACTTCATTCTTTAGATTAAAATTGCTCTTATAAAATATAAATTTTGTGTTTTCTCATCAAGTCCGCCTTTATCTTTTTCATCTTGTGTTTTTTCTTTGCTTTTCTGTCTGCTTAAAGCCTGATTCTTCAAAAAGTCTTTCCCTGTGTAACCTGATCATGGAGGAAACCCCAAACAGTGGGTCATCAGAAGATACTAACAGATCTCAAACTGATCTAGGTTCACTCAACTGGGGCCTAGATGTTAGCACACCCATTATTAGCCAGGAAATTACTGCAGGCAGTTCTTCGCTTTTCCCCAGGGCAGAGCAAACCTCAAGCGAATCCACGGGTACTCTGCCTGCTAGTGTTTGGCCTGCAGTAGGTGAGCAGGAGGATGCTGCACCAGGGTCAGCTTCTGTAAGCGAAAACCAGAGGACTTCACTGGAGGACCAGTTGGATGCCAAAAATGTCATGTGGGAAGATGTGGTGACCAATCAGCCTTTAGAGAACGTAACCAGTTTTGAGACACCCATCCTGGGAACTGATAGCTTGTTGGATGAACCCCTCCCATGTGATGTGCAAAAGGCAGAGGAAGAGCGTGAGGAAGACGAGTGGGCAGGTGTCAAGCCAAGTGAAAAGGTAGAGACTGGAGCTAACTACAAGGAGGTAGAAGGTACAGAGGAACTGGAAGAACAAGGTTGTGAAACCAAAGGAAACAGTGAGGCAGAATTTCATGAGGGTTTAGCCAAATCAGATCTTGAAATTTTAGTCAGCACAGAGGTAGAAAATCTACATGAGTTTGAAGATAATTATGGGGATACTGGGACAGCTAGTGGTGCTAACCTAGAAAACTCTACAGAAGAAGAATTCAAACGGGTCAATGTCATTGAGGAGACAGATAGAGAAATACCACCGTTGAGCACGGAGCTGGAAAGTGGGGACACAGTAGTGGAGTACAACTCTAAGACTATAGAAAGCACTGGTGCTGAACCTGAGAGAGTCCTTGGTATCTGGGATGAGGACCATGAAAATACATTTGAGGATGCCTTAGACCAAACTGACAGTGGTATTGGCCAGAGTACATCCATGGAGTGTATAAACATGAGGGCACACGTTGACCTAGAGATAACTGACCACACAGGAAAGTACCCTTCAGATACTGGAAGTGATCTGTGTGATGCTGAACTATTCAGTGCGGAAGAGTCTAGTAAAGGAACTGAAGATAATGGCATCAGCCACCTCCCAAATGGTAGTACTGGTACTAAAGGTCAAGGTGCTGCTGAAAAACAGTGGGAATTGCTTCCCAAGGCAGCCAGTGCTGCTATCAAAAGCTGTGATAATCCTTGCCTAGATAATGCAGATGACCAAGTGACAGGTAGGACAGCAACAGCAATCACTGAAGTGATTAGCAGTGGTGTTCATGAAACCTTGGAAACAGAGCCCTGGCTGGCAAACTGGGATCCAACAGTTACTAATGATTCCTGGGGTTCTTCTAGTCTGTCAGATAGCCAAGCCAATGGGCTGGATAATTGGCCCTTTTTCCCCAAGCAGCAAAACTCAGAGGAAGGTAACATGGCAAATGTTTGGTTAGGCATTAGTAATAAATGGTCTACAGAAGACCTAGGAGCTACTGATAACAGCTGGGGAGAAGTAGGTGCAAGCACAAGCCACATAATTCAGGAGACACCAGTAAAACAAGGTTTGTCTGGAGAGCAGGCAGGCATTAGCAATCCTGGACCGAGCAAGGAGATAGCTAGACCCTTGTCTCTGTTTCAAATGGGAAATTCCAGAAATGCTAGCACCGAGAGTTCAACTAGTCCTAAAGACAATGAGACCAACAACTCAGATTTATCTGAAGATGAAATTGCTAACCGGAGATATGGATTGTTGTACCAGGAAATTGAGGCTGATAAAGAAGAGGTACCTACCCCAGTGTGTAGCCTAGTCTAGACAAAGAGTTCCTTAGGCCATGCATAACCTTGTCGTTTAAAAACATTCCATTTGTGTGTTTCCTACTGCCCTTCCTAAGCCCATGCTATTCTTTTTTTTGAAAAATTGCTATGCAACTCTTCATAGTGTGGTGCCCTTCAACCCTTCAAGCAGGCTGACAAAAATGCATTTCAGAATGGTGAATGAAGCATTGAACTGTGAAGACACATTGTGTCTGGCAGCTTTTGTGTTTTATCTGTAGATCTTTAATGCACCTGGCCTTTTTTAAATTATTGTTTTTTAAAAATATTTAAGGTACTCTGCTTTTTCTTTTTGTCATTTCCTTTAAGCCTGTAATGTCTGTTATCAAATAGCAGTGTTGTCAAATTTCTTGCTGCCTTACGCTTCATTTTTATTATTTTTTTCTCTTTTTTTTCCTTTTTTTTTATGTCTGGCCTACATTTTTATTTCGCAAATAAAAATGTTTTGACTCATGTTTGGATTTAGTAAACAAATGATAATTTGTTCTGATCTTCACTTCTACTTAGGCATCCACCATAGCATTTAATGGATTTGCACAGGTAAGAAATAAACGTGTTTTGAGATAATTTTTTTTCTGTGCTATTAGGAAGGCATTAGAACTGGCTGTACAAATTCAGGAAATCTGTTCTATAGACAAGCTGCATACGAACATCATACTGTCTCAAATCTAGACCTTGTCTGTTGTCAGAAATTCTTAGATGTTGCTAGAAATATTCTAATACTCTTAGGACTCTTGGCCTGACTGAGTCTAATAGCAAAAAGTCTGACTCCCTTAGTGGGACAGCTGTTTCCTCCTAAAATGGCTGGTCTAGCTTTTTTATCGTGCTCTTTTGTGGATTATTTTTCTCACAATCCTGAAGTCCTATAAAGCAGGTTTTCAGTTTCACCTATTTTCAGTGATTCTGTGTGTAAATATGTAGTGAGTTTTTTTTTTTTCTGTATTTTCAGTTAAGATGTATTTTACTCTCAAAGTTTAACATAAATTATTTATTTACTGCGGTGCTGATGGTGAGTCTGTGGTATGCATCACAGACATACAGCACATAAAGACACCATGTTTATGCTTTCAAATTCCAATGCTGTGTCAAGATTCCAAATTTCAGGCGGATAACCTGGGGCCTCATTATTTTCCAGCATTCTCTTAGAGACTGGCTCAACCACAGCACAGCTTGTACACCAAATTTTAAAAGTACCCAAAAAGACTCAGCTTATAAAAGGATGGAAATGAGTCTTCCAGTGATTAACCATTCTGCTCCAGGACATTTAGTTTAGTAAAGGATCCAGATGGAAGAGGAAAAGCACAAGGCTCTAATAATTAAGGGAAAATGTTTGTCTGGAGAAAATAAATATTTGCTGTCTCCTCTGTGGCAGGAAAATAATTTGGCCCAGCAATATTTTGCAAATTAATTGGTTCTGAATGAGTGAGAGGTTGGAAAACACCTCAATTTTTCTACTTTCTTAATGCAGGTAAAATTTTGTATTTATAATTACTGTAGTTATTACTCAAATGAAAGCCCATGATCAAGAAGAAAGTAGCTTAGAGCTGGAGTACTCTCCAGGCACAGCCATGTGCGATCTGCAAAAAGAATTCAGAGTTCCATGACTTAGAAGTGCATTGCACCTTAAACGAAGTCCTTGTGAATCCCATGTATTTAATGAAGGGTGTGAACCACATTTATTCACTACCTTTAGTGAGCTGAAAAATCTTCTTGGTGTAGAAACACTGAATATAAAATTGAAAAAGTAATGTTTTTAATATTAATAGTACTCACATAATCTAAATAATTATTAAAAATAATTTTTAGTTAAGTTGTATTTGCCATCTTATTCTATGTGAATGTACTTAGTGACTTCACCTGAATAAACCACTAAAAATAAGGTCTTTGATGGACACCTGCAAATTTCCTGTCTCAAATATTTTTGCCTTGCTGTTTTTCATTTCTATATTTAGGATATCTCTGCAATTACAGTGCAATCAAATGAGAATGTGACAGAGCCTTTGGTAAGTGGTGGCTTTGGCTTCCTTTTTAAATGTCTTATCAAAAAGGGTACAATTTTTCCTTTGTGCAAAGATATTTTCACTTTTTTTGTGTTTTCTATCCTTTAAATCACACCACCTTATGCAATTCTTCTGCCTGGAAGAGCTGGTGGGTGATATCATTGTAGTTGTAAATCCATACTCACTGAAACAATCTTTCACAAGGATAACAAGGATAGCACAGAGCAAAAGAAAAGAAAACCAGAGTGTTGTAAGGTATGTTTCTTTTATAAAGGTGTAGTCAAAGAGTTTGTTTATTGCATTTAAGAAATTACTAGAATGAGTACTGTGGTCCAGTGTACAGCAATTTCGTGATAGTACATGATGGCTGTTACATATCTCCAAAATTGCTGTGATTTTATTTACTCACCCCATATGAGTAGACACAGTCTATTTCTAAGGAGGGGACAGTCTTTCTGGAAGTGATCATACCTGGGCAGTTTCTTAGCTCCTCTTACAGTCTTTGCTTAGCCTGGAGCAAGGATGAGAGTAACAGCATTGCTGGGTGAGTGCTGTAGTTACTTCATAGCAGCAAGGTGATATTTAATGTTATTTAATGTGGTGTTTGTGTTCATAATGGTTACTGAATATTGTGAGAGTATTTTTACTTGTAGCTGCAATGTGGTAACTCATCTGAAGTATGCTTTTTAACAAGTGACTTGAAGCACATCATAGCAATCTGCTTTATGTTACTTGTGATTTTAAGTCTGAAAGAATCTCCAGCATTAAACCTCAGGAAGCTCATTAGTCATCTTACCTGGGATAAATCTACTTTGTGTTTCTCATTTCAGTCCTATTTCTTCTTACGAAATTCTCTAGAGCTGGCATTAATACACTGCACAGAGAGATTTTTGCACGGTATGGTATAATATACCATGAGTGAATGCTTCTTAATGCTGTGCCAAATCCTGAAGGTCTTGCATAGGCAAAATTCTCTGTACCTCATTAAAAATCAGCCTGCTTAAGGAATATATGAGCAAAGAATTGAGAGGCTATGGGGTTTTTTTTTCCTGAAAATACCAGGAGAAGAAGATCTTAATATCTTAAAGAATTTCGTAGAAGCTGTCTGTTCATTACAGGAGATACCACATTCTAGCCAGCAGCCTGTTATCAACTGCAAAAGCAATTGCTTTTGAGCTTCATATTATGCTGACCAATTTTTTTGTGGCAAATTAATCTATTGGAGTTATTCTATCTGGTTATGTCAGACATCTTTGTAACTCAAATATGCTGAGCACAGCTTGGAGCTCTCCCCTTGTTATCTGCATGTATTTGCAGAGTAATGCCTCCACTGGAGATCACACTTCTGCTGTGAGTTATTTTGCCACAAGACTGAACATGTTGCAGGGCTGGTGATATTTCATAGATTGTCTTGTTGGGAAACAAGCTGAGGCCAGAATTTAAAAGGGTGAAAATCCCAATAGTGGGTTGATAAATGGGTGCCTTGTAGGTGATTGAGAGCTCAAGAGAGAATGCATTTTAATAAGAAACCAGGGATGATTACTAGAATTCATTGCTAGAATTCAATCAGTCAGTGTTTGTCTTTGTTCATATAAAAGCTGTTTGAGTCTCACTCTCTGCTCATTGCTTCTTACCCTCACTGGAGGAGGGACTATATTGTCTGCGAACAGACAGAACCAGGGCGGAGGAGGTAATTCTTAAAACTCATATTTGAAGACCAGGGCTGGTACACATGGGTGCCAGTTTCAATTTCTGGCCTTGCCAGCAGTTTCTGGAGCATTTTTGAGCAAACTGAATGCTTTCCCCCCACTTCCATTACCTCTCACTGTAACTCAGGAAGCTATGATTTCTTTCCTTGTGAGGAAGGCATGTAGGACTGGCTCATTTTACATATAGAACAATGATTATGAAAATGCACTTTACATGCTGTATTTTATTGGGGACAAAGCCTGGCAAGACTGAGCCTGAAGCAACTGTGCCAGGCACAGTTCCCTTTCTCGCTCTTCCTCCCCAACATCATATCCTCCTCAACAATTTTTCCACTATTTACTTAAAAATCAATAATGAAAGACTGAGGCTGAAGAAGCTCCACCTGGGGAACCTAAGGTTGAGGAAACCCCTGCTGCTGCTGCTGCTGTTGTGGAAAAGGAGGCCGTCCCTGCTGAGCCTGCCGAGCCAGCAGAGCAGGCTGTGGTGAGTGATCTGTCCTCCATGCCACCTCCCAGGCCTCATCAGAGCCACCTTTTGTTATGATGAATGTGCTTGCTGCATTTCAGCCATCCTTTCCACTGTCATCCTCCATGGCTAGTTTCCCCAGTGCCTGGCTGTGTCACAGCATGCCTCTCCAGTACATGTCCTCTTTTCAACCCTAAAATGCCATTCCTCTTACATTTGGCATTTTAGACTGAAGTTTGGCTGAGTGGTTGTGGTTTCACAGGTTTTTTGACGCCAAATAAACTTCAGAAGGGGAAAGAATTGATGCCATTTTTAAATTATGTTATTAGCATTTTTCTCTTTTCATTTCAAGCACTAAGCCAATGTACATCTTGTATGGTCCTTACTGGAGCATGAAAATTACAGAAAAAAGTTATTGTAGTATGTCTACAAGGCTCACAGTTTTAGAAGCCAGTTGTGAGCCAAAGAGAGAACACTGAACACCAGTTTGGAGACTTTTTACATGTCAGCATTCAGGAAATGAAGGAGAAGAAATTACAGCTCTGCATGAAGAACAAAGCAGGGCATCCAGTATCACTGTGAATTAAAAGGTGGTCTGAGACAGTAGGCATGGGGTTTTCCTGCTGACTAGCATCCCCTTTTGTTCAGGTATCTCAGTTCATATTCTTTTTATCCAGCTGAGGTTCCTCTCCTACACACTGTTGTCAGAAGGTCTTGGTGGTGGATGATACCCATGGGCTAAGAAACCCTGGAGGAAAACTGCATCTGTTTTTGTAGTCCGACATTTTTCATGCGTTCCTCAAGACAATAACGTGTTCAAAGACTCTAATGAGTTGCTGGTAGAACATGAAGATTACTACTGAAAAACTAGATGGAAAAAAGGGGTTGTTTTGTGGGTCAGTTCCTCTGCCACAGAAGCTGGTGGAAGATACATAGCTGTGCTCTTTATCTATCGAGCATAGTTTGGTGCCATAGGTGTTCTTAGAAGAGAAGGTTTAAGCTTGCTGAGCTGCACTTGGCCTTGGGGGGGAGACCCTGTGTGTATTCAGCTGCTAAGCGGGGATGATGATACCCAAGTGACCATAAAATCAGGTAGTTTTCAGTAAGTATTTGATACACTGCCACACAGATATCAATATTAAGCTAATGTAGATGCAAATTAGCTGAAGAAAGTGGAAGTATCTGTAGATGCACCTATAAATGTGGCAGCAGAGAGCATGGATAGATATCCAGTTATCAGATATCAAGATACTGAGCTCTTCTTAACAGAGGAAAAATAATTTATTGTGTGAGGAAAGGTGGGCAGTGCTAGATGGGCTGTTCTGAAGGACTGTGGGGGAAAGGGCAGATAATACCTGTCTCTGTCCAACCTTACCCTTTCTCTGGGGATGCCTAGCAGCACTGGACCTATGGAGGGAAGCAGTCCCAGTGTGTTCCCCAGAACTACGTTTAGGCTTAGTTCTGATTACACTTGCATGAACTTTGAGTATTTGTTTCATATTTTAATTCACTTTTGCTTGGTTCCATGGTACACACTGGAACAAATTATTTCAGGATCATCCCCTTCTACTAACATAACTGGATGAAGAAAGCTTCATGGTCTCTGTAGACCAGGCTCTCCCCTTCTGTGTGTTTTCAGTTCTTATTGTCAACTCTACAGGAAGGCAAAAAATTAAATTACCTATCTGAGGCACATTGTTCTGTCAAACTGTTGAGAAAAATGCCTCATGTAAATGTGATGGTTTGGAATAAAGAAAGTGGGAGGGAAGGTGGAGAGAGAAGGGATGGGAAATCAGACATTGATCTGGAGCTCTTCTCTTCCCATGAGTGCATGGCAGGG
This sequence comes from Oriolus oriolus, assembly GCA_013400235.1. Classification (NCBI taxonomy): domain Eukaryota; kingdom Metazoa; phylum Chordata; class Aves; order Passeriformes; family Corvidae; genus Oriolus; species Oriolus oriolus. The sequence goes on along the minus strand of VXBT01015418.1, from coordinate 7,962 downwards.
AATAATGTGGAAGAACAGATACTAATGAGACCAAAAAGGTGGTTTTATTTTGAAGGACAAAAAATTTAAAAGAAGTTTCCCATTTTTCCAAAAGGAACCATTTTTGTCTTGCATTAAGACAAAGCAATGCTCTGAAGCCCGTTGCACATCTTAAGCGATAATTAAACAGTCTCTCTCTGCAGCACCATGCATTTGCTTGCTGGCTGGCATGACCTTTTCAGTTGATCCATTTTGTTGCTGAGGAGTCCTGGATCCATGGTCTGTTGTCAGCTGCTCTGGCTGAGTCACAAGAGTACAGAGCTATTGGGAGAGAGGCAGAGAGAAACAATGCAAGAGACAATTTAAAAGCAATCCAAGAGGAAGAATATAGGCATTAAATAGAAGTTAAACAGTTCTAATTAGGTTTGTTCTTGGTGTTTTGTTGCTAATTTGAAATGATGTTGTCCTTACTGATTTGGAAAAAAAACCTAAAGTGTAGATTTTAAAAATGCCTGAAATTGAATGACTGTATGTGGTTCTGAAAGGTTGTTATTTTAGGGAGGGTTTTCCAAGACTTGCAAAGAAGAGTTTTGAAGATTAGGATTAATGACAAATATGTTCAAAGCTAAGGAAAAATACACTGAATTGCAAGAGATGAAAACATGTCATCTCCCGGCAGCAGTTCTACATTCATTTGCTTTATGACTGACAGTTTCCTTTAAAATAGAGTTGTAAAATATTAATAGATACTGCTACATTGGGAATCTTTTTACTGAGTTTAGTTGCTTCCAGTTTTGAGTGACAGCCAGTCCTCAGTTCAGTTTTTTTGTGTTAAGTTTCCTGTCACATCCCATTAATCCAGAAAATTTATGGCATGGATTCCTCATTACAGGAACTTCACAGTAAATTTTTTGGTAGGGTGATCATTTAAATTATGGAAAGAATGGTCCAAGGGGTAGGGTAGCACTTGCCTGTTGGGGCATTTTGGATTCAGTTACTTGCTGTTTCATAGTCTGCCTGATCAAGATGGCCAAAACTTCATTAGAAGACCTCGTCAGAATTGCTGCCTGGGATCTCATTACATATTTTTGTCTTGGTACTTCAGCTCTCCAATGCCGTAGAACAAATAAAGTTTTTATTAGTAGCTGTCAACAGTTGATCCTTTTTGGCAAGGGGAAAAAATGTCTGGTAATTAAAGGGACAGGATGACCATGTGTACCGACAAAAGAAAAGTTAACCATGGTAAAAAGTTTGTGCGTGGAATCCGCCACACAGGAGTTGTTTTCCTGTTTCTATAGCATCCCCAAAGGCACCTGTAAATCCAGAGGATAGTCTAAAGGATATAATGCATTAACCACTGGCTTATTTCTTTTTCAAATAATACTACCCCTCTCACGACATCAATTTTTCACATTCAAGCAAAGATGACATGAGGACATCATAATAAAGTGAATGCTTATGAAATATTGTAAGAGACATAGGGCTTGGAGATCAGCTTTTCTACTTCCACTGCACTTATTCGTTTGGAAAGAGCTTCTCGGTGCTTTGGACTTGATGCCTGCCTGGACTCTGATGTTCTCCCATGAAAGGAGTCATACACTCAGTTAAATACTTTGGTTTTCAGAGCAGTATATAAGTATACGTGAAGCTACCTCCTGATAAGCTCTTTGCCAACACTAAGCAAGCATAGCAGAGGCCAGGGAACAGCCTGCAACCAAGAGTATCTAATTAGAGTTCAGTTCCACTGTGGGTACAATTCACAGTGCCCAGGTGGTGGAGCATGTAGTTTGGGAGAGCAGTACAATGGTTAGATACAAGAGAGTGGTCAACTGTGTCTGGATTCTGAGTGTGAAGCTAAGTGTGGGTGCAAAACTGGAGCATAAGGCCATTAAAAATATATGGCTCTCATATACAGGAGAGAACTGATGTAGAATAGTCTTTCTGTTGAAGTCTGCAGAAGCAGATTTTTCTCTGTGGAACCAGGGTGTTAGTTTACTAATGTCATTCCAGTCATCCTTTTTACTAGAGTTTCATGCTCTAAAAGTGATACAGTTTATGCTATGATGCCTCTCTTCTCAAACTCCATTATCCACAAAATCCCAACTTCCAGCTAATCAGAAAAGCAATATGCTACTAAATTCACTAGTACACAATAGTCAAATTAGCTTCAGGAAAGCCCAAGCTTTGGGGAGCAAGAGAAGCTCTCCTTACTTTCACCTTTCCAACCAAAATTTAACCTAGAAAATGGTTCTTATTTAAAAATATGCATATGTATATATTAGACCCTTCTGCGAAGATACCCGAAGCTGGGCTGATGGGATTCTTACCAGAGAACATTGCCAGGGAATTATTAAGAAAATGGAAAAGGCTGACACAGTCCTGACTTTGAAGTGCAAGATTATACTAATTTCTGAAGGCAAATTGTAAAGACAGCTGCTGGCAGAAATTCAGCACTTTTTAGTAGTACAAGTAGGGAAGTCATCTGTGTACTGACTTGCAGTTGGACGTTAAAGCTTTTATGGGCAACAGTGTATCTCTGCTCTACTAAAAAGAAAAAAAGATATTTCTCTGGGTGGCTCTGTGCATGCATGCATCAGTAGAGTGTGAAATATTTATATTTTGCTGTTGATATTTGGTTTTTTCTACTTAAGACCCTCTACAGTCTCCTCAAACTTACTATAAAATTGAAGACCACATAGTGGAGGCTTGTCAATTTAAAAAAAAAAAAAATTAATCATTTTTTAAAAGGTTATATAACGCTGCAATTTTAACAGAGGTAAGGCTGTAAGAGGTTTCTATGGCAACACTACTGTCAGCAACAGCCATGTCCTGGCATCTGGGCGTGTTTGGGGCTTATGACTGATGGCAAGCAATACTAGGTTAGAGTAGGAAAAAAATGAGTGATACGAAGTTTGCATGTAAGTCAGCATCCTTTTATTAAAAAAGAAACATGCAACCGTTTCAGGTGAAACTTTAAGGAATTTTGGTGTGACAACTGTGTGTGTGAAGGCAGGTAGCTGGAGCCTGAGTATGTGAGGTTTCCTGGCTTCTGGCTGCCGAAACAGACACTCCAATATACCATGCCCCCAAGTATGTTTGCATAACTTCTCTTCACCCCTACAGGTCTTCAGAAAAATCTGACCTAGCTGTGTCAAAATTTATTAGCAAAATTGATTTCCACAATGGGGCTTTGACTTGTTTTTGCTTAGCGGAGTGTCCTTTAGAAATAGCCATGTCTGCAGAGAGTCAAACCTGAACAGCTAAAAAAAGCACTTCCAACTGTTCCAAACCAAACCTGAATTTTAGTGATTTTGACTGTTGACCTTTTGTAGAAAAGGACCTGGTGCTGGTAACAAGTACCATTTGGGAGGAGCTTGTTACCATTCAGTGCATTCCATCCTTTGAACACCTAAATGGGTGTCAGATTTGGGAAACCACTGATGTCTAATTTTTTTAATGTGAGGCACCTGCTGCATGTACCACTGGATATGGACCCAAAGTAAGGCGATTCTGCAAAAAAAAAAAAAAGAACTTTGTGACCCACATCTTTTGAACAGCCCATTCAAATGAGCTGCAGTCGAACATGAGTGGAAGAAGTATATTACGAAGTTTGCACTGAGGCCCTGGTGAGTTACAGGAGCAGCAGCAGGTAATAATGGAAACAGTTTGAGTCACAGGTGGGAGAAATTTGAGCTTTGTGGAAACTGCAAGGTTGCTTACTAAACAATTCTTCAAAGCTGGTGCTGTTACAAGAATACTGGTAGTAAAAGTAAGTAAAATTGGCCTTAACACTTCCAGTGTGACGATGACATATGTAAAGGTTTTTTGTTTAGCATATAAATGCTTCAATTTCAGATTATATGTGGCACTATCTTTCTGCTTGATAGTATATTACCAGCTCATTTAGCCATTCATTTCATTGCATCCCATACATGGCATGCTTCCATTATCTTGATTAATACCAATTTCTCTGCAGCCATTGCCTCAGCATGAGTAAGGTGATGACCATATTTCCTTTTTATGCAGGAGGGTGTCGAGGCAGGGGATAAGGAGACAACTGGAGTTGCTGAGAAGGAAAGCGAGGTACATATGAATAGACTCAAGTATGGTTGTGCTTCAATGTCTTCAAGAGAACCATTGCAAAAAATTTGTTGTTTGCATGTCATCAATAGGCAGGGCAATACAATCAACTGTGACCTAGCTGTGGTATCTAAGTCTAACACTGCACAGATATATCTGCACCCATGGCATATAGTCTAACAGATCATCTCTCATTCAATGCAGGATTTATCTTAGAAACTGCCTGTTGCAGCAGTATAGAGTGGTAGATATTTCAGGGCAGCAAACAAAGCAGCTCCATGGCTAAAGGAGGTATAATGCTGTCTCTATTGACATTTGGAAATACGCTGCGTAGATTACCAGTAGCTTTTACAATTTCCGTATATTTGTTTGCCTAGCCTTTCTGTAAACTTCATAAAAAAACCCTATGATTAATCATTTCTTTTTCCTAGGACAATATACCCTGAGCTATGCCCAGATACTTGAAAATAATCATATTATGAGTTGATTTGCTAAAGTGCAATCTGGCATCAAGTTAAATACAGTTAAAATCAAATTGCAAAGCAAATGAAAAGCTCAGTGACATACTTTAAGCTGTGCATATGTGGACTTGAATGACTGCATATTGATATATTTCTTTAGGGGTGATAAAAGTGCTTACTCTGAATCCTTGTATACTAAAGTGAAACTATGATGTGTTCAGACGTGTACAGAGGGCAGCACAAGAGGAATGGCTGCATATTAACCTCAGGGATAGAAGTAGGAACTGGGAAATAAATCCTAGTTATTAATCACTCAGGATTTGTATCTCAAGGTGCTGGCAAACCTGCTTTTTTGTTGTTATCATTTTGGTGCCATGATATATACAAAAAGGTAGTAAACTGGTTTCAGAACATGCTAAGTTCAGCTGTCCAAGCTTAGGTTCATTATCCTACTGTAAAACAGCATTAGGTCTGCTAGAGCCAAGGATATATCAGTGGCTGTAAGGCATATCAGTGTCACTTGGAAGTGAATTTGGGACTTACTGGTGCTGTATTCCTCACAAGCGCTGCCACATCCATATGGAAGCCAGTGGCATTGCATAGGAAGAAAGTGCAGAGTGGGAGTGGTAGATCAAGCCCAGCTTGGTGTGGACACAGTGCAAGAGAGTGTCATGTTGTTCCTCTAGCATTGCTTGTCACTCCCAGCAAGTCTGGTTCAAGAAAAATATGCAAGAAATGCCTCACTGTTGTGCTAGCACCAAGGCTAGTAAGTCTTTGCAATCTTCCCCCTTTATTCTAATACTACTTGTTCACTCTCTTATCTGAGAGTGAATTTGCCTGTGTTCTGTTTAAAACAGTATTACTGTATGCAGAAGAGCTGCTGTAAGAGATCAAGTTATTTGCTAAGCCAATATTTCACTGTTAATGGAGCGTGGTCCCTTTGATACTCTGTAAGTTGCATAACAAATTCTTCAGTAGTACTTCAGAATCTTCCAAGACTTTGCAACTGATGCATTGCGTAAAGCATGATGATTGGTCTCCCTTGACATTAGCTAGCTTAGCTGTGATTATAACCAACTCTCATAAAAATTACCCATTCCTGTTCTAAATCCAGCCATGGGGCAAGAACTTCAGCTCCAGAAGACCAGTGTAGCTCAGGGAGCTCCTCTGGCAGACCCCAGCAGCAGGCTTGGTACCCCTTCTGCTCTTCCTGGGCTCCTTGTCGCTACGACTGAATCTGTGGCATAGTGCTGAGCTGACAGCAGTTAATGAGCGTAAACTGTGGATCAGCTGCATCCTGGCTAAAGAAGAATTCACGTCTGTGCAATTAAAACAGTCAAGTGGTTCTATCACACCCCTCATTATACTGGATGATCCTTTCTTTCTCCCCTGTGTGCTTGGTGTAATGGGACAGCTATCCAAATTTCAATAATACTGCTAGAGATAGCTAATTTGGAATACTATTAGACTGGCTAATGCTATTAATTACCTGTATAAAACAGATGTGTAGGATTGGCTTTCACTATGAAGTAAGGTAATAGAAGTAGCTGTATCTGCAAGGAGGTGGTTCAACATAGCTGGGTATGAATTCAACCTCCCGCCTTTCTTTTTTTCTCATCTGTACTTATCAAATATTTGAGGCTGATAGTGAGGTTCATTCTGTGCTACCTCACATGCCTTTTTACAAAAGCTTTTTTTAATCCTCTAGCTTTTATTGGTTTTGTACCCTAAGACACAAGAAAAAATGATTGTGTGATTGTGAGCTGTGGTATACATTTAGTGACTCGTAACTGCAGGCTGTGAGTGTCACCCTTTCACTGTGGGGCATTTGCGAGCCAATTCACGTAAATTAGTATTCTCCTCCTTAGTGAAACAAAATGGGCAATACAAATCCAATAAATAGAAAAGAAGTTGTTGATCCTAATCAGAATAGACAGCAAGATCAATTTCTGCAGCATGCTCTTAGAAATGCATGGTGTGAAATCAATCTGATGTGCACTCTATTTCCATTCTTTTCTACTAGCCTCTTCCAGGACTTTTACACTCATCATTTATTTGTATATCTTCTTGCGTCAAGACTGCTAAGATTGGTAATAACTATGAGTATTACCACTTGCATGCCTTATAGGAGAAAATGTCAACATCTGACCTTATCTGTTGATGTTATTTCCTTTTACAAAAGAGCATCCTTCAGCAGCAGCAGTTTCAATGTAATTTAAAGTTCCCCAGTGATTTCTATAAATCCATATAATATTTTCTGACTTTAAGGGTTCCAGGAGGATTTCTTTATCACATCAATTAATAGCAGCAAATAGGAGTAGTGGTGAATATTAATGTTGCTAAAAAACACTGCCTGAAGAGTGCCTTTGAACAGTTGCTGAGTTCAGGTAGTTGAGCCTCATCTACAGCATAAAGATCAAGCTGAGGAAACAAAGAGCATCAGACTGTTCATTGGAGATCAGAGAGATCTCTGGTAACTATGGTTTGACATTGGTGCCTTGAAAAGAGTTTTTCTTCAGTGTTTTTTCTTTATCCTAGAGCTATCTGCTGTAAGGTAAACATTCCATCTTGAAGTTAATTAGATTAAAACAATGAGTTTTGTCATTTACCTTCAACAGTCCAAACCTTAAGATTAATCCATTTTAAGTATATACCAAATATGCTACCATAGGCATTATATAGCAATACAAATATTAGGGTGATGCATAAATTACAAGTGTCGTGCTTTAAGACAGTTTAAAAGGAGAACACTCTGGAATGAATTGCCTCCCTTTATAGGTTCAACCAATCCCTTTCCGCCACTAAGGAATGAATACGAGTAGATATAAGTGGAAAAATAACAGTTTACTAACAATGAAACAGCAACAGGAAAAAGCTAACAGTAAATAAACTGCTAGATACAAAACAGCTAAATCTTATGAAGCCATGAGAACAAAGAGAGACTCAAAATGCCAGCAAACACCCTTTCCCGAGATAGCGCCCGACAGGGGCGACTGCGTGGGAAAGACAAAGGGACGAGATGCCGCCAGATCCCCTCTGGGAAGGCAAGAGCTCATGGAGCAATTCCAGCGGCAGACGAAGACCCGACGTTCCATCTGGGGTCAGTGCCCGCCTCGCAGCAGGGCAGGCAGGGCCAGGCAAAGCAGCTGAGCGGGGGCCACTCGTGGCTGGCAGCGACCCGGGCCAGGGCCGGGGCTGCTCCGCTGCTGTCGGCGCGGTGCCTCGGCTGCGGACAGGCACCTGCGGAATTTGTCCCAAGGCAGCCCAAAGCCTCTAGCTGCACTGTCTCCAAGACAAGGAAGAAGAAAACAAAATACGAAAAGAGAACCCAAAAAGGGAGAAGCCTCTGCTTAAGCAAAGACCAAGCAGCCAGCAAAGCAAAATCCACGCAGGAAAAGGGGGGGAGCTGCCTGCTCGAGCAGACTTTAAAAGTGCCCACGAT
>VXBT01015416.1:0-21801 GCA_013400235.1 Oriolus oriolus | reverse complement strand
GGTCCTTATATCAGCTAATGAAGGCTTCGTTAATATTTTTTTTTCCCCCTCTCTCCTCTGCCCAGCTGTGGCAGGGGAGGGTGAGCGAGTGACTCTCGTGGGTGCCTGGCGTCGGGCCAGTGTCAAATGATGACAGATGGCAAAACCAGAGATGATTTCTTGCAAAGTAAATGTTCTTTTTTGCATGTTGAAGGCAGTCTTGCACCATCTGAATGGATGAGGGGCCAAATGGGGGCAGTTGATGATGAGAACTCATAAGACTGGCTGGACAAAAAGCATTGTGAAAGTTAGTTGATACAAGCTGGCAGTTGCTGGTGCTCTGGGACAGTCCACCCAAGAAGGTGTAAGGCTTTTGAGACTCCAGAGAAGCTGTTAACCAAACAGGTGTGTCATGAGCTCAGCTGGCATGGGGAGCCACATAGAGGAATGCAGAACTGCACATGGCCAGTGCTCAGGGACGGTTGCAACTTGATGCCAGATGGATAAACATCTGCTCCTATGGACAGTGCTCTTTGTGTCCTTTGGAGTCCCCACGTCCTTTTACCAGTTTCTTTTGCCCTTCCAACCTCGTGATCTTGATGTAAGACCTCATCATGGCTTGTCTTACAGGTCTCAGTCATATCCTGATTATCACTGTCGTACATTGTTCTTGTTGTGCATCTCATACAGCTCCTTCTGCCTCTTGGGTTTGCATTAATCTACTCTTAAAATACTAAAACCAAAAAGCCAAAGCTACCTAATGCAGAGGGTTTCATGTCTGCAGTTCTCTGACATGATAAAAAAGTCAGACAAAGCCTCTGTCTTAAACCTAAAGCTGGTGTAATTTTGCCAGATTTTGAAGTGGCTGACACCATTTTGTGCTACCTTTGAATTTCTCCTAGAGGGAATCTGAACATGTCAATACCACAGTGTCCTCTGTTTTTCAGTGGTTCTTATCGTCCTTCTGCGTATACCCACGTTACTTCCAAAGAAGCTGAACCAATGTTCAATGTTCTATACTTTAATATATTAAAGAATTGTTAGTACTGTCTGAAAGATTTTTTCCCTCCCCATGTCCTTTGGCTAAAGGGAATGGAAATAAATGGTGGTTTTTTTTTAAAAAAAGCTTCATTTATTTCTTTACATTTTCAAGGCTTTGAATGTTTTCCCCCCCATCTTTAACAAAAGGGGACGAAGACTTCTAAAGTTAGAAATCTTTGTGTTGTAAAATCAAGAATCTGATCTTAGCATTTAATATTGTATAATTACAGGGTCATATTGGCATGTTTTGCTTTTTTGGGCCTTTTTAAAACATAAAAATTAATGTAAGAGTTCTTTGTTGTAGTAGATGTTGTAGAAATGGGTAAAATGTGCTATATATACTGTCCTCCTTTGTAAATATATTTTTTTCTGTAGGTTTCAGACAACCTATGAGAGAGAGACAAGCAAAATGTGTATATTGTATACTGCATCTAAACTAAAGAGATTAGCTGCGTACTAGAAGTAATTTTTTTAAGACATCACTCCAGAAGTCTTTATTATGGGCTAATTTATCCTTCATTGCCATCTTGCTACGACTTAACTGCTTTCCTGCATGAACTGCTTTGCTTTAATCTAATGTGGATTTCTGTACACTAAATTCCAGTCAGATGTATGGACACACCAGAAAATCTGATCCTTCCCTTCTTTTTGTCTGTGACTTTTAGCACAAAGCAAGGTACAGACAGGAATGGAGGGTGTGCCTAGGTTGACATATGTGCAGAGGAGTTTTCAGGGAAGATGAGCAGAAGGCTCAGGTTCTGCTACCTTAATTTATTGGTGTAACTCTGTTGCAGTCATCCCACCTATGTGTACGCCTAGTGCTCTGTGAAATCCTTGCTGTAGTTTTAAAAATAAAACTATGATAGTATTTTTCAAGCCACTTGTGAAATGGCAGCTCTGAAAATTGCAGACTTTTGGGGGAAAAAATGAAAAATGTTATGCATAGCTATACAAAGCAGCATGTGCTTTTGATGATGAAAGACAAAATTCCAAAGGAGCTCATGAAGTCTGTCTGACTTTTTGAGGCTGTGGTGATGAGGCACATAAAACAGTAGATCTTAACAATTGAAAAATAACCTTAAAATGTTCTTGTAGGTGTAAACAAGAAGACAGAAATCTACTGTTTGAAAAACTTCTGCTACTAAATAGTTATAATAACTTGTCAGCAAAGGTGGATTTGAGAAAATGTGCCAAGATTCAAAAGAAAACTGAGTGATGATTTGTGAAAAAGCAGATTAACACCTAAAGATGTAATTGTTTTGTTTATTAGTAAGTTGTATAATCACAAAGAGTACCAGCTGTTTATATTCCTGGTAACTTTGTTCTGGCAAGCAGAGTGAGATCAACAAGCACTTTAAATTTAGGGCATTTGATGGTGCAGCCTTAGGTGAACTTCAGTTAATAATATTGAGGTGGCTTTTTAAAATTATTTTTTTAATCTAAAGGAACTAGTGGAACACTGCTTTCCTCATGGGAAAAAACTTAAGCTGAGCTGCCTGCCCCATCAGGCTCCCTCTGCTGCAGCAGCCCTGTTGGCAATGGTCAGATCCACATTCTGAACTGCTGCAGCACCACTCAACTGAGAATAAAATAAGTGCTTTTGGAGCGGGGGGGAGAAGGCACAAAGCTCAAAATGTGCCATGACTATGATCTTCTGCACTCCTGCATTCTTTGTGAGCATCTCTCTGGTGCTCACCTGCACTGGCTCCAGCACTTGTGGGCAGGCTCTAAAACAAATAGCCAAGCATTTGCTTTCATTGTAATAATGGCATTAATGTTTGCTCACCATGAAGAATGTATTAGTAATCTGTTGACTTACTGGTTCTTGGGAAATATGCGATTTTGAATGTTGAAACATGATGCTGCCATGTTGACTTCAAGTATCGCACCGCAAAGGTCAGAAAGGGATATTATTACAGTACCATATATGGGATAATTCCTCAGGATTTAACTGAGTATGTTCTAGGGGAAGAAAATTGATTTGATAAATGGAAACTAATCAGCCAACATTCCATTTATACCGTGTGCTTTTTCAAGCAACATTGCCTGTAGCTGTCTTAGTGTTGAATAAGAATTGTTGGACCAATACAAATTTTCCTGGACAGGCTGAGTGCTTAGGAGTTTACGCTGGGGATTAACAAGGAACGGCGATTGCAGTTCTCAAACCAAAATTCATTCTGTTTAGCTCAAGTGCTTAAGGATATGTGTGGATTTGTGGGAGACTGAAACTGTGTTTCTGTCCCAGAAAGTAATTATGTAGGCTATATTGAAAGATCTGGTTTTTAATATGACTTTAAAGCATATTACACTTGTCCAAAGGGAAAGTTAAAATGGTACATGTGGACTCAGAGCTATTGGGAGAGCAGTATTTTGATCACTAATAAAGAAAATGAAACAAAGTGGTAAGAAGTAATAAATAGTGTGAGTTATTAGTTGTGTAGGCCAGAGAAACTCAGAAAAGCTGTGGGGTGAACAGGGACAGGAATAGCCAGTGAAGGAAGAGACTGGAACATCAGCTGTCATGTCTGGGAGAGTACAACGTTGATTACATTGTAATCAATAAACCTTCACTGAATTGTACCTTGAATAGGTAATGAATGTAATCAACTGTACAGCCCAAGGACTGTGTGAGGAGACAGAAACCCAGGGACAATCTAATGATGATTATTGTGCAAGTGCTCGAGGGAAGTGCTCCTTACCCCTTCAGTATCATTTCCTTCCCTCCTTTAGCTCTTCTGTGGCACTTAGTGCTACATTTGCCTTTCAGAGTTCAGTTGGGTAGGAAACTCCAGTGTTAGGAGTTGGATCTCAAACAGCAGGAGGGAAATGTGCTTCCATAGAGACTAGCTTTCACTGCAAACCCCAAGTTGTTTCCTAACAGATGCCCATCACTCTCCTCTTGTAAATTTAATAAAAGTCTTGATATAATTTGTTTTCCTTAGATATACTGTGTTTGTTTAGTCAGTATGACCTTCTGGTAATCTGGACTGAAACTTCACTTAAGTGAACCCAGGTATTTTTATTTGAGGGAGTGTTTCTAGGACAGTCCTGCAGCAAGTTTCTCTAAGTCCATTGTTGTAAGGATATTGTTTGTCAGTCTAAAGAAGTACAAATTTTTAGATTGGTTTGGGAACCGGTTCCACGTGGAGTTTTCAAGAATCCTCTGGAACATCATGCTGTAATATTGAGTATGTTGAGCATGCTACATATGAACAGAGTTGAGTAGAAATCTCATTTAGCTCCAACTACCCATTACCTCAAATTGACCAAGCTTTATTTACAGACTTGCACTACATTTCTTTAACTGGCTGTAATTAAGCATATGGGTAGTAATTAATTACCATCAAGTTAATAGAGAAAGTAGACTGTAAAGCCAGAACTTTAATACAATGCCTCAATAGCTCTTACCTATTATTTACTCCTGCCTGCAGAAGTAGGAGGAGCATGTATCAGTGAGAAACAAGCTCCAGTCAAGTGCTGTGTTACAGTTCACTTTGAGGATGAAGTGATCTCTGTATTTTTGTCCCTCCTTAATGTCTTTGATGTGAAAGACATGCACTGTATAGGCGGGCTATTTATTACTCTGTTTATTGATTTTCTTTGCTCGCTTTACTGTAAACCTCACCAGCCTTAGTCTGTAGTTGTTGAATAATATAAGGTCGTGTTTCAGGCCTTACAACATCTGTAGTCTTTGGGTTGAGATCAGCAGCAATTTTTGCTCATTGTTTACTTCCTCTTGAAGACATATTTTTAAATAGTATGTGGATACTTAGGCAAGGATTTATTGCATGCAGCATAAGTAGCACTGCAGATCTTTTGTAGGAGCAAATGGGTGGAAATAGCCCTGAGTAGGTTTGCTGCTCTGCCACTTGCTCCATAATCTAGGCTACATTCAATTGAAGTATTTTTAAACTGGTAGTGACAAAAGATAGTTCAGGAGTGAAGAGAAGTTCCTGTTCCCTGTCAAGCTTGTGAGATTCCATTTCTCTGAAGAAAGTCATAATGGTAGGCATTTTGCAGAATTTCTAGCTGGGGAAGTGCTGGTCTCTCCAGAGAATAATACTCCTTGAAAGGAAAATGCATCTGTCTGCTGGGGAGGTAGAGTCAATGAATATGTCACCAGAGGGCTGAAGCAACTAGTTCTACATTTTCCATGAGAAATACACTGTTACATTATTTATGTAATCTGTAATAACCGCAGCAAATATTACGAATCCCAATTGCAAAGTCTCTCTTCAATAACAATTATAGAGATGAGGGTATGGGGGTTGGATACTGTAATGAGGGGAATTTTCTTTGGGAAAAGATAATTAGAAAAATAAGATTGTCTTTCCTTTTAGTAGTTAGTTGAAGGGTTATGTTGGTTTCCTTTGAGTTTCATTCAAAATACCAAAAAATAAATATTCTACGTTGCAGGGATGCTTGATGATCATGTGGAGTATTTCATGTTGTATAGATGAGGTAGAGATTGCCCCCTTGAAAATGGAATTGATACTTTTTTTTTGGTGGTGTTTTTGTTTGTTTGTTTTAGCTGTTAAACAAATGCAATCCTTAATTGTAAATGTTCTTAAAGTTGTTATATAGCAGGTATGTAAATAAAAAAATCCAGTGTTCTCTTCTGATTTCTATTCTTACTGATTGTACAGCATTCTCCTGGGTAGAATGATAACTGCCTCAGGTCTTTGATACTTACCCCATCTGCTGGCTCAGGCAGTTTAGAGCAGTTTATTGTAATAGCTGTATTTGTCTTACGTGGGTTAGAGTTTACTCTGTGATATCATGATGTCCTTAATGCAATACTTCAAGATTGTTTCCATTGGAATCAACTGAATGCAATTATTTAAGTACCTTTAAGCTGATCTAAGCTAAAAATTGATATTCAAACCACAGCAACTTTGGCAAAAAGGAAAAAAAATAAGGCTCAGAGTAATGATTTGGTAATCAATCAGCTATCATTGTGTAAGGGCTGAGTCATTTGCTCTGGCATCTGTAGGACTGCTGTGAACAATAAAGTAATATGTGAAGAACAAATGAACAGGTTAAATACAGTGTAGCTCGCACAAGGAAACATCTCCATCTCTGGATGTTTGGTAGCAGGGACTTGCCAAGAATTCTTTCTTTATCATAGTGACCATGTGTAATCCAGTAAGGAGTAGTTGCAATACTTAGAGAAGGTGTTAGGCTGTCAGAAATTTGTTTTGTTGTTCTAGTGGGGCTTGTTCCTTCTCGAATAGATTTGTTTTTACAAGGAGAAAGAGAAGGAGGGAGTTTGGTTCATGTCCTACCTTAGATGTGAAACAAGGCCCTCTGTACCCAGTGACCTCTCATTGTGAGGTTCAAAACTGTGCACAACCTTAGTGAGACATACCAACATCATCAGTCAGAGAAAGCAAACACAAGGATTAGAACTTCTGAGCTCTTGAGTTACAGGCACAGTTCTAGGACTAAACCCAAGTTTCTCTTAACTGCATCTTGATTATTTCGGCCCCTAGAAATAGTGTTTTCAGGGTGGCAAAGTAGAAGCATTACTATTATGATTTACTTTCCAAAAATGGAGCAATGAAACTCAAGTAGTGGGAGGGAGATCTAGAAATACACATCTAAAATACCTTGAGACCCAAGTGCACAATTATGGTCTTAATTGCTTCAAAATTACAAATCATTTTTCTTGGTACAAGCCATTGCTTCTCTTGATCTTAATGCGTGCTGAATAGGAAGAACATTTTCTTAAGCCACATGACTGCCACTTAGTGTTTTCTTTTAGGATTTATGTATTTTGAAAACATTTCTTTAGCTTCTTCAGAGGACTCTTCTGTACTGAGGGATTTATGTCAATGAAAAAAATACGTGTAGAAGTTTTTTAGCCTTAAGTATTTCTTAAGTGTTTTCAAGGAAGCTGGACCTGATGTGATTAATTCTAGGGCATTTAAAGATTTGGCTGTGTAGGGAAGAAAGTGGTGTCTGGGGAAAAGCAAATATACTACTTCAGGAGGGGATAGGGAAGGGATGAGCTGGTAATTAAAGACCAGTCTGTTTGGCTTAAATATAGCAAGAAATAATTGGATAGACATCTTATAAGCCCCTGCCAGTTAGCAAGATCTGTTACCAAGTAAACAGATTTCTCAAGGGCAAATTGTGACAAACCCATTTAATTTCTTTGTACAGCAGTGTTACAGGTCAGGTGGTGAGGAGAGAAGCATTACATCTATTATACCTTGATTGGCTCAAGTTTCTTGCACTGTATTCATGTAGTGTTTTCTTGAGTTAGATGAGGAAAAGTGATCTAGAGGCATCTACTGCCTGGTGGATATAGAACTGGTCAGAAAAAAAATATTAAAGGATATGTATAATTAGCCAAATATCAGAACATGGCAACATATCAAGGAGGGCTTGTGAATACTTTATGACTCCCATTAGTCAGTATTTTTATTAATGACTTGGACAGTAGAATGCAGAATAATTTCTGAGTCTGTCAACCCTGGAACAGTGAGAAGGAGCACAGTACGTGGAGAAACAGGTGCAGAACTCAAAATGATCTGGGGGACAAGACCACTTCGGCAGGGTGAATTAGCTGGATAAATCCCACATGGAAAAATTTGGCTAAATGTAAAATTTGGCTAAATCCTGTGTAAAGTGATTTAGGATCTGTAGAGAGTCACAACTAATAGTTAAGGGTTGTGAGTGTCAATGACTGATCTATGCTGGAAGGAGAATTTTCTTTGCCGAACTGAATGAAGAATTTTTCAATTACATTTAAACATCCTCATATACTTCCTGGCTTGGGAGATGACTCATTTTGATTCATCCAGATTGAATCTTAAAATTGTGCAGTAAATATCATCTGTTTCCTCCTGCTCTCTCTTCTTCCTCAAAACCAGCTCCAAAAAAACTAAATGTAGACTTGTCTGGTTAATGTAAGCCAGTAAAGGTTAAGTTAAAGAAACAGCCAGTGACAACTGTAATGACTGAAGGGAGAGAATAACAACTTCTTCCTATTTCTGGTTACAAAAATTCTTTCTCTTCAGAAACTGATGATCAGTCCTTGGATTCCATTAAAAAGCAAGGCTTGTGTGCTTAATTGTAAAAATTCTTACACCTTTTGCTAGTAGGAAATCTTGGAATTTACTTCATAAATAAATTCTGCATACAGACAAGTCTTTCTCCTTTTGGTTGTAATGAAAAGCAGGGAACAGGGATACAAATGTGCATTTTGTAAGAAAACAGAATGGCAAAACTTACAGAGTTAGTCTGGTGTGTCCTTAGTAGGGCTGCACTGACACATTCATGGTCAGAAGGTTTAAATTAGTATCACCTGCCTTCCAGTTGACGGTCCCTGTCTTCCTTCTCTTAGAGATGGAAAGATTTATGAGGTAATGTGGACTGGGAAAAATCTATGTGGTTAAAGCTAACCTTTACTCTCCTCTTCAGCCTTCCATCACCTTCAGTTTTTTTTCAGCCAGTTACATCCCTTGTGTTTCACTGCATTGGGCCAACACTTGCACCAGGACAAGTGAGTGAGTGAGACAGGAATGGAAACAAGATAAATGGAAAAGGGGCAGAATTACCTCATGCAGTGGCACTGCTGGCTCAGACTGTCCTGAAGTGTACTTGAAACTTGGCTTTCAATTAAATGCCCAAACTGTCAACTTCTGGCAGCTTTGGCTCAGGTCCTCAGACTCCCTGCATGTCTTTTTTCAATCCACACAGGTTCTTTAACAGTACCTGTAGCTTGCAGAAGTGAAACGTGTATTTTTAGGCTTCCTTGAGCTAAAAGGTTAGTTAACTGCAGAACTAAGACAGGAATTATTAAATATTTAGCAGGCGTATCTTCGTGCTTGCACTGCTGTAGGTTATGTGTCAGAATCCAGTTCCACTGGGCCTGCCTGTGTTGCCCAGCACACACACCAGGTACTCCTTTGATGTCAGCGGGCTTGTGGCACACGCTGCTGTTCAGTGCAAGGGTTGTAGAAACAGTCCCTGGGATACGGCTGGAAGCGTCAATCAGCAAAAGTTCTAATTGTTTTTGATTTGATATTGTAACAGTCAGGTTCTCAACTTCTTACATTATTCTTGTAAAAATTATTTCTGAAGATTTAGCTTAGACCAGAGAGTTGGGATTCTGAAGCTTATATTGATACTTTATCCTAATATTAGAATGTTGAATTGTCAGTTTCTTTTGGAGTATGGACTCTTACTGTTGCTTTTTGTCCCTAGAGGTGCTTTACTAGAGAGCCATAGGTGTTGCATAACAACTCAAGGTTCAGAGTTCATGATAAAAGCAGTTTTAGCCTTGCTAAATTGGTCACTTGGTATGCAGCATCCATACAGCACAGCTATGGTGAAGAGGGTTCACCTAAATATGAACTCTGTTTGGAAAATATATCTACATGTGTTTTATGCATAAATTGTCAGTTTCTTTTGATCATCCTCCTTCTTAAGTACAGGAGGAGTGAAAAATCTGAAGAGAGAGAATTCTGTACTGCTCAGGGCACAGCAGTGAAGCAGGTAAAGCCAAATGCAGGCAGCGTGTTGAGTGCGTTGTCAGGTATTCTGTGTTTTATCTTTTGTTGCTGGTCAGCACCACTTCTGTTCCAGTGGTGACTATCTTTCAGATAGTTTTTCCTACCTAGACCTGTTTTACATATGCTTTGAGGAAATAATTTTGTCCCCTAGATTTTCTTCCTTTGTTTTTATTTTTTTGTTTGTTTGTGTAGGTTTTTAACAATCGGATGGAAGATACAAAGGTGGATTTTTAATAAGTGTATGAGCACAAACAACCTCAGAGTAACAAAGAGGGGAGGTGGATAAAATGGCTTAATGTTAACTTTTTCCTTTTCATGGTCTTCTGCCATAAGCAGATTGGACAGCTGGGGAGATTGGTGTCAGGATGGTACACTGTGATTTGAAAGAAATGCATGTTCCTGTGCTTGATGAAACAGTGGCCCTTTCAGCCTTATATTGTCTGTATGATAATAGCTCTTACCACTCAGAGATTAGTCAGAAAAATTGATTCTGCTTTTCCCCTGTCCCCCAAAGTTGAGGTCAAACTAATTAGGAAGAAATGCTCATTCCTTGTTATTTGAATCCTCAGTTTAACTATCTCATCTTTTGACAAATAGGTATAATTAGTTCTCTTGTATAATTTATTAACTTCCATATCAAGTTGCGTACAGATTAGTGAGGCACCAGGCATGCTAGCAAAAAAGGCTTCCAATTAGAAGGTGATAGATGGGTTTGTTGTATTTGATAAACAGGTTTTGTCATATTTTGAAATGAAACTGGAAGGAGCTGGTTTTGTTTATATCCTGTCATATCATGAGTCTGACTGGTATTGAACTAGATTCTGTTTTGTACATTGCCATGATAGCTTTGCAACAAAAGCAGAAGATTTCAAGATATTAATAGCATATAAGAAGAGAATTTTGACATTTCCTAAGAAGGGTATAAAAAAGGGTTAGAACAGAAGCAAAAAGTGAAAATTTCATCCTTGTCTTGTTTGCTGACACAAGAACTTGTGTCTAACTGTGCACTTGAAAATGCCCCAGAAAGTGCTCTCTGAGGGCATGGACACGTACCAGCCTGTGGCAGGCTTTGTGCTGAGGCTGCCTCTCAGGCTTTGCTTAGCACAGGTGGGCACAGAGGTGTTCACTGAAAGAGCTGCAGTGATGGCAGCAGCGCTGTTGCCAGCGGGGCACTGCCCTTTTGGGTAAAACCCTCCCAGCAGATGGCATGACACCTGAAATCTCCATGGAGAACAACTCAGCGACCATTCACAGGATGTTCACAGGGCAGGACATACCCAGGGTACCTCCAGAGGGATGGGTCTGGCTATGGTCAAATACATGTAACAGGAAATGGAGATTAATCAGAGTGAGTCTGTGACAGAGTGAAAAAAGCAGGCCTCCTGACCCTGTGCCCTGGCTGTATTTCCTTTGGAGTTTTTTTTTCTCTGTACAAATTTACATACAAAACAA
This sequence comes from Oriolus oriolus, assembly GCA_013400235.1. NCBI lineage: Eukaryota > Metazoa > Chordata > Aves > Passeriformes > Corvidae > Oriolus > Oriolus oriolus. The sequence continues at coordinate 10,807 of VXBT01015416.1, read as the reverse complement.
TACTGCAGAGTATAATGATAAAATGAGACTCACATGAATATATACTGTTATTAAATAGTTTTCTTAGCAATTTGTGTTTATAATTGTCCATATTGCGTATCATCACAGAAACAGAGATTTCTGGTGTTTATATTCCTCACCATCAGCAAACTCTTGCACTACTGCTCTTTCTTAAATGAGCTATTTCCTTTCAAATTGATGATAACTGATCCATATACTGCACTCAGCTAAACACTGTGAATCCAGATCTATTCCATCAAAAGAAATGCATTTTTGATTTTAGAGAGTTGGCCTAGTGGCTCTCTTCCATCAGTGCTTGTGCTGAGCTTTCTTATTCTGCTCCTTTTTGGGCATGTTTTTTATTTCTCAGTTGGGATCTTTATCTGCTTTGCCAGTCTGAAATGAACACCTCCAATGCCCTGTCACAAGCATAATAATTTAAAATGGTTAGAGAAGTTATTAGTTTTAATTTTCAAAGTTGTGGTTTCATCTGACATTGTTTTGGTTTGTCTTCAGGTGTTTTTTGTTGTTGCTTTGTGTTTGTTTGGCTTTGAGGCAGAAGGCACAGTTGTTAGGTCAGACTTTAATACTTTTTTTTTTTGATCTATTAGAACCTGCCATGATTTCCAATCTTTTTTTTTGCCCTGCTACTGATGTATTGCACAGGAGTGAATCTGGCTTCCTGAGATAATTTATCTTTCTGCTATTCCCCTTGACTCTGTAGCTTTGTCATTTCCCTTCAAGGGTTTTATTTACTTTGGAGGTGTTTATACAGTAGGCAACTTTTTTTTTTTTTTTGCTTTCATTCTTATCCAGCAGATCACTTTTTGTTGAGCTTACAAGAAGAGGTTTTCCTTTGACCCTAAGGATGAAGGGTTACTATTTCAGCCAGTATTTCTGGTGCAGCTTCTTCCCCTAGGAATTTTCTAAAGGAATGAGCTTACAATATGACTGCCAACATTAAATACCCAACCTGGAAGTACTACTTGAAAGTAGAAGACCCTTGGCTCTTGCTTCTCTCTCTCTCCCTTTCTTCAAAAGGAGAGGTAATAAAAGTTCTGCCTGTTTGACTACCTGCAGAAAGCTAAATCTGGGTGATCTGCTCTGCAAAAAACTGGAGCAACTAATGAGCTGGGCGTGGAAGAGACTTGAGGTGATGTAGGTTGTGATGTCTTAGTAAGATTACCACTGCCTTTTCTCCTGGCTGATGCTTCATAAGAGCCTAAAATGCTGCCTGTAGAACTTGTCAGACTTCTTAGAGAGAGTGAGTAAAAATGTAATAATTAGACCTTAGTCTTCCATGTGACATGGAAGTACTAGAAGTAAATAGAGATTTTACAAGACATACCTGAATTTTGAACTGGGAATTAATGTGGCATTAAGATACCAATAGAAGTGAATTGGTTTTGCTCCTATACAGAATCTGTTACAGGCCCAAGGAGAGATTTTTGTCAAATGGGATGTAGCAGTATCTTTTGAACAGTCTGTCTTGATAGTTCAGACTTCCTTTTTCCTTCTCCGTTCATACTGTGCCTTCACTGCCAAACTTGAACATGACTTCCCTGTACCGTGGATGCTCCTGAAGGACCTGCCCACCAGGTAACATCACTCCTATGGTCTGCAAATCACCTTAGTCATAGACAAGGAACAGGACTACTTTTCAAACCTAGCATAGCCCAAACCCTGCTTGGGCTGCAGTTTCATTTCTCCCTGTAGTGTCTCAGAGGCTCTTTCTAGCATATATGCTTTCTAGCATATGCTGTTGGGTTGCTATGGTGACAAATGTCTATCTATTTGATTGTTCTGCTGCTGTTTTGACTTCTATTTTCTTATACTTTGCCCATCACCATTGTGTTCACTCCCCTTAACAGCGTAGAACTGATTTATTCCAGCATCAGACCTTCTCTCACAGCACCTGAAGGCTCAGCTTTATTGTTTATGTCACAGGATCCAGCTTGGGCTGTTGATCACACGGAAAGAGGAGTCACTAAGTCCTGTCCTTTATTAACAGGGTTTTGCTTTTTATTAGCAGTTCTCTGATAGAAATTTATTCTCCAAATACTTTTTGTGAAATGCTGTATCTTTTTTTCCCCTTAAAGAGACCATGGGTTCAGGGCCTTGATCTTATTGGTTGAAAGCTCCTTTGAACCTTAATCTTGTGTGGTACCCTCAGCTAAAGGTGGGCACAAGAGCACTGCCCTGTGCTGAAGCTCTGAGATGCTGAGATAATACAGCCTGCCTAAGTAGCATAAATAACTAACTTGCTACAAATTATGGCATGGGGAGTTCCTACAGCAAGGCTTTTGCATAGAGCTGTTTGTAAGGATGAAAATACTTTTTGACAGAGCAAAAATATTCAATATTCTTGTGAACTGATGACAGAGCTAATTAGGCAAAAATGGCCAAATATTTTTCAGTTATGAACATAAACCTGCCCAGCTCTTAAAGAGTTTTCTTTTGGGTGACTTTAACACAGTCTGTTAATGGTCCTGGAAACTAACTCCAGTCACTTAATTAACTTACTCAATGCAGCTTCTAAAGGGAAGGTAATTCAGCTCGAACGAGGCTAACAGGAGCATGGCTATCACCTGCTTTATAACATTACTGGGGGTTTGTGAAACTTCTTAGCCATATGTACTTAGAAGTTGTGTTGCAGAAGTTAAAAATTTACAATACATATGAAGGAATTATATATTGCATATATATAATCATCAAACACAGCTGTTTAAGGAAAGAGCAAGTGACATTTTTGTCTTCCAAAGTAGTTCAGCCTCTTTGTGACTGTTGGTGTTCTGCAGTAGAAGCACATGAAGCACTTGTATGGTGTGTTCTTCCTGCTGCTTGAGGACAATAGTTCAGAATATCCTCTCAGAGCTTTTGATGGTTCTCATTCTAGTGGGGAAATTGTCCTTGCTTTAACATCCTATTAAGAAGTGCACACAAAAAAGGAAAGGGGGACTGTGTTCTGGTTTTGGGGAACAAAACTAATGAAGCTCTTAATTTAGCAACTGAATTTGGAACAAATGGAAAAGAGGTGGATGTGAATTTCTCTACTATTGGGTCTGGAACGTTAAGCTTAGAAAACCTTGTTCTTCATATCATCAGATACCCTTACTTCACTGTGATTTCACAGATAAATAATTTAGAGGCTATGCAAGTTCTTGTATTTTAATGCTGGTGATAATGTATATATAAGGATGAATTACAAGATACAAAGACATCCAGCCTTCAGTCTCCATTTTGAATGTGAAAACATCCTTCACCTGCTCCTAGCAGGAACTGCATTACCTTTCAGAGATGATTGACTTATGCTTGAGGTTTTTCATGGGTATTAACAGACTCCTTGGTGTTTTATGTATCAGTGATCTTGGGAAATAAAATATTCAGGCATTAAGGTGAGATTTCAGGAAAATTTGAATATCCCTTAAATAGGATGCCAACTACAGCAGTATGTCTCCATAGCAATTTTTTTTTTTTTTTAAATTACTGCTGGTATTTATTTGGGTTGCTTTCCTATGTATTTATTTATTAACTTAGGTGTGCCTTCTTTTCCACTGCTCCGGGCCAGCTGACATGCTCTGAATCATTAACCCTGTGCTCCAGGGAACTTACCCTTATGGCAGCATCTTTGATATTAGATTGGATCCCTTCAGGGCAAAATTTAATTGACTGGATTTCTAGGGAGAGAGCTGGTTCCCTCAGTGTTTCACTGCTCCAGCATCATTGTTTCAGCAGCTGATTTAGAAGCCAAGTTTGAGCTGTTACGATAGTGGAGGGAGAGCAGGCAGTGAATCAGAGGGTACAGGCTGTGCTTTGAAGCATAAGCTGATTTGTTTCTTCATTTGGGGATGTATTTGCTCTAAGTGTACTGGCACTCTATAAGTATTCATACCAATAAATGCAGCGTGAGATGGATGAATACAATTTCATAGCACTTGATTACAGATTACAGGGAAACCTGGAATTCTGTCCATGGTTATTCAGGGAGACAGTCTCTGTAACAATAATGCAATAAGGTGATGTATCTTACCTTAACCTTGATTTATGTAACTGGGGTTGTGATTGTTGGCAGGTTCAACCTCTAGGACAAGTTGGAGGAGAAACAGAGGATATTGATACGTTTTTTGTATTAGTCATGGCTGTAGAATTGCTTCTTACACAAGTGGCCCCTCTGCAGTCAATATCTGTTGATAGTTATTTGCTTATTTGGGCACTGCATTGTCAATGAGTTCTTCCAGGATCATCAAAGTTGTTTTTGATAAAATACAGAGCAGTGATGAGGAGAGCAGTGGTTATGGGTATCCACACACAACTTGGATGTGGTACCTTTAGTTTGGTAGTAACCAAACCCAAGTGCTCCCTCTTCTGTAAGTGTTCCAGGATAAAGCAAGACTTGAAGTAAAAAAAAAAAAAAAGAGAGACAGAAAGTTCACTGTCAGATTAGTTAAGTCAGGTGTAAAAAGAAAGTGAACCCCAGATTTTGCCTTTGTATTTCAGGCTGTTTGCCCATCTGCCTGTGTTTAGCTGTGTCACAGCCATGGCTCAGAAAGCCTCTGGGTATCTGACATATTCAGGATTAGTTTTGTAGGTATTCAGTATTCAGTATTTTGACTGTATGCATAAGGTACAGGACACAACTGGTTTTGTAGCAGTATGGAGCCAGTACTGGAAGGGCTGATAGAAATGGCATGTTGTCTGTACTGCCCTCTTGGAAGAAGCTGTAATTTTTTTGAGCTATAAATGGTCCTAGCAGTGTTCTTAAACTTAAAGAGAATATTAAGAAGGGCAGCAAAACCCAGCAAACCCTTTTCCCTGTGTTTAGATGGATTAGACTCCTTCCTTTCCTATCTAAATCTGGGGTAGTTCTGCTGTTATCTAAAAGCAGTTTTCATTAGAGGAAAAATGTACATCCAAGTAAAATGTGAAGTTGAAAGTCAGAGTTGAGATAGAGCTGGTTGCGTCACTTGATCTCTATCTGAATGCTGCTGGTGTGATTATCACAGTGCACTGGCTCAGTGGGGAGGGAGGATGTGCAGGCAGCAGGCAGGAATTTCATTTTTTGGGGGAAAAAGTGAAAAATTTCACAGCAGTTGCTGTGGGTTTTTACTAGATTTTGCTTAATGGTGCAAATGTAACACTACAAAGCTTTTTTGGTAGTTTGATTTCAGGGAGGGAGAATGCATGAAGAGAATATGTGGGGATAAAAATGAGGCAATAATCTGCAAATCTCCCTGTCTGTCATAAGTAGTCTGAGTTGTGGGGAAGCATAGAAAATACAAAACTGTGTTTCTTGTTACCCCCTGTCCCACGGATCTTGGGAAAGGTGAAAGGGGAATCTCAGTCCCAGAGTCTCTAATTTCTTTTTATGTTCTGTCACTGGAGTGAGTGGGTGAGTGGCACACAGTGAGAAAACTGGAGCAGTCAAGGAGCCTTTGTTCTGCAAAGATAAAATCAAATTAATGAAAGAGCAAACAATAGTAATCAGAGCAACTGTGGGGGACTAAAGGAAGAGCAAAAATGCATGAAAGCCCAGTAAAAAACCCCAAGCCAACAAAAGAATCCCCTCCAAAGAACCAACAGAAAATCCCCCTCCTGCATAAAAAAGAGCCCATCTGCTTGGAGATGCTGCTGTGTCCCAGGCTCTCGCTGTGTGCAGGTTCTGCCTTCCTCTGCTTTTTCTCTTTGTTTCTCCTTCTGTATCCATTTCTCTGAGTGACTACAGTCCTGCTCTTTGCAATCCTTGCTCTGTCTAGACGTGCCTTGTCCTGGGAAAGTAAAATGGGCAGGATGTCATTAGGCTGGAGAGAGAAGGACTTCAGAACTTGCTGCAAGGGCACTTGCGAGCCCTGCAATACAAATAACATTCTCACCAGCTTGCAGGTGAGAGGGGTAAAACTACTGTCTTATTTACTGAGCCCTTCAGAGGAGTCTCTTGGGACAAATGAAGCTCTTCAGCTAGCAAAGGTCTTGAATGTTTTCTGAAAAGCCTTCAGATATTTTTCCCAGATAACTCCCATGTCAAGACCTAACTGCTGTGCTGCTTCCCTCCTGTATAACATAAACTTATACAGTTCTTTGAGGCTATCACTGTAAGCTCTGCACCCCCAAATTTCCTGAAAGCTTCTAAATTAGAGGTTTCATCTCTGTCATAACTTGTGTCAAAACCCCATCATTTTACACTAACTCCCATTTCTTTGCTTCCTCTCTTTTACCACAGCAGCTGTGAGATTTGCAGCAAGAAAGGGTGTCACATCCTACATCAGCTAAGTGAGGTATTGAATATTTTATGAATTTAGGTCTTCAGTGTTCATTTCTCTTGTTTTTTTTTTATTTTTATTTAGGAAAACAAATGGTGTCATTCATGTTGCCTAATGTTTTACAGCAACAACATCTGTTATTTTTTCCCTTTTCTGTTTCTGAGGATATAGACATATCACATGTGGCACTTAAAGCTGCATTTAACATAAATTACAACTGATACGCAATTTGTGTTTCTCTGCCTGACTTTTAAAATAATTGTTAGAGATTAATCCATGTTCACAAGGATTTTTTTCCTCAGTAGAGTTTTCTTTTTTGCTCCCTATACTTACGTTTTGCCTCCGATTTGAGGTAAACTCAGCAGCATTTGAATCAAACAAGAAATGTGCCACATTCAAAATTGGGCAGTATAAGCCTGTTTACCCTTTCCCATTCTTTACCAACTGGGACTTTTAACCAGGTTCTCATAACTTACCATTTGGATTACTGCAGCATCCTTGCAAGCTGCAAGCAAAGCTATATCCCCCTCTTCTAATGTATATGAAAATGCAACAGCTCTGAACATCCTGCCTATGATGCCTTCCCCTAAATGAACCTTCCCTTTATGCCTCATTAGATTCTCATTTTGTTTTATCCTGTTTACATCTTCTGCTACTCAGTTTCTTTTCTTGTATAATCTTTTATTGCATTGTTCAGATTCTTTCTACTTTATTAATGGTCATAACCCCTTTCTTCAATTTTCTTTTTTTTTTTTTTCTGCCAGTTAACTGTAGCTTTCTGCCATATTATTCTATTTGGAGGTTTTCTGTGCAGAATCTCAGTGTTACTTATCATTCAAAATCCATACTGAGAACCAGTTCTTCAAGGAAATTCTTCTGTAGTGTTGGTTTCAACCAAGATAACACAATAGTGCAAAACATTTAACTTCCCTGGATAATAATTTAATCTTACTGTATTCCCAAGAATCTTCCCCTTGATCTTCTGAAATTGTCTTTTGTTTGCTGACACTTTGAATCACCGCTGTGATCCCGTTGTGGTTCTGAACTTGATGAAGATTTGAGCTCTGTGTTTCACGTGGGGTCAAATTGACACTGAAGGCCTTAGTCAGGGTTTTTAGGTGTGTGTTTTTATGGGCTCTTCTTCATATGAATTATGCATCTTTGCATTATGCTCTTCGGCACTGAAACTAATAATAGAACTGAAACTAACAGAGAATACTTATGTTTTAGTAAAAATGAAGTTAAACTCATGAGATGGTAATACTTCGGGATCTGAAATGCTTTAATGTAGAAATATTATTTGTAATTATCTCTGTTTCCAGGACTCTGATTCTAGATTTTGTAGTATACTGTTGAAATACACAGTTGAAGTTTTTGATAAGGGATGAATGAAATCTGAATTTTCCGTGACACTGAAAAATAACATCAGTCGAGGTTTATTATTTGTAAAACAGATAGTCTGATTTTGTACCCTCTTGAAGAGAGTGCCTGTGAAATTTTCATTGATGCTGTCCGAGGCTGACCTCAGCTAACACTCGTCAGTGAACTTTACAGCCCCACAGTGCTGTTCTGGTGCTGCTGCTACTGCCAGTGCTGTTGAGTTGGAATTCATTGTGATATGAAGTGAGCAGGAGAACTTCCATCTTATGCTATCTTTAAATTCAGTTACTGCCCCTTATGCCATGGGAAGCCATTGCAATATCTGAAGAGGAGAAAAAGAAATAAATTCCTGCAGCCCTCTCTTGTTTGTACGTCTTACTATTTTCCTAGAGCCCTGCTCTGAGTTTAAATTGTGTTCATTGCAAGTGTCACGAATTAGCAGATGTTAAATGCAGGACTGTTGTGGTTTAACCCCAGCTGGTAACTAAGCCTCACACAGCCACTGGCTCCTTCCCCCTCCCAGTATGAAACAATTGCTCCCCACTGACCAAATGATGCCCAAACAGTCCCAGAGCAGCAGCCCCTGGACAACCTTGCCCCAATTTATTGATGTCATGGTCTGGAATATCCCTTTGGCCATTTGGGGTCAGCTGTCCTGGCTGTGTCCCCTCCCAGCTCCTTGTGCATCCCCATCCTCCTCGCTGGTGGGGTGGAGTGAGGAGCAGGCAAGTCCCTGACTCTGTGCAAGCGCTGCTCAGCAATAACTAAAATAACCCTGTGCTATCAGCACTGTTCCCAGCCCAAATCTAAAACACAGCTCATACCAGCTACTGCGAAGAAAATTAACTCTACCCAGCCCTAAACAGCACAATTATGAAGAAATAAATATTTACCAGATAGCCTTTTGAGAAGGTGAATAATTTAGCTAGAAACATTCCAGGAATAACTAAAGCATGCTGCTGACTGACAATTCATTTCATCCCATTGAGATGCAAGGAGTTGCTGCATGCTGAGTGAATATTGATCTGTTCTATACAGATAAATGAAATTCCACTTACAATTCTTTGGTTGCTCACTTGTCACCAATTAAAACTGAAGAGCATGGTCATGCACCAAAAATATTAATTAGCTCACTTCAGTTGCTTGTTATCTGCTGACCCGAGAGGCTGTGGGCTGGCTTGTTGGATCCAGCTGTGTCTGCCCTTCACTCTGTGCAAGAGCTCTTCTCTGGCTCATGTCATTCCCTTTCCATTATCCTTTGTGATGATGATGAGAGTAGTAGGGTGTAGACAGGTGGGGAGAAAAAATAATTACTTGTTCCTTCCTTCCCCTACTTCCTTTCAGTTTTATCTGGTCGTTAGTCATTATCTTTTTGGATGTATTCTAGTCACTCTTTCTCACTACTACCTGCAGAGTCAGTGGTCATAATTTAAAAGCTCTGTCTTTACTGGATGTGCAACCATGTAACAAGATATGAACTGATGAAAAAATATCTGTACTAGAGTCAAAAACGAACTTCTAGGTAAATTATTTGTTCTCTGGATTATGAGGTTTCCGAAAGTGTCAAAACCACTATCAGGAATGTAACTGATTGCCAGAAAATGGGCCAATATTACAGGAAGAAATAGAGAGAAAACAAATGACAGAGTGAAAGCTAGGGAATAAGATCCAAAGGAGCACTGAGTTTGCTGGGAGGAGTGTCTAGTCAGCGGACCAGCTGAAGCATCTGCTCTTTTGCTGATGTTCCTCCCCCTTGCTGCAGCAGAGCTGTAACAGCCGGCAAGGAGGTTGGTCAGTGGAGCATTAAGAACCAACAGTGGCTCTCCTAATAGGAGTCAGGTCTCTGGCTTCTTACCTTGCCTCACGATCAGGGGTTCTAAAAATAATGCCTTCAGAGAAAAGGCAGAAAATAAACAAGATGATGAGGCTGTATTTTGAGCAGTTTCATTTGCAAATCCTGAGTGATTCTGCTGACATGTAGTTATGCAGGTGTAATGGAGATCATGATCTAGGCCTTGATCTTAAAATGACATTTCAGTGTTTTGGCAGCTCTAAAAGTACTGGCATTTCTAGTAGTAGGAGACCATGAAAATATTGATTCAGCAGCAGAATTGCTTTGTAAAGCATTGATAGCTGGTTTCTGAATGGAAGCATGTTGCTCCAGGTTCTTTAGTACATCGCTATCAGGGATGGAGTAAGGCCATTGAAAACCAAACATTTGTAGGTGAGGAACATTGCTTAAGAAATCAGCTGAGTTGCAGCTTTCTGACCATACATCCCATTGTCCCATAACTTGGAAAAAAAGAAATTGTGCTGAGAAAACCAGACTTGTCCTGTAGTTTAAGCTACTCTAAGGCAGGGGAAGGGTCATCAGATTCCTCTTCCTTAGGGGATCTTTTAAATAAGCCCACTGGATGGTAAAATACAATAAAATCCACAACATTTGGAGAAATTAAAATGACAAAGTACCATTGGACAGAGCAAGCTTGCTTGTCACTGTCAAAATTTACATGAATCTGGGACATACAAAACAGAGCAGAAGCACCTACTAGTATTTACAGTATATAGGCAATGTAGTTATTTTTTCATTAGAAGAGCAGTAAGGAGAAGAAAAATCAACAAACCTCGAGGAAAAAATGTGCTTTGTTAAAAGTGGTTTTTTTTCAGGAAGAGCGTATTCAATGACCCCTGCCATGCTCCAGCAAACACTGAAGTAGATCAATGCAGTAGAGGAAGAGCATTTTGGGATCTGGTGTGCCTTGGAGTCTGTGTGTGTCAGAGTAACAGAGGCAGCCCAGGCCAGCTCTGAAAGAGGCAAGTTTATTTCTCTTGTGCTAATAGTCAAAGAAATGAAGGAGAGATGAGGGTGAGGAAGGAATCCCTCTATTGTGCTGTTGTCATGCTGTTGTAATGAGAATTTGATTAGACTGGTGACATTGGTCATGTTCTCTTTTATGTCATAGAGTTCACTGCATTTACTGTTCAAGCAGTAACATATGCTAAGCATGTTCCTCTCCTGCTCTCTCCACAACTTTTTGTCCATTCTGCTCCCATCCTGTCCTCTGGTTCATGGATGTTTCATCACCAAAGAAAAAAAATAACCTACTTTTTGGGGGTGTTTTTTAATTTGTGTGTCTAGAAGGATTGCAAGCTTTCTTTTAATTCAAAGG
>VXBT01015350.1:524554-579930 GCA_013400235.1 Oriolus oriolus | reverse complement strand
CGGGCGCGCGCCGGGAGGGGCGAGCGCGGCTCCTCCGTGAGGGGCGAGCGCGGCCCGGGGCGGCCGCAGGTGGCGGCTCCTGTCACCCCGCGGGGCTCGCCCGCGCCGCCGCGCTCCGCGCTCTGTGCCCTCGGTGCGCGGGGCTGAGCCGGTGCACGGCGCTCCGGGGAGCGGGACGAGCCCTCGCGAGCTGCCTGGCGCTGATTTATGGTCTAATTTCGCAGGGAACGCTCCTCCGCTCCGCTCTGTTTGTCATTTAAACTCTGCTCTGCTTGAAGGAGGTGCCATAGGGGATGGGTTTGGGGTCGCGTCCAGCCTCTTAACCGCCTTAAAATGGTTAACCTCAATGTTTTTAACCTGTAAGGTCACTTTTCTCTGCAATTAGAGCTGTAGAAAGTCAGTCCCTAAGGCGGGAGGTGGTGTGTGATGCCCGAGGACTCTGGCTGTAAAGCATCCTGTCATCTTATCTCTACTATTATTATTTTTATTGCATTAAGCTGCCTACCTTCTTAAAGCCACGCCATTCTTGAATTTTAAATTACTTTCCCTTGCTTTGTCTGTCCCTTTGCCAAAAACAAATATAAATTATATAGTTCCTGACTTCTAGTGGAAGAACTTTCCAGTCGTCTATCCCATGCTCCCAATACTGATGTTTTTTAAACCAAAAGGGCCGTGGTTTTCAGCCGTGACACACTGTCGGGCAGAAAACAGGCAATGTTTATTTTGCTCCCGCCTCGTAACTGTGTAAAGGCTTGGTGAAAGGGTAAATGTGATGGCTTTATGTAGCTTTTTCTTTTTAATTATTATTTTACTGCTTTCCCCAACTGCTTTGCTGCCTCTGGGAAGGAGTAGTCGCGCCGAGCCTGCGGCTGTAAAGCTGTCAGCTCTGAAGGGCTGTTTACTCAGTGAGTTGTATCTTTCACACATGCACCAGAAATACAATTTACCAACCCAAACACCAGCCACGGTCACCGAGGTTACCGGGAGCGTGGAAGCTTTGCTTCTCTGGGGTTTTATCCTTCGTGGCCCAGCGTTTTCCGTGAACAAAGCAGGTAATTCTGGGGTGCTGGCACTCCCAGCTGAGCTGTGTGGAGCCCCTTTGCTTTTCTCCTCATCTCCCACGACTTGGGTGTTTTGACAGTTGCGATTTATGGGATGTACAGCCTGCTCGTAGCTGCTTTAAGGAGAAAAAGTGCTTTTGTGGTAGTGGTTGCTGAGGGCGACGGCCAGCTCCATCTGTATTCCAAAAATTCGCAGTGAACGTTTCCCGGCACAATTTCTTAACGCTTTTCTGTTGAACTCGATATTATTTGCCTTAATTACAGCCAGTGTGCTTTTGTTCCACCAAATTGAAATAGGTGTCGAGAGGGTGAGTCAAACACATTGAAACCAAACCCTGCTTTTTCAAAGCAGCTGCAAAGCCTATCTTGTGGGGAGGACTTGGTAATGGAGTGATTAAAAAGAAATAAATATTTTTGACCTGTATTCCCCTTTCCATAAGAAGAGGGAAGCCTCTGACTGGCTTGGTCTGCATCCCAGAAAATCCACAGGCTTGTGGGGAGACCCGTGAGTGTTGCTCAAAGCTATTGAAAGCTGGACTTAGATAGGAGGTGAGATCCACTGAGTTACCTACCATGTTAAAAGGTTTTGTTTTTTTTTCCTCCTCAAGTGGTAGGAAGTGAGATGGGAACTGCTGCGGTGTGGAGGGATTAGTAACTCACCCGAGGATGAGCGCGGTGGCTTTGTCGCCTGGATTAATGTGATTTACACCCTTAAGCTGCTCTGAGTGCTCCTAAACAGCCGTGCCCGAGTGTGCGAGGTGAAGTGTGAGCGGGCAAGCTCAGCTGCACCACGGCAAGTAGCTGGAGGGGTTGGTTTTTGCCAGCCAGGGGTTGGGTTTTGCCATCCTTCATGCAGCCTTGGTGATTTTTCATCCTTTTTCTCTGGTGGGACACCAGCTCTGCGTTCTTTACCACCAAACCCCCGGGATAGTGGCAGTGGGGTTTGGGCTGGCCCCCTGTGTGCCCCTCTGCTGGATCACTGGGCTGCTCTGGTGCTAAAATTTTTGGGTTTTACCCCAGAATTGAGGAGGAGGGGCCTGACTGCTGGGCAAGTCCCACCAGTGCTTTCATTATCTCAAGGTGTGCTGTAAGCCCATAAAGGAGGCTCCTGCTTACTTTGGCTTGCTGGTGTGCCAGAGGAATAAGGCAGCTGTGCTCCGACTTCAGGTGATGTCACTTGAGGATTTTAACTGTCAGAGCTTAAAAATACCCTGGCTTGTTTAAAGACTGCCTCTGCAGATGTGGAAATGGGGAAGCAAAGCAATGGATTGTGAGTGCACAGCCACACCACGGTTCGGCATCTCATAAATCCCCCTCTGCCTGTCCCACAGCAGAGCTGCTCTGCCTAATGAGGCCTTGGGCATACCATGAGCAGGGCATTAATCGGTGGGTGCTTAAGATGAGGCACTACTATGAAGTGCAAGACCAGCAAAGTGCCAAAAAACTAACTGGGAAGCATGATGGTTAAATCATTTTGGGAATAAAGCTGTTTTCTGATGCGATGGTGCAGTCAGCAGCACCTCCTCCCGTGTGGTTGTCGGTGGTGTTGGTGTGACTGGGTGTGTACAGGACCAACTGCTGTGATTTCAGGTTGTTTTCAGGGCTGGGTGTGAGGAGCTGTGGGTCAGGGGCTGACCTGAGTGTTTGTATGTGCACACAGCATGAGCTGTATTGAAAAGGTTCCCTGCAGGTCATGTGAGCTGTTTCTAGTTCTGAGTGTAAAAAGGCATTGAACTTCACCTGCATTTCCCATATCACCCACTAAACCCACTCTTCACACCTTCTCCAAGAGCTCTTTTACCTCATCTCTTTCTGCCAGGACTTTTAGCCAGGGAAAACCTCCTACTCTGCATCCTCCTTGTTCCCATGCCCACAGATGTGACTCTTGAGGGGTTTCATTGCAGTGCTGTGGTCTTGGCACGCAGTCTTGTGCAAAACGACATGGAAATGTGGTGAACCTGTTGCTGAGCTTCCACAAGGCTTTGAAACCTTTGGTTTAGTACCAGAAGCCCTGAGATTGAGCAGGTCTTCACCCATCAACCTGCTGGGGTTGGCTATCTCAGGTAATGTATTCCATGGAATCACTTTAATTGGCAACTGGGAAAGCTGCTGGACATCTTTTGTTAGGCAACATCTCATTTGTATAAATTAATTGATACTGTAAACTTACCCTTTGTACGCAGAGTCAGGTTTTTGTCTCCTGCTTTGCTTGTGAGCTGCTGACTAGTGAGTGGCTCCCCTGAGCTGAGTTCTGCCCCTTCTTCCTCTCTGCAGTGGTTTGCTGTCAGTTCTCTGGTTTTTGGTGTTTCAGTGGGCTGGGGAGCTTCAGAGCCAGTCACTATCTGCAGCTGGGGTGAGACTGAGCTAAAAACCTTGTTTCAAGTGGAACTGGTCAAATTTCCTCCTTAAATGGGAATTTGCAGCTTGCCTTGCAAGCCTGACTCTTGAAGCCAGTACGTGAGCACCAAACTGTGTTCTCTGTCCACTATTTTTGCTATTTTGACCTATTTTGTTAACAGGTGGGCTGGTACTTGGTTGGTTCTCCAGGTGTTTTCCCTTTCCTACTCACTTTCTGCTCTCCTGGAGGCCTCCCTGAGCAAACCCTGCTATTGTGTGTCCCCTTATCCTGCATCATCTGCTCTGGGATGGTGTTTGTCTTTGGCGAAGTCAGCAAAGTCCTCTTTGCTGTATCACTTTGGCTGGTGGGAGGTCTCCAGCTGGCCCCAAGAATTTCTAGACTGGATAGTTTCCTCTGTGTGTATATATGTTCACTTTTTTCAGTTGAGTGTTCTTCCAGTAGTTTCCTTGGTAGATGGCTCAGTACAATTTCCAGGGCTGAGTGTGTCAGAGTTTTCCACTTACTTTCCCCAGCTCCCTACTCCCTTTCTGATGGGGATGATGATTCTCCAGTGACAGTGATCACTTTAGGGGAAATGCTTGCTCAGCCCGGTGAGGGATTGAGCCTTGTACATCCAGACCACCTGCCATTTCCATTAAGCCCCTACTCGTTCTTTCTGTGTGAGAAATACCTGCTGTCTTTCAGCAGGAGGGAAAACAGTCATGTAAGGTGGGTTGTTTTCCCATTTTCCATACCTATGAGATGTCTTGGAGCTCTTCTAGCCAGGTGGGACTCTATTTTTTTTTTTTTTTTTTTTTTACTTTTTCCCCCCTTTTTTCCCCCCCTCATCAGCTCCTTGGGCGCAGTTTCACGTTACAGCTCCATCCGAGGACTCGCTGCTGCAGGAGGTGGCAGGTACATTCCTGCCTCTTCCCCGCTGCGGGAATCCAGCAGTGGAGCAGCCGCAGGGGAGTGACTCCAGCTAACCCTTCCAAAAAAAAAAAAAAAAAAACTGTACCCAAGCCCCAAACTTTCCTGGATCTTACCCTGCAGTTAGAGTTGCTAAATCTTCCACTTGGATGACTGGGAAGGCCCTGGGGGGTTGGAGGGGCCGGTGGGGGGATGGCCCCTTTTGGCAGCAGTGGGTTCTAAATTGGCTTTGCTGTCTCCTGATCCTGTGCGCTCGCTCTGCTGCTGAGCCAAGGGTGGGTGCCTTGCGGAAAGGGGGGGAGGGGTTCTGGCCAGCCCCCTCCATCTCCTGCCTCTGGAAATGCCCATTTGAACCAGTCCAGCTCACAGAAACTGCATGGGTAAAGGATAAAATCATTCCCTAGAGCCTGGAGTGAGCAAGAGCAGCTTGGCTGGGATATTGCCATGGGCTTGGCACGGGGGGAGCTGGGGAAGGAGAAGGAGACCATCCCTTTGGCAGCGGCCGGCGCTCCGCGTGGCTGAGCTGAGAGGCGAAACCGCACCCTCGGCCTCACCTGTGTCTCTGATCACGCCTTTGATTTATACCCGGGGTTCTGCTGTTGAGCTTTCCCCGCAGACTCCAACCTGGAATCTGATAATGAACCGAGTGGTTGAGTCTTATTTGTTTAATTCAAAGAGAAGTTTAATGTTTCCTACCTCGCAGTGTACGGAGGCTCTGCCTTGCAGCCCGTGGTTTTCCTTGCAGGGAACCTATAAAAGGCCAAGACAAGGACTAAAAGGCTCGAGCTGTGAGCAGTCTTGGCAAAGAGGCTGGGCACCACGAATTTACATTTTTGGAGGGGTTTGAGGGTGTTTTGTCTCTGCAGAGGTGTCTGAAGGTTGCGTTGCCTGTGAAGTATTCCCTGCCAGCTTGCCTTCTGTGTGCTGGTGAACCCCCAGCATCGTGGGCTGCCAGCTCCAGCCGGAGCAGAGCTGTGGGGAGCTTCTCAGCCCTCCTTAATCTTAGGTGAAGAACAGACAGATCCTGAATGTCTCTGTAATCGCTCCCTGGCATCTGCTGAAGCACCGAAGTACAGACATGCTGGAGATGTCCAACCTCCTGGAACTGCTGTTGTATTTTCTGTAGGAACCTCATGTCTGAGTGCAGCCTGCTGTAGCTGGAGATGCTCCTGCAGGGGGATGGCACCGGGGGGGTTTGTTTCCCAGTCACCACTGAGTAAAAGAAACCATTTATCTGGGTAAAAGGCCTCACTCTAAATAATCTTGCAAGAAATTAATCTTTTTTTCCATGCCAGTTTGGAAGGTAATGACCCAGGTGACTGTTCTTCTCCTGGGAAACAACACCAAGGGAAGGGGACAGTTCATGTGGCCCCTTCTGAAACAAACAGTGATTGTTTGGAGTAGAAATCCCCTGCTTGCTTCCAGATCAATCCACTTGAAGTTACTGCAGTCAGGTGGTATGTTTTCAATTTTTAATTTCTTTTTCCTTTTTTTTAAATTCTTGCTTGTTGTTAGTTGAGAGCTGATAGACCGGCCCAAATAAGGCCATGAGAAAGGCTGGCCATTTCCAGGAGGATCCACAGACAGTCAGTGCATGACTTGTTGCCTTTATCTCTGAGATCAGGAGATTCCTTTGCAGTGATGGATTAATCCACCCTTGAGTGAATAATATAACTGAGAACAAGTAGGAGCCAGCGCTCCAAACAGATGATTTGTTCAGTACGTGTGTGCCTCCCCTCCCCTCCCCCTCTGAAAAGCGTCTTTCTTCACCATTTCATTCAGCCTGTTGAAACCTCACAGCAACCTGTGTCTGCACCAGCCCCCGGCCCAGCGGAGGGCGAGGATGGGACTGTGCCCAAGGCCTCTGCTCCCAGGTGCAGGAGAAGACAAACCACAGCCCCACTGAGCGCAGGATGGGGAGAAGGTGCCCGTGGGTTGCTGGGGCTGGGATGTCACCTGTCTGTGTGTTCTCCTCGCCGTAGGTGCGAGTGTTGGTGCTGGCACCTGCCCGGGGTGGGCTTGCCCAGCTCCAGTCCCTCGGCGGCGGTGACTGTGCCCCAACACGAGGCAGAGGGCTCTGTGTCCAGGGGAAGTTGTGTAAAGGAGCTGGAATATAGGGGCTGGGGGAGCGAACTCACTGGGCACAAGGGGATGGCAGCGGGTGGCTTTGAACAGAAATACGATATTTAGGAAGGTGATTCTTCAGTTGTGCCAGGGCAGACCTGTGGCTGGTAACTCATCAGCAGAGCCATGGCTTCTGGAGCTGCTCAGGGGTGTCCTGGAGCTGGGCACCAAGGCACATGGCAGTCCTTGTTAGCCCACCTCCAGTAAGATACAAGGCTGGAAGGGAGCTGTGCAGCTACAGCAGTGGAATTCATGTAGTGAGATCTGTTATCATCCCTGTGGATACACTGGAATAATTCTTTGGCAGCTCGTAAGCTGGGTCTTGTTGCTTTAACATCTTGGAATGCATCAAGGTCTGCTCCTGATAGGCTCAAAGAGGCTGTGAGGTGTGAGGGTGTGAGATGCCTGGGGCTCTTCCTTCTGCTCAGGGACCCCCCCAGGCAGTCACAGTCTTACTGGGAAGAGCTGCAATAGCTCAAGGTCAAGTTGGTGGAAGTCTCCAGCTTTGGCTTTCCTCGTGTCATGAGTGCCAGTAGCCTTGCCTTGATCCCATGCTCTTGGGGTGTGGGACTGGAAGCATTGGTGGCAGCTTTCAGCTGCGTTTTGGAGAGTTTCTGTGCTGTGTGGGGTGAAGATAACACACCTGAAATGGCATTCTCCCTTTGGAGAAGGGGCTTTGCTGCTGTTGGCTGTACATAATTTCTGGGAGCTGAGCAGTTTTGCTGTGTAATGTTCCAACTCCATGTAGATTGAATGTGTTGTGGAGTCAAAATAAACAATGGCATGTGGTTTTCCTTTGTTCCCCCCCCTTCCCCACAATGAGAGTTCACAAAAGTTCTTGAATTAGGGCTCTGCATGCCATACGCTCGAGCGTAGGCTCAAATTTTCATAAAGCTTGCTGAGGGCTGTTACTGCTGGGGAGCTCTTTCACCTTTGGGATGGCTTTGGAAATCTCTTTGTTTCTCGGGAGCTTTTTCCGAAGGTGTGTTTCAGTGTAGCACTCAGATGCTTGTTGCCTTAAATGCTTTGCAGTGACAGTTTATCGCAGCTTGATGGAGATTTGAGACTCCTCTAATAAAACGCAAGAGAAGGAGGAAAACCCCGAGGGTTTTTTGGAACAGAAGATGTTTTCTGTTCCTGCCACTAATCTCTGTTGCAGAATGAAATAGGAATGTATACTTTAAATCTCTGTCAGGGTGTAGAAGGAAGCTGGCAACGGATGTAATCAAAAATGTTATTATCAAAACTCTCTAAGTATGTTGAAATTTCAAACTTAATGATATAATTTTAAATTCAGCTATTCAGACTGAGGCATGGTTTTGGGGTGCAGATTGCACTTCCAAATCGTGCCTTGGGATGGACCAGAGAGGAGTTTGGAGCAGACTGTGGGTGATGGGTACTGCAGTGGTGTGGCTGGAGTCTTCAGCCCTGTGATCTCCAGTGGCTGGGGGTGCAGCATTAAATTGAGGTGTGGTTTCCTAGATTATGGACTTTGTGGCTGAGCACTTAAAAAAGGGTCCAGTTTCCAAGTTAGCATTTTTCCTAATTAGTGCGTTTGTCGTGGCTGGTACGTAACCAGCACACGTAGAAAGTGTACGTGTTTGGAGTTTGTCTAAAACAGCTCTGGGCACAGTGAACACAAGGAAGCAACACCAGATCTGATGCGCAGCAGCAAAGACTCTCCCCAGTGCGAGAGGAGACAGAAAGCTTCCAGCCTTATACTTGGAGTGAGGGAACTGTGAGTAACCTTCACCCTTCTGACCCTTCGTCCTCGAGTGGAGAGGCTGCAGGTTGAGGATGCAGAAGAAGCTCAAGTCCTTCTCTGAGCCAAAGGTGTGAAGCTGTTTATTTTCACTGGGGCAGTGTATATATTGCAGGAGGCAGATGCTCGCCTGCCTAACCCAAGCACTCACTGCTTATCTGGGCTCTGGCGAGTGTACAAGTGTTGTCCCTTCTAATCCCCCAACATTAAACAGTCCAGGCACCTTTCCCTGGCTGAGCCTGGGACTGCTTTAAAAAACACACAGAGAGAAGCCAACAAAAAAGAAACATTCGCTTTCTTTGCCAAGTTTAAATGAAGACTAATGCCGTGGTGCTGCTTAATCTTGTTTTTCTTGCTATCTGATGGATGCTAACGTGGGATGGAATCAATCCCGGCAGCCGGTTATCTTTGCAGGGCCCCCATGTTGCTGAGCTCGACATTAAAGTCTTGTGGGGGAGTTACTGTGCTATGAGGAGTCTGGAACTTTCTTCCTATGTGGTGAAGCTGTGGCATCCATCTTCCTTTGGGAAGGTGTCTCCAGGAACTGCCAGTCTGCTGTTGGATGTCCGAACAGAAATCCTGTTGGGCCAAGCGGGATATGTCTGTGCGAGTGAGAACAGGGCACAGTCAGGTGAACCTGGCAGAAATTTCTCCCTGGTCCCAGTGATGAAACTCAACTCCTTTCCTATCGGTTGCTCGTGTTTGAACTGGTTCTGCTGGGAACAGCTGCCATGGCCGTGATTCTCAGGAGGAGGTTTGGGCTCTGACTCACGACCTGCCACCCTGACAGCGCTGCCCCGAGTGCCCCCAGCCCTGGGCAGGGGTCCCCGCTGCTGGCAGGGCTGAGCTTGGCTGCAGTGAGTGAAGCAGGAGGGCTGGAGGAGCCAAACCCTCAGGCTAGAGCTTCACGATGACTGCTGCCTCCCTCGCTTGGATCAGCGCTCTCCTTCGGCTCTGCTGGCATGAGGAAGGAGGCGGGAAGCTGCGCCGGTGCTCGGTTGCGCAACACCGCTGAGCAAAGCCAACCCAAAGCCTCCCTCTCTTTTCCCCCATGTTCCACTACCCCTCTCCTTGCCTGGGAGCCAGGTTGGTTGGTTGTAGCAAACCTGGCCTGACCAACACAATTTTTTCATTTATTTTTCTGCCTAGCTGCTGCTTTTATCTGGGCCTGAGGCAAAGGGGCTCGTTCTGCTAAGCAATATTGTCGGTTGTGTCAGGATTCCTCCCCTCGAGGTGAAGAAGTGCAGAAGTGTGTGTTTGCCGGAGAGCTCGGACTTCAATTTTGAAACCAGGTTTGGTCTTTTGAGCATGGGGGAAGGGAGGGGAGGAGAGCAGTAAAACTGAATTACTGTAAGGCTGGAGGATGGATTGCATGAAGGCTTGTTTTAATCGGGGGAGGAAAGGCCGGGGTCTTTCCTGCTCTCTCCCTCAGCTGTCCCTGGTTAGCTGGTTTGCTTTTTAATAAGCATTGTTCTGCCTGGAGCCTGGGTCCAGCAGCAGGGAGTGTTGGCATTGCCTGTGACAGCGTGTGGACAGCTGTAACAGGAGGGGAAGCAGTGACTGGGAGTCCAGGGCAGCACTTTTGTGTAGAAAACAGAGTACAAATGGGTCTGTTGCTCCAATTTGTGCACAATTCCAGCCGTCCGCAGGCACGGTGAATTCGAAGGTGACTAACGACTGTGCTGTAACACAGGCTTGGCTCTCCTGTTCCAGTGCACCTCCCATATCCTGCAGCCATGAGTTCACAGGCTCCTAATTGCCTATGATGTAAGACAGCAGTAGATGAGGTTGCTATAAATTCTGGCTGCAGGTGTGGATTTAATGGCTGTGCTTCCCTTTAAGGGCTCACGGATAGCATGGATCCCTGCAAGTTACAACAGACTGAGTTGGACTCGGGCTAGTGCAGCTAAAAGAACCCATTTGTCTGTGTTTTTTAGAGCTGTTGCTTGCTGGAGGCTACCAAAGGATGAGGTGTCAGTGTTCATCAGAATTGCCTCGGGAATGAGCTCGCTGTCCTCCAGGCAGAGCTCAGCCATGGTTCCAGTTCTTTCCATCAACATTCTCTCGTGGCTAAACTGCCCAGGTGTCAGAGTGCCACTGGAAGTAGACCTTTAGGCAGCCTGTGTGGACACAAGCACCTTTGTGTGAGAGTCTGACAGGTTCTTCTGATGACCAGAACAAGCCTGTGGTTCTAGTCCTTTTTAATTTTTATTCATGCTGGATTCTGGTTTTAGAAACCATAGGCAAATTATAATTATGGGTGATGGTCCTTGGCATGCAAAATGCAAACCTTTTGGATGGAAAAAACCACCCCCTGAGGCAGTACTCCAGCTTGCTGTGGTGTGTGCACCTGTAGCTTGGATAATTAGGATGGTGAGTTCCCTAGCTCCTTTGAGAAAAGCGGCATGGCTCACTTGGAGTTTGGTTTTGTGTATTTTTCTTCATTTTTGCACACATTCTTGCAGCCCAGGGTTTATTAAACATACTGGGGTGAGTTGATCTGAGGCCTCACGCTGTTCAAGTGCTAAGTTCCTGTTCTTGGATGTCCATTCCCAGCCCCTCCTTTGGGCTGGTGCTCCAGGGCTGCATGGGGAGCTGAAAGTGCTCCCTCATCCAGGTGAAAACAGAACCTCATTTTTTCTCTGGCTGGGTTTTCAGCTGGATCTGCCAGCAGATCTGACTCACTTGCTGGCCGCAGGATCCCTGGTGCAGATAGGCGAATGCAAGCCAGCTCCTGAAGGAAGGTGTTGCTGCCCTCCTCGGCAGCAGCCCATCTTTAAATTGGCTGAAAAACTGGTTGCGAAATCTCATTCTTGCTGAAAACCAGAGCTGAAGAAGTAAAGCAGACGCCTCTCTCCGAGGCTGAAGCCAGCCCTGGGGAAGGAGCAGGGAGGGGGTGTTGGCCCGAGGACCCTTGGAGATGTGGCTGAAGGCAGCAGAGCTGTCACAGGTGTCCCTTCAGTGGTGCAGCACAGGTGTTGAGCCAAATGTGGGGAAGAAAATGGAAATATGAGGCAGAGTAGTGCCTAAGCAGGAGAGATCAAGAGAGGGGAGGTCTGGGGGGCCTCGAAGAGCAAAGGGTGAGAATTTTGTACGTATTTGGCCTACTGTGATGGAACTGTTAAACTAATGATACCCTTAGCTCCCTTGGGGGCTGAAAGCCCTGATTTAGGCATTTAAGCATAATTGCAGCCCAGCAGAACTGTGTATCAGGCTAATGCTCTGTTCTCTCGCTTCCCCCGAGGCCAGAGGAGGCAGGAGCCATTCCCACTTCATTAGTGTGGCAGCAGGGGGACTGTCTCAGCTCTTTTGCTGAAGTTAATAATAAAATTAAACTAATTGTTATGCCTGTTTGTGGAGAAGAAAGTGTGGCTTCTGGGATGATTTATTTATTTTTCTCCTGATGCCTGTCTCGGTGTGACCGGTGTTGGAATGGCAGGATGGGAACCCCAGCTCTCCCCCCTCGGAGCACAGATGTGTCTTGGGAGCAGAGTCGTGACTCGGGAGTGTTTTCATCTGTGTCTGCTGAGGCACAGTACACAAACTGTTAAATTTCCCCCCCTCAGCTCCCAAATCCATTCCTCCAGTCCATGCCAAAGCATGCGTTCTTCTATCAAGACCATATGTACACCAAGACCAAGGTTCTAAAGTCAAGGTGTTTTTGAAATATTGGAGTGCAAATTAAGTATCTGAGTCTTAACTGTCTTCTAAAAAAAAAAAAAAATTCTCTATCAGCCTCACATATAACTCAAAAGATTAATGGAAGGCTAAACTTTGATCCACGTCCAACAGCTGATACCAACCATGAGACTTTCCAGGCCTGAAAGCAAAATAGAAAAATCAAATAAAAAAGACCTTCTCCATCTTTGAGGCACACAGCCTCTTGGCCATGGTTTGGGCTAGTACTGCTATTTTTTTCCTCAGTTGCTTAACCTCTTCTTGTGTCACTTTTGTCCTGTGCCACTGGACCTTACCTAGAGCAGTTTGAGTAAATTAGTGACATTATTTAGGGTGTTTCATAGCTTTGTAGGAAATACATCTGCCTAACTGTTGAGGGAGGCCATCAGGATGTGGGATCCCCTGTCCCTCTCTGGGACACCCAGTCACTGTCTCGTTTGCTCAGCAGTGTTTGTTTTTCCTGCCATCTGCCACCCGAGCGCTCTGTATTTTGACAAAAATATCAACTTTCAGGTCTTTAAGGTCCCTTCCAATCGAAGCCATTATATGAAAAGTGATGTGCCATTAGAAATTGCTGCACAACTGATAAGGGACTTTAGTCCCCAAAATTGCTCTTTAGATTCATCACTGATTCGTGGGGAGGTTTAAATGGTGTGAAGCAAGAAAAAAACTCCACACAAGGCTGCTTATAAAAATACATGTTACCTAAAAAGAAGTAAAAATACCAATAGGATCCTTAGGTGGGAATCTGCATGGGAAACACTTGGATGTGGCTTAGCACTGATGGATGTGGGTGCCAGGCATGGGTATGGGCAGAAATGTGGAGGCATTACTGAAATCCAAGCTGAGGATTGCAAAGTTTGAGCAACTATAATTTCTCTCCTTTATTCAGGAGATCCTTATCCTTCTGATAAGGATCTGGAGGGTGCACTTTCATTTGTTTAAAATGTAATAAATAAATATGAACAGAACATCAAAGGATGCTTGTTCTTGTAATTTTTAACTGCCTCTCCACTCAGTGTTTCTGTGGATCCCTTGGCGTCCGTTTCATTGTGTTCTGACCCGTTTGTGTCTCTCACACTTGGTTTATAGGGTTACTGCCAGCAAACTGATTTTTCTGGGGTTTTCCCTTGCACATGTTTTTTTGGGGGGGATTGAGAAAATCCCAGGCGTATGGGACTGCTCGGCAGAGTTCCCTGTGTTTCCTAAAAGCACATGCAAAATCCCTTTGAAGAATGTAATTTTATTGCTTACACTCACGAAATCCTCTCTTTGGTGATGCCATAATTCCAACACAAATGCTTAATTATGGTATTTTTTTTACAAAATCCCCAACCCTTCTGTAGCTGCCTGGCTCCTTATCTCCAGCCCTCGGCTTCCTGTGATTTAGTAACTCACAAACTGCAGCTCCAGTGCTCGACGTGGAGAAGAGTAAAACGGGAGCACTTGGATGTTTTTTGCCCAAGCTGTGATTACAGCCCGGCGTTTCCCGGCGCTCGAGCCCTCTCTTCGGAGTGTAATTAGGAACACATTGATTCTTATTGCAGCTGGCAGCTGCTCGCTATTGCCTTTTTCAGCTTCTGACCCCCATAGTCCCGCTGACCTTTCCTGGGGTTAGTCGTAGGCCCTTTTCATTGTGATGGGCTCGAAGTGGCTCATGTGGAGTTGATTATTTCCTTGCTTGTCTGGCCTTTTTGGTGCCATAACTCCAAGTCACTTCCATTTTTTTCCCCTGCTTTTGGCTGACCACAGTGAAAGGAAATGCTTTTGCTGGCGACAGGATCGGTTTGCACGCTTGACTGACTCGATTGAGACCCTGAAAGGGGGGGAGGGGGAGGGTAGTGAACACTGTAGGTGCTGCATTTGCTTTTTAAAGGTTGATGTTAATGATTGAGTGGTCATTAAGCATTCATAAAAATGAGGCTTCGGCCGGCTCCGTTGCCTTTTGGCACTCTGAGCCCCGCGGGCTGGCATTGGGAACGCGCCTGCCGCATCCCGGGTGGCTTTAGGGTGGCTTTAGGAGCAGCTCGGTGAGTGTTCACCACTGTCAACTGCGCGGCACTGCCGAGGTGTCCCGGCCCCGAAACACCGGGAATAAACCGCGAAGGTCAGTCCGTGAGGCTGCCGTGGCTCCCGGGCTGGAGCGCGCTCCTCCCAGCCCAGAAAGCTAATGAAGTCTATGTGCCAGCTGTTACACTCATTTTGCCAGACCCCAGGAGGACAGCATGAAGACAGTCAGTGATCAAAGGCTCTGGAGATCACTGAGGAGCCGAGCGGCAGGAATGTCTGATTGCTTTCTCTTGGAATGCCACAGGCTTCAATACCTCCTTTTTTTCTTTCTTTTTTTTTTTTTTTTAAGGTGTCTTGGTGTGAGATTTAATGATCTAACTCAGCTTGCTCATGCTGAAGCCAGAGTATTTGAGTTAATTCAAGGGGGTTCATTTGCTCTAGATTTAGGTGGTTTGAAAATTTGTGGGTTTTGTTGTATGGATGGCAAGTTAAAATGAAATTTTTCTTGGTAATTCTAATAAATGACCTAGGGAAAAAACCGATTTGCTGTGCTTTGGGTGTTAAATCACATGTGGCATTATAACGTGAGGTGGGATGAATCAGTTTTGAGTTGCTGCTGTTTAGGAAAAATGGGAAATCTGTTTATCCAAAGCTGGTGTACCCCAGAGGGCTGTCACGATGCAGCTGGTGGGCAGTGCCGCCCCTGAGGCAGCGGCACTCAGTCACTTTTTCCTTGGGCTTCTCAGCAAAGGCCGTCAGCTCCTGGAGGTGGAGTGGGCAACCTGAATAACTCCCTCTGTTCCCGAGCATGCTGTTTCCTTCCTCCTCCTCCTCCTTCTGCTCTACCCAGCGTTTATGGGAGCTGGAGCATTTGGGTAGTGCAGAAACCCTTCCTCGTTTAGCTGTTCCACAAGGAACAGCTCACTGAGGGTTGGGAGAGTGTTGGAGCAGGGAGTGATGGAGCGGGAGTGCAGTAACAGATCGAGGTGGGGTGGTGGCTGTTGGGAAGGGAGGTCCTGGTGTTGTCCTGCCAGCTGGTCTGAGATGGCAGGAAGATGATTCAGGGAGCTAAACCGAAATGGGGATGAGATAATGCTCTTTTCATAGTGGCTCTGCCCTCAGCTGCAAGGGTGGAGAGGAGAAGTTCATGGTCCAGTAAATAAGTGGGGCAGGATCTCAGCTGTGTTTGGAAGGACACTGCAGCTCGGCACTGTGGGAATGCGTGGAAAACAGCATTTTGTCATCTTTTAGAGTGTGAAACCTTATTTGGGGGCAAACGTGGGTAGGAGTGAGGTGATTTGGAGGTGAGGGTTAAGTTACGGTGCCAGGACCACACCTGTGGAGCTGTACATTGACCACTGGTTTCTGGAGAAACAGCGACAAACATGAAGCTTTGGGAAGAGACAAGAGGGTCACTGCCAGGGCTGCAGAAATCCTGGCTGGTCTGCTGCCTGTGTCTTCCCATCTTGGCTCAGCTGGGTGCTTCAGTAAGCCCACAGGCTGCTCCCTGGTCCGGGACAGCCTCTGTCCATCCTGGTCAGTCCTCCGGGCTGCGACAGCCGTGTGACAGTGTGCCAGCTGCCCTGCAGCACCCTGTGTGCCAGGCTGGTGCGCCAGGCTGGCGCTGGGCACAGCCCTGCTCCTGCTCTGGGGAACCACTGGTGTTCCTAAAGGACGGCTGAACCGTCCCTTCCCCTCTGGAGTCAGTGCTATGGTTCATTTTCCTGCCTGCGCACGGCATTCTGGAGGTTGCGGAGCTGAAACTGGGATCTGCTGGACGCCTGTCCCCACAGCTCTGTGCTGAGGGGTTCCTTTCATAAAGGGTCTGTGACAAATGAGGCACACAGCTGGAATTATGTCGTGTGCAGAAATACTTCATGTTACTAATGATGTCCAGAAGTGGCAGGCGCACATTTGTGGGTGCCCCTGCGTGTGCAGCGTGCTTCTGAGAGGCAGGCATCCATTGGAATGGTTGAGATGGCCCCTCCCCCTGACACAAGTCTGTTATCTTCCTTGTTTCCCTTGATCCAGGAGCAGTAACCTACTTTAGAGCTGACAAGGAGGTCAAGTGCTGCATGAAGATAACCGGAGGATGACTTTAGGTGAAGAGGTCTGGGTGGAAGTAGGAGAAATGTGGCCTTTGCCATGCTGTGCCTTTCTGCTGGGCTGGAGAAACGGCCGGTGAAAGTGGCATTTTCCTGATCCACGAAGACCATGTCTCTCTGAATATTATTTATATGAATAACTCCTCTTTTATTTTAAAATGCTCAGATACCTTTTACTTCAAAATAACTTTGACTGTTTGATCCACAAGTGATGGAGGTTCATCCTCCCAACTGAGGAACAGTGAACAGCGGGCAGAGTTGTTCTGGGCAGAGCTCATCTTGGAGTCTGGGACACTAAAATGGAGCCACATCTAACCAAGGTGCTCCTCTTTCAGATCCCAGCAGGTCCCCAGTGACTGGTACTTGCTGTCAAAATGGGAGCTCAGGGTTATTGAAAAGATGGCGAAGGGGACAGGTCGTGGTTTTCCATCCCTGGGGCTTTTTTATAATACAATATTAAAGAGGCAAAATTTCTCCACAGGATTTCTAAAGACCAAAAAACTATAAGCTGTGGTCTTGCCCTCTTCTCTGTATTTAGCAAGGGGCTTTTGGAGTGTCACCATCTGCAGAAGAAGAAAGAAGCATTTTTGGGTTATGTTGTGTTGCTGGGCCTTATCTTCCCCTGTGTTCCCAGATCTACCAGTAAGCAAGATGTTTCTGCCATCCCTTCAGAAGCAGATGTTGGAGAAACTTCATTCAGATGCCCAAGTGTTGATGCTGAACAATCCTACTCCAGTTAAAGCCAATATTTTTCCTTTTTTCCCCCCCAGCCAGAGAACTTTGGTCTTTGTGGCTCGCTGTGTGTACTCATTGCTTTGCAGTTGATCTTACCACTCCACAAGCCTGCAAAAGCCAAACTGGTAGGTCAAAAGAGGAGTAGCTGTTGACACTGGCAGCGAGGAACATGTAAGGAGAAAGATAAACAGAGGGAAATCAGAGCCTGGATAAAGTAGATCTCCAAAGATAAAGTTTAGTTAAAGATAATGAGCTGGCCTTGTTTAAAAAGACAGCTGCAAAATAACCCAGTAGCTCCATGTGCTGGGGTTAAAGTTGACCCAGAATATACGTTTCATTGCTTTTGATAAATAAATAGTGGAGGGAAGATTTGGCAAAAAGCAACATTGCCCCCAGCCCTCTTCAGCAAAGTGTTTGATGTTAACAAGTTCTCTGGGTGTTTACTTTGTCCTCTGCGCGCGCTGGTGGAGCGCTGCTCCTGCCCTTGAACCGAGGGAGAATTCAAATAAACCAACCCCTTCGGCACAGCTGGGCTCTTCTGCCATCTGTGGCTTCCCAAAACAGCCCCGGCTCGCCTTGGGAACCAGCCTGGGCCACAGGATCGCCGGCTCTTCCCAACAGCTGAAATAAATTTGCTGGATCAGACAAAACTGCCCAGAAACGGGAGCAGAACTCGACAGCGTTTCTTGCCGCCCTCTCAAGCCGTCAGTGTGACCCGGAGTGCAGTTTGCAGGCAGCAGTGGCAGTGAGCAAACAGCTCCATAAAATCCGGAGTGATTCTTCAACTGCGATTGGAGGCTTTCCCTGATGCTTAATTTGCATATATATTTTACCACGATGCTGTGATGATTAAATATGGTTATTTTAAAATAGACCACAGGAATAATTTTGCTGTTGATATCTGGATCCAGCTTCTTGGAAAGCAAACAGCTCCGTGAACACTCAATAAACTGAGGCTTACTCCTACCAAGCACGTGTATTGCTGCACTTGTTTCTGTGCTCAAGGGAAACTGCCAGTTGTTGTGTGTGTGTGTTGGGTACATGTTTATATACGCAGCTGATAGATGAGATGTTTAAAGTGTATGTTGAGTGTTATCAGCAGCCCAGTGGTGTGGCCGGGCTGATAAATGAAGTAACTGTGCTAAATGAGCTCAGATCTTATCCATCATAGCGTTACGCAAGGCCGATAGGACATTTACGTGAACGGCAGCTGTAGATTTATTGTTTTCTTGGAGAAACCAGTGTTTGATTGAGACTCAGAGGGTCAGAAACGCCGTTCCTGAGACTCACCCCATGCAAGTCCGGTTGCTGGTTCCATGATTTAATTTGTATTTTGCTGGTTTAACAATTTATTGTGCAGTCATTTAGGTTGGAAAAGACCTCTGGGATCATAGTTAGTTTGTGTTTTGCTGGTTTAATGGTGTAGTTTTTATTTTTGATGATGAAAGTGAGAACTTACATAGCTGAATGGTTGTGTGTGATGCGGCCAAGGAAAGGACTGCCCTCTCTAGAAGCAGCCACGGAGATAAAAGTGGATATAATGAGTGCCCCAAAAGGATACAGGAGAAAGCACCATTTGTTTGGGAATATAAATGAGAACAAGACTAATATCGTTGGTTTTTTCATTGCTACGGTTTGCCTGTAAAGCCCAGCAGAAGGAGCCAGTAGATGACAGGTCTCAGTGAGCAGGTTTAGAGCAGTTGTGAGCGGTAGCGGCATCGCAGCAGTAGATTCACAGAAACTTGTAAAACAAGCGTGGCCTGATGATAGATGGTCAAATGATTATTGTTTGCAAACAATATTATCTCCAATAGATAAGCTGTTTACTTTGGACTCCAGCTCCTCTGGGTGGAACGGAGTCTAATTTATCAAGGCAGAGCGGTTCAATGCGGATGCCTCATGCCCCAGCTGTGGAAAAACTCTTACATTAAGAATAGCACTTGGAACCACAGTGAAGTTCAGCTCTAACTCACTTTTACAGATGGTTTCTATATTGCAAAGAATATTAGCTGTTTCCTGGTTGTGCCTTTTTTTTTTTTTTATTTTAAACCCCAAACACTTTGTTGTAAGAGAGTTAAAAGATGAACTCCCGAAACTCACAGTAGACATGTGCCTGTTTGTTTTGTAGCTGTTTCCGTGCCTCGTCTTAGTCTGGAGCGTTGGGCTTTCAATTTGGATAATCTGGCGCTATGCATCCAGCCCCCGGGCGCTTCCAGGCACTGCTCCTCATCGCTGCCACCGGCCTTGTCACTGCCACCAGCACAGGTAAGGCCTCGCCCAAGCTGGGAGACTTGGAGGTTTTGGGGTTGAGCCCAAACTTTGGAACAAACAACGCTTGGGAGTGCATTTCCAAGTGGCCAACTTTAATGGATATTGTCAGTGATCTGCTTTTAAGGAAGCATGGAGCACTGAAACGCAGCCTTACACTCAATATATGACTTTTCTTGTGAAAACTTGGCTCAAAACAAGCGCCAGAACATGGAAGACTCTGGGTTACGTGGGTTTGTTCCTTGGGATCTCCATGGATTCAGCTGGACGCCGATTCTGCTGCATGCAGTGCATCTTGTGTTCCCAGGGGTCGGGAGGGGTTTGGATTTGCAGGGGGAGAGGGGAATCAGCCCTTTGAAATGCGAAAGCTGATGCGTGGCTGCAGTTGGAACAGCTCTGGCGTTAAAAAAAAGAAGAGGGATGGTTTTAATTGACACATCTGCTCTGTGTAGTCAGCTTGTCTTAACGTAACCACACAAAAAAGAAGCTTTTACTACTTTTAGCACTTCATAGCCAATCGTTATAAGCAAATGGGATAAATTTTATTTTTCAAGCAGTCATAGGAGATAAATTCCAGCTGCAGGGTCACTGCTACCAATTTTGCCTTTTACGCGAAGCCCAGTGTTGGTGTCAGAAGTGAGGGCAAGGGCGAAGATGAAAGTAGCAGTATGATTTCATAGTAATTGCTGGCGAGCAAACTGAAAGGTCAGTGCTTCCCTCTTATCCCTGGAAATTCAAACTGAACTAATAGGAAAAACAGTTTTCTAATTAAAAGCTAAAAACGGACATCTGGAGTCCTGCGAAACGCTTGGATAACATTTTTATGGATTTCATCTTTTTTTGTTAAGTGAAGCCACACTTTAATTTCCAGTTTTATTTTATGTTTATGCAGATAGTTTATGGTTCAGTTAAAAATGTGCAGTTTCTCATCTGAAACTCATAAGCAGAGCTGGGATGGACTGACTTGAGAAGAAAAGCATGAACCCAGGGCCCCACCTATAAGAAAACTGTCTCTGACTTGGATGTCATTTAATATCATCTTGACCCGTACTATCTGGAATTCTTTAGATCCTTTACAAACTAGAAGTTGTTTTTCCCTGCCAATGTGTCTATTTTTAATTTACTTTTTTCTCCTAATTTGTATTACTAACCAATTAAGTGTTACTGGTGTTAATTGCCTTTTGCTTGCTCCCTTCATGCAAAATCTTTAGTGGAGAATTCAATAGAAAACAAATGGAAATACTTCCCAGTGTTTCATTGGCCAGGATAGGAAAAAATCTCTTCCAACAAGCAGGAATTTTTTTCTGGCAAATAAATGGATTCTCATAACCAAGTTCTGTGGAACTGAACCTTTTATTTATTAGCAGCTCTTCCTGTTTCTGTTCATCTTTACTCAGTAAAGATAATGGATGCCCAATTCATCATCCTTGTCCTGATGAAGTCCATGTATTTGGAATTAGCAAGAGCCTTTGCTGTTCGTCCAGCTTTTTTTATCCGGCTATTTTTAATTAGATCTGCAGACTCGGAGACGGTTCTGTGTAAATACCTGGCAGGCTCCTGCCATTTCTAGCATTTTACAAGTCACGTCCGGGCCTGCTTCATATGGGACAGATCAGCTACAGCTGCGTGTTCCTGTGCTCCGTCTCTTCAGGTGACGGGTGCTGTTTTCCTCTGGATAAATCCAGTGGGATTGCAGTTTTTGCCGGCCCTGGCAAGCGTGACGCCTCTGCCTTGTGCACCCTCGGGGATGTGCCTCCCCCTTACTGCACCTACCTCTGTTTAACTGCTGTTACCCCCTTTGTGGGGTTTGAATCTTGACGTTTTCCCAGTGTTTGAGAGCGAGCAGGAATCTCTCCTGAGTTCCTCTTGCCAAGGAAAAGGCAACACTTGCTTGAGTGTCACTTGCAAGTCGGAGTTTAGAGACCCTTTATAGGGTGAGTCTTTCATACCAGTCAGCACATCGTTAACCTTATCACCTGTGTCCATGCAAAATTCTGGTCTCTAACTCAATATATATATTCTTCCTTTCAGATTTAACTCCCCGTTTTATTTCTGAGCCCTCATCTACTGTCCAGAAGTCTGGCGAGCCCGTCCGACTCCGCTGCTCTGCCGAGCCCTCCACAGCTCACCTTTCCTGGCTGTTTAATGGGGAGCCTCTGGACAGCAGGGTGGGAGAAGTGGAAATCCAGTCAGGATCTTTGACAATCGTGTCCCTGAGCCCGGCGACGTGTGGGCGCTATCAGTGCGTGGCGAGCAGCAGCGTGGGCGCCGTGCTGAGCCGGCCTGCCACAGTGTCCATGGGCAGTAAGTGCATTTGCATTTCTGTTCTTTGCTCCTTGCCAAGTCCTTCTTTGACTTCTAGAAAACACCTAGACCAAAATGCTTTGGGGTGTTTTTTTTCCTCAGCCAGTATGTAGGATATGATGGATTATACACTTCTTGCCTTTTTTTTAATTCTAGCATCTGAGACCTGTCAGGTGATGCAACCCTGGAACAGACTCCCCAGAAAGCTTGTGGATCCCCATCCTTGGAGGCTTTTAAAGCCTCAGCAAGACCAAACCATACCTGATGGATTTAGTGTTGGCGTCAGCCTCATTTTGAGCTGAAGGACCTCAAGGGTCTCTTTCAGCAAACACAAATATTATTCAATGAAATAACATTCATTTCCATGAATTGGCCTGAAAATACAAGATTCCCAAGTGCTTCCCTTCACAAAGGATGTTGAAAGAGCAGCTGAGCTGCCACGCCATTGCAGAAGCATGCTTGAGAGTTGAGGAGAAATCTGTGGGAATTGTTGCCTGGCAAATAAGTGGGAGCTGCAGATTTTAATTTTCATTTGATTTGATTAAACCAGTGTTGATGTTCTTCAGGTGGGGACAGTGTTCTCTCCTCTTAGGGACAGTTTCCCTTCTCTTAGTTGCGCTGGTTCTTCTGATCAGTCTTTGCCTTGAGGCTTGATCTGTAAATTATTTGGGACTTTGGAAGAGGAAGGACAATGTTTTCCACATGGAAAGGATGATGTGGTGCTGAGAATGGGAGTACAGTATTCCTCCATGAGCATGATTTGTCTGCTTGGGCTCTCTGGGCTGTCTGAATCAGGTCTTTGTCAAGCAGGGTTTGAGTGATTTCTCTGGAAGGGTACCTTATCTATGGAGCATGTCCAAAATCCCCTTGGGAGGAAGATCTCTTAAAAGTGTTTTGGTAAAGTACTGACCCATGGCCAGCCTCTCTCAAGAGAGCTCCAAGGGAGGCCAACATAGGAAAACTTCACAACCTCAAAGAAGTTTGAACGTGGAGAGAGTAGAAGAGCAGCTTTCACACTTCCCTCCTGCCTTGGAGGTTTTGGCAGCGCACGGGCAGGTGCTGGGAGCTCTCTGCCTGCCCCACGGCACTGCTGTGTTCGTTATTGTCACAGAAAGACAATTCCATGTTTTTATGGGCGGTGTGAATTGTCTTCTGTAGTGCCTGCAGAGCCCGTGAGGAGTCCTGCAGCCTTTTCCAGTGTCTCTGCTGGCGTTTCTGGGAGCAGTTGAGGGGATGTAGGAATTATTTTTTCTCCTCACTGTTCCCATGTAAAAGCTGGTGCTTTTTGTAGTAAGGAAGTGGATGAGGAGGGTTTGTGCTATTATGGGCTGCAGGATAGACCAGGCCTGTTGATGTGCATGTCCAAAAGCTGCACCAGAGAAGATAATCAGCGTGAAACCGTCTGTATTCTGAGCACAAATACTGAGCTTACTGCCCTTCCCCTCTCCCAAGCTGTGGCTGCTCTTACCCTGTTCCCAACTCTCTGCAGGTTTAGCTGACTTTGATGCTTTGGTGCCGGCTGCCGTGGCAGCGGAGGAAGGAGGCACAGCTCTCATCGGGTGCAAGGTGCCAGAAAGTCACCCCAAAGCACAGGTTCGCTTCCAAGTGCGGGGGAAGTGGCTGGAACAATCAACAGGTGAGGTGTTTTGTGCAATGGAAGTATCCAACAAAAGCTTGCCTGGAGTTTTTTCTTTGAACCTAAAGGAAGAAAATCCTCTGGAAACTTGCAGAACTTCCTGTGCAAATCTAGCTAAACCTACCCTTGGAAATGAATCTCCTTTGCATGGTGATTTCTTTGTGATCCTATATTTAGAATAAATAGGTATAGCTGACAAACTAATTTTTAAAAATTACGAAAAAGGAAGACATATTTTGAAACAAAATTAAATTTAATCCTCTTTTTGCCTTCCCCACTTGTTTAGACAACTACCTAATTCTTCCATCTGGAAACCTGCAAATTTTGAATGTATCTTCAGAAGACAAAGGATCCTACAAGTGTGCAGCCTACAACCCAGTTACTCACGACCTCAGAGTAGAACTCACTGGACGGAAGCTCACAGTCACACGTGAGTATTCAGTTCAGCTTTCCAGAATTAATACAGCTCAAACAGAATAAATAACATCCCTAAGGCTTTTAGCAGTGGCCTATCAGTGCCTCCAACACCATGTTGTGTAAGATCTCTCCTGCGTTCTTTGCGCATTCCGTTCTTATTTCCCCTCACTGTGGAGAAGCAACGTGACTGCTTTTCACATCCCAGGAAGTCACCCTTGGAAAGGGAATACTGCTAATGCTTCTGTACTCAAATCTGTTTTGGAGCCAGACTTTTGGAAGACAGTGTTACAACATCGTGCTCAGTCCCAAGTGCCGTGTTTGAAAGACATGGAGGAGGACAGAGAATGGGATGGGAGGCTGTGGTTTAAAAGCTTGGTTGGTTCCTCCTGCAAGGAAAGGCTGAGAGAATTGTGATTGTTGAGCTTGTAAAATAGAAGGTTTAGGGGTGACCTAATTGTGACCTTCTAGTACTTGAAGGGAGCCTACAAGAAAAACAGAGAGAGAGGGCCTGGAGTGACAGGACAAGAGGGAATGGCACTGATAGAGAGTAGGCTTAGAGTAGATATTGGGAAGAAATTCTTCCCTGTGAGGGTGGTGAGGCTCTCTGCCCAGAGCAACTCTGGCTGTCCAATCCCTGGAAGCGTTCAAGGCCGGGCTGGACAGGGCTTGGAACAACCCGGTCTAGTGGAAGGTGACCAGAAGCCCAAACCATTCTGTGATGCTATTCTGGGATTCATCTCCTTTCCTCCAGGCCCTTCTCCAGGTGGCTCCCACATCCTTCACCCGCTGGCTCCCCAGAGCCTGGCAGTGCCCCGGCACAGCGCCCTGACCCTGGAGTGTGTGGTCAGCGGGTCGGCTCCAGCCCCCATCCACTGGGTTAAGGACGGCCGGGATGCGCTGAGGAGAGGCGGGTGGAAGCTGCTGCACTCGCACCTGGTGACGGAGCGGCTCGAGGCATCGGACGCTGGGAATTACTCCTGCGTGGTGGGAAGTGACTCTGGAACAGTGAAATACGTTAACTATTCGCTTACTGTACTTGGTAAGAAGTAAAGACATTTTCACATCCAGGCAACAGACGTTCCCTTCATCTACCTGCTAGTTTTGGCATCTGCTTCCAAGCAGCCTCACATTCTTTCTCAGCCTTAAGCATATTAAAATAAAGAATACAGATCTGCTTATAATGACCATATCCCATCATTTCTCCCCAGTTAAAATCCATTATTGTTTATCTCTTCAAACCATTTGCAGTCTGAAATAATGAAACAGTGAATGATAACAAACTCCAGGGGAAGAACTGATCCATTTATTTTCCTACAGAGCGCCAGTGTCAGTAATGTGCCAGGGACCAGATTTGCTTCTTTTGAGGTTGTGAACAAAAAGCTGGCGAGGGGAGGTGATATGTTTGGATGAGAACATAAACAAAAGCAAAAGAAACATAATCATATATTTGGCCTCTTTTGTTTGGCTGCTGGTTGTTCCTCATCTCCCCTTTCTGTTGTAGCAGATTTTCCTGGTATTTGAGTTTTTTTGCTTTCGTGACAGATTTTGTTTGCGTTTTGAACTGTGTGTGTTGGAGTTACTCAGAAAACAGGGTGTTGACGCACAACACACCTTTTCTGGGAGGATGTCGCTAATGAATTGTTTTAAAAATAGAAGTGTTTTATTTACAAGATGAATGCAAACATGTGGCTGTTGGAATAAAAGGGAGAAACCACTCAAATAAGCCCACGTGTGGGAAAACCAGCTTCGGGCTGTGCAGTTTGCGGTCCTTGCTCAGCCTTTGGATGTGATAAGCCTGTGTAATGTTTCACAGCAGTTTTTTCAGGACTTAGTCTAATTAAAATTATTTCCCTTTCCAGAACCTGCCTCACTCTCCAGGGGACTGCAGGATGAAACCGTGGCTGCCGGAGCCACCGTCCATTTCTGGTGTGACATTCATGGCAACCCCGCTCCAACCCTCACCTGGCTCCACAATGCAGCTCCTCTCCGTCCTTCCCCACGACATTTGCCCACGGGAAACCACCTGCGGATCTGCGGGGTCAGCCTGGAGGACTCTGGCTTGTACCAGTGTGTGGCAAACAATGGAATTGGGTTTGTGCAGTCCACGGGGAGACTCCGTGTCCAGCCAGGTGGGAGCACTTGCAGCCCTCAAGAACTCGCATTAAGCATTTATACTTTAAGCTTTATTCTCTTGTGGGGTTTTTTTTCCCTAGATTATGTATTAATTTGTTTCTGACCACTAATCTTGCAAAGAAGGTGCTTTCAGCTGGATTTTAAGAGATGTAGGGATTTCTGGGCTAGTGTGGCTGCTTGATACTTAAAACCTGGATTATCGGCTGCAATCAAATCAGCTTATGATTGGATTTGATGCGATTTATTCTTAAATAGAATGAGGATCGTGTTGTGCTGAATGAGCTGGTACTCCTAGCAGTATTGGCTGCTGAGTAGTTAAGCCTGTTCCATAATCAAGTTTACACAACAATCATCAGGTCTGGGGTTAATGCACACTTCCCCTCTATCAGATTGGCGGGATCAGGTACCAGTAATCATTTTGAGCTCTTTTCAGTCTAAGATACCTTCTAATACCCAGAGAAGTTGATTTCTGCTAGCACAAAGATGTTGGCAAGACCGTTGTTGTCCCTTTTCTCTCCCTGTCATGCGTAGCTGAAGCTTTGAACCTCCTCTGGACCAGTTCTGGTTGGTGTGAGCTGTGCAGAGCCTGGCTGAGCAGAGATTTCGTGGCCTGCTCCTGTGTGGACTGGACTCAGCCAGTCTTGCCTGTGCTGTGCTCCTTACTGACAGTCAAGTCTTTGTCATTTAGGGAATTTAAAGTGTGGTTTGAGTGTAGGTTTTTATCAGCCTTCTCTAAGGAGTCTGTGCTGATCTCTTCAGTCTGGAAGGGGAGTCTGGAGATGCTGCGTAGAGAAGAAATAATTTTTAAATAGTTGAAAAGAACCACATGTGATTTTTTAAATTGTATTGACTTGTTCTGGCATTAAGTCTCATATCCCTCATCTGAATTCATTCTTTGGTTGTATTTCCCCCCAGGCAAAGCCTCTGTCCCCATCATCGTCTCCTCCCCAGCCAACACCACCGTGGTGGCTGGCGGGGACGTGACCCTGTCCTGCAACGCCACCGGCCTGCCCGCGCCTCTCATCCGCTGGTACGACAGCACAGGCCTTGTGCTCAGCCACCCCTCTCAGGTGCTTCACCCCAAACCTCAGAGGCCTCCCCCAGCAGGGACAGAGCCCTCCTGCCTCTCGGTGCCCCAGGTGGGCTGGGGCTCCCTGCGCCTGAGGAACGTGACCCCTGAGCGTGCCGGGGAGTTCCGCTGCGAAGCCATCAACGAGCACGGCTCTGCCCTGTCCGCTGCCTTCCTCACAGTTGGTAAGCTGAGCCCCAAACTGCCCTCTTGGCTCCCTGATTTACGTGAGAAGTGCCTCAAAATAAGAAATGAGTGGCAGGTGGGTGGGGTGGAGTCTCCGGGAAAGGAAACAGAGGAGTCTTGGTTGTCTTCACGGACCAGTTCCTCCCTCCCACCTTAGGCAAAGGAGAAATGCTGTGTGCATGGCATGGACTTGGCATCTTGTATGTGATAAAAACTATCTGAGGGTGGTATTTTTTATTTATTTCTTGAAATTGCTGCTAGGAAAAGACAGTACTTAACACTAAAACAAGATGGGAAAGAGCCTTTCCTCACACTGGAATATTATGTGACATTAATAACAGGTTTGAGCTCCCCCAGGTTCCCTTCACAAGGATTGAGATACAGATTTTTAGTTACATGAAGTTACTTAAGTTTCTCAGCTCTTTCAGCACCTTGCCTTAGTTAATTTAGCTGAATGCCAGGGAGATTTCAGGTCAGTGGGATTTCATATGTGGCCCCATAGTTAAAGTTCTTTGGTTAGAGTTTAAAACTCCTGTAAATAACATGAAAAGATGCTTAAAGGTTCACTTAGGGGGAAAAAAGAAAGAAGAAACCTCAAGAAAGTGATCCCATCATGTAGTTTTATAAATCAGTTATTTTTGGACCTTTCTGAGTGGAAACACGAAACTAAATATCATCCCAGAATTCAGCCTGTGTTAAAGAGAAAAATCCCACTGCTTTGCCTCAGAATTTTATGGCAGTGAGTTCAATTTTAATGCTTTGTTTATTAACTTTTATCGGTTTCTAATACGTTGTACTGGCTGCTGATTATGGTGCAGAGGGTGGTTAAGGCATTTGGTTTTGATATAAAAGTCCCTGAGGACTTTCTGGGAGCTGTTAGGGGTTTAGAACAGCTCCCAGCCATGCCAAAGACATGCTCAGACACTCAGCTGTTTAATGAAGAATTCCTGCCAGGTAACACTTCCGAAGCACCTGAATGACTTCAGCTGGGATTCCACTGCATGTCTTTGGTAGCAGGAGCAGCTTAAGCACCTCTCAGCCTCAAGACCTGGCCCCGTAATTTGCCTTGTCCCAACACACAGTAAGAGAGCCCATTTGGCTGAAAAATGTATCTTTTTTTTTTTCCCCTTCTGCTGGATCTGTTCCAGGCTGTGATTCATTGCATGGTCTTACAGCGGGCAGGACAACTTCAGCTGCCATCATAGTGAGAAACCACCAAAATGTAAAATGATGCCTCGGGATCCTGTACCCACGGCCCTCCCTTTTTTGAGTCTTTTTTAGACAGTTGTGGGGTTGGCCTGCATGGCAGGAGCTTCCCAGAGCTACTGAACACAAGGTTAAATCTCCAAAATAACTTCATCTAATGGAAATGACAGACAAAAATACAGTGCAGGCAGTCTGAGTAGCAGGAGAGGGAGTGAAAAACACGAGAAGGAGCATTTAGTCTATACAGGTGGGTGTTTCGGGGGCGAACGGGCTGAAGTTGCTCCTACAGGAACCTTAGAGAAGCTTTGAGGAGTCCCAAGGTGATTTGAAACACTTGCCAGGTGTGGGTGACCTCGCTGATATGCTGCCTTCAGGTTTTCAGAGGGCTTTCCCAGCCTGTGCTGAGGTATTTGGAGAGCTGGCGAGCAGGGAGGATCCTCTGGCCTGGTGGAAGGTGTCCCTGCCCATGGCAGTGGG
Organism: Oriolus oriolus; assembly: GCA_013400235.1. Classification (NCBI taxonomy): domain Eukaryota; kingdom Metazoa; phylum Chordata; class Aves; order Passeriformes; family Corvidae; genus Oriolus; species Oriolus oriolus. The sequence continues at coordinate 551,491 of VXBT01015350.1, read as the reverse complement.
GTGGAACTGGATGGCCTTTAAGGACCCTTCCAACCCAAATCATTCTAAGATTCTATGACCACACTGTTTTAATGCCCAAATTTGGGACATTCACTCTTTCTCCAGTTGCTGGTGGGGTCAGGATTTTGGGAGCGTGCAGCCTTTGGCCTGACCCAGCTCAGTGCTGCTGGTGTTCCCAGTGGGATTGGGAAGCCGAGGAAGAAAAATCTCCATGGCTAAGGGGAAAGGGATGGCACTGAGAGCAGCAGCCAAAAAAAAGTTGCATAATGACACAGCAGCAGAAAGAAGGCTGCTGTGCTGGGTTATTTGGGTAGTAATTATACCAGAAACTTTGCAAAAAGAGCTTAGATCTGAATTACTTAATGGGAATTGTTACCCGGGGGTTGTTTTCCAAAGCAAAAATACAACAACCCGGCAGTTGTTGACGACTCCCCTCTCGCAGCAATAAACACAGCGCTGGCTGTGGCTCTGCTGTCACCAGCTGAAACCACAACTCATTCTCCACTCCAAGAGTCTGTGTCCCCAGTGCCAGCAGGCGTCAAACCAAACCGTGCCCACCCACATCCTCGGGGTCCACCACGGTGCCGAGGGCCTTCCACCTCCTCCCATTTGTTTCCAATATCAGGCCCTTCCCACTGCTCCACTGGCAGCAGAGATACCCTTTAGTTTGGGGATTGTTCTGGGAGTGTCTGGCATTTTAAGACCATCTGGCTTTGGGGACGTCCTCCCCACGTTGTTCCCTTCTTCCTGTCACTGAATTTTTTGTGGCATTGCTAAATAAATGAGAAGAAACAAACAAGGAATGCTCGCCGGGAGCGTGTCTTCAATTTGAAAAGAGAACTTTCCTTCCCAGCTTTTTAAAAAGTGGCCAAAAATAGCAGCCACACTTGCTGCTGGTATTTTAATGGAGGTTTGAAGGAATCTGAGTCAGCCAGGCTAACACTGCCTAGGCTTTACATTACCAAGGAATTTGTTTGTTTTGTAAACCAAGTTCCCTTCATTCCCTTCCCCTTCCAGACCCCGGCACGTAACATAAACCTACACAAATCTGAAAGGACGGACAGGGCTCCGAACATCTGGCTGTCCTGCTGCTGCCGTGTGCAGCCTTGAGGAGCTGAGCTGCTTCCCAAACCTTCTTTGCTTTAAGTACTGACATTTTCTTGTCCTGGATAATCTCAGATGTCCAACCTGCCATCCTTTTCCTGCCTGGAATTCTGATGAGCCCTGCATCAGCCGAACAGGGCTTTTTTTTTTTTTTGTCTTGTGGCCTCCTTTAGACTATGATACAGTATAGGGTTTTTTTTTTTCTTCATACCAGCAAAAGTAAATAGGATGGAGGAGGCTGGAGAAGGATTTCTAGAAATGCATTGGTATTAAATTGCATGTAGATCTTCCTGTAAACTGAGTTTATTCTCAGCATAAATTTTCAAATGAAGTAGTTGAGTTGTACAGCTTTCAAAGCTTCTCCAAATTACAGCTAAAACCTCAGAAACTGGGGTAGGAGAATGTCCTCTTGTGTGCATGCCAGTGCAGGCCATGAAAAGTTCCTTGTACAACAGCGTACAAATTACTCTGTTTGTCTCACAAATTTAGCTATATACTTATTTATTTCTTTTAACATGCATTTCCATGACTTAATTTAGTGGAAATACAGTCAAACTGTGCCTGTAGACCTTGAGTTACAGGTTTTCACTCTTTGCTACTGTGAAAAAAACACCAAACCAAATAAAACAAACCGAATCCCACTGCTGTGCCCTGAAAAAACACCCAGGCCGCAGCTTGGCACCAGGCTCAGATCTGTGTGGGCACCTCTGGACCTGGCGTTTTGCAGCAGGGCTTGTTTGGAAATGTCATTCTGAAATGATTTAGAGTCCCCTCGGCGCGGGGCGAACGTACGTCACCGTGGGGATGTAACCAGACCCTCCCTTTGCAGTTCCTCCAGCAACTGGCACCAGAGCAGGAGAAACAGCTCCTCTGGAGCTTGCCCAGAGCGATGAGAGCGGCAGTGATTTTGGTGCAGAAACGGCATTTTCGAGCTCGCCTCCCACAAAATCGCCTCCGGACGCAGCCGCGATGGAAAAAGCGTCGAGCGCGGCCGCCCCGCCCGAGGCCCCCATCATCCTGAGCCCCCCGCAGACGCCGAAGCCGGACACCTACAGCCTGGTGTGGCGGCCGGGCCGCGCCGGGGGGCTGCCCATCAACGCCTACTTTGTCAAATACCGCAAGGTACCGTGCCCGGTGCCCCGGGCGGGGACGCGGCGCAGCCTCTGTGGGGTTCTCAAGGAAGCAGCAGTGCTGCTCTTACCCGGGACTTGGGCTCGGGCCGGACAGGACACAGCGTGTGGCTGAAGCACAGCGGGCCTGTGCCCACACAGCTCGTTTGAGGGATGGCAGGGTTTGAGGGTTGTCACAAATACACTGCTGTGTCTCGTTTTAAGTGAGATTTATCCAGGCTTTTCTGTCCTTTACGGTGTCATCATGGGGGATGGGGCTCCAGGGCGTGTTGTGTGCGATGTCAGTGGGGTTAAAAATGCCTTTTGTGAGCAAGCTTGAATCCGTGTGTGAGAGCAGAAGGGGAGCTGAGTTTTACCTTAGTATGTCACCGAGTTTGCTGCTCTGCATCCCAAAGGGAGCCAAACTGAACTTATCAAACATGAAGGTGGACTAAAATTTGCGGGGCAATACCTGCTATGGCATTAAAAATGGTGAGTCAACACCGAGCTCTTTTGCTTAACATCACATGCTGGGAGTCCTGGGGTCTGTTGTGCAGAGCCAAGAGTTGGGCTCTCTGATCCTTGTGGGCCACTTTCAGCTCAGGAGATTCTGTGATTCTAAAATCAGAACCAAGCAATGCCCGCATCTGTTCTTCCAAGCAAACCAGTTTGCTGCGGGACAAAGCTGTTTGATTTATTTTTCATAAGCTTTTTAATCCTCTACATCCTGATCTTGTCTTAGCCTGGAGGGAATGCTTAGGTTTTTGACCTGTTGGTTCCTGAAAACCAAATGCCAGAGTTTGTTGGTGATAATTTCTCATCCAAAGGCGGTTGGTTCACATAAGCCCTGGAAGCTCTGAATGCTTTTTTGACCTTTTTGACGCTCTCCCTTCTCTCACACCAATCCTTTCCACATTAAATGTGCTCACTCATGCGTTTCTCGTCAGGGAATTTATCCTGGTTTTTAGGGTGGTGCTCTCTTTATGTCATTAAATTATTTTATTGATTTCCCTCTTTTAATAGAGGAAAAAAAAAGTTGGGGGAATAAAAGCCTTGGAGTGGTTGCTGCAGAAGAAAGTAGTTGAACAAAGACCTCTGGCATAACCTTTGATAATCCACAGCATTTAGATCTGCCTCCAATGTTTTATTAAAGTCTTATATTGTTTAGTAGTTTATTTTTGGTGGAATCTTTGTCTTTTCCTTTGGGATTTGGGGTAATGTTTTCCTGCAAAGGTCAAGCATTAAGAGACTACCCAGAATGTCTTTCTTTTCTTTAACGGAGCTGGTGCTTTCACTGCTAAGTTAAAAAGTGTTTTTATTTTAAAAAAAAGGAAACATGCACTGGTAAACCCAAATCTTTGGTCTCCCTGCTGACTTTTTTCCCAGCCTTAAGGAGTAACTAAGACATGCTTTTTGCCAATAAATCTTTTAAAATGCTGAAGTACAGGGAAAGCTGGGCTAGTACAGGGAAAATCTCCTTCTCATTAGGGTCCAGCCCTTTAGTAGCACACAGCTGAAGGCTGACTGAAAATCATTTGGGCTCTTGGTAGTTTTAGCCACGAGCGAAAATGATAAAAAATAATCGTCAAAACCAAGTTCGCGTATGTGCGTGGAGAGGGAAAATAAGTTTCTCCAAGCACTGCTGTGAAAGTGGGTCCGAAGCGTGGGCCCTCGGTGGCTCCGAGCGGCCCCGTGCTGACTGGTTTCTCCCTGTGTGCGCAGCTGGAGGACGGCGTGAGCGCGGCGGGCGGCTGGCACACGGTGCGGGTGCCCGGCAGCGAGAACGAGCTGCGCCTCACCGAGCTGGAGCCCTCCAGCCTCTACGAAGTGCTGATGGTGGCCAGGAGCGCCGCCGGCGAGGGCCAGCCGGCCATGCTGACGTTCCGCACCAGCAAGGGTAGGTGCAGCACAATGTGCCCTCTGTCCCGGCCTTCCTGAGACATTTATTTAATGACATCAGTCCTTTAATGGCATCTGCTAAGCCATATGTGAAATATTCTGCAGTTTATTTGCTAAAGAACAGCCTCTAGTAGCTAAAATTGCTGTAGGGCAAACTTCTCTGAGCGTGAGGCTGTTGGTGAGTAGAAGCTGTTAGAAGCTGGATGATAATGTTATTTTTGGGGTGATTGTTAAGGTTTGTACTGTGAGGTTTCTCTTGCTTTAAGGAGCGAAGCCGGGAGCAGCCTGTCCCTGTTGAGGTTTTTCAGAGAATCACAGAAGAAACTCCGCACCGTAGAGGTTTCATGTATGAACAAAGCTGCTCCTGGTTTGCTTTGCAGACACCTCAGTGACAATCTCTGCTGACCACGAGCCAGCTGTTCTGATAGTTCTGCGCAGGCAGCAACAAGCACAGCGTTCCTAATCAGAGTATTTTTTCTTTCAAGCTTGGACACTGGTGCCTGTGCTCTTTAACACACAAACAAGTAGATATTTTTCATACTACTGTCCAAGAATGGCTTTTAAGTGCAAGGGCAGGGTTGGATGGGATATTTAGAACAAATTCTTGCCTGTGAGAGTGGTGGGGCCCTGGCACAGGGTGCCCAGAGAAGCTGTGGCTGCCTCATCCCTGGAAGTGTCCAAGGCCAGGTTGGACAGGGCTTGGAGCAGCCTGGGACAGTGGGAGGTGCCCATGGCAGGGATTGGAACTGAATGAGCTTTAAGGTCCCTTCCCACCCAAACCCTTGTGGGATTCTATGAAGGACAGGATAGTTTAAAATTTTATTAAGACTTACACAAAGAAACCTCTAACACAGGAGTCCTTCTGCTGCTCCCCCTTCATAGGCTGTGTCCTACCATAAGGCCAAACACCATTCTGAGGGGCCACAGTCATCCCCAGCCTGTTCTCAGCCACCCCCTTCCTTGCAGAGACCCTCGGAGAACGAGCCTGAGGAGGATTCTCCGTAGAAAACCCCACACTTACCTGATTTTTTCCCCTACACCTCCTCCCTTTATCATCACAGGCCGCACATTCCTCCACCCCACCTTCTTCCACGAGTCAGGTTACCCCAGGGTATTGTATCAAACTGTGGCAAAATCCCATTCCACCCATACTTTCCCATAAAAGACATCCTGGTGTTCATACTCACGTTCCTCCTACTACCAACCCTCCCCGCTTACTGGGGGACTGAGAAAACTTCACACCAGCAAAGCCACTTGTCACAGCCCATCACATTAAACCCAGATGATGCTTCTTGCTCACTGCCCTGTGCTCAATCCCTGGCAAACTCGGAGGAGTCAGTCCCGCCACCCCTACTGCCACAGGTCCAAAGCCCTCTCAGCCTGGTGTGCTGGCTCCAGCTGCTTCCACTTCCAGCTGCTTCCACAGCATTTTTACTCCTTCTCTAGCCATGGATTTCAGTGTGTAATTTCCCCCACCTGGTGCTGTTGTGATGAGCAGCACTAAGCACTGTGGATGTCGGTACTGCAGATGGACAGTCACTCACCCACAGCAGAGGCCCTGGGCTGATGTGGGAAATCTTTCTTGCTCTCCCAGAGAAACTCCCTGATTGCTGTCCTGACTTGGGATTTGGAGCCAGGGCAGCACTGTAGCGAGCAGAGTGAGCATATAGTGAGCATTGACAAACAGCATTTCCTTATGCAGGCCCTACACTGACGTACTGTCTGTCAAATCTTCTTAGAGAGAACATCATCCTTGAAAAACACTCAGGCTCCATCTCCACCCGTAGGAATCCCCAAACATCCCATTGTTCATGAAGGCACAAATAATTTCGGTGTCGTCCTCCCGGACCTGTCTCGCCACAGCGGAGGTAGGAGCATGGATGCTTTGTGATTCGGGTGCTAAAAGTTGTGTTACAAAGAGCTGCATCTGAGTTAACCTGTGTTTATGACTGCTCCAGGTGCTTGTAGTGCCCCCTATATTTCCTGTTTATTCTGAGGTTGCTCTGTTACATAGGGTATTTCCGAGGATGCTGCTGCCTGCGTGTGTGGCTCCCAGAAAACAGGAGAATTTTCACTTACAACCCATGTTCTCACTGCTCGTTTTTTAACCTGCGGTTTCTTTTTGCTAAATACTCTGGTTTTCTCTTTCCTTCTACTGAGAAAGAGCCAGGGGAAGAGGGGGAAATGGGAAATAGCTGTGTCAGAGCTTTACATTCTCAAAGTGCATAATATCTGTTCTAAGTGTTTTCCTGTGGCTTCCCAGGGATAGGCTTATTTCTGACAGTGAGGAGATACAAGTGCTTCCCAGTAGGTGTGACATTTGGCCTGGTTTCCAGTGAAAAGAGCACGTTTATAGTCCTTTTTCTCACCCCCCCTCAGCCTTTGAACTCCTCAGCCTGGTTCAGGCAGATTTACTCAAGGGCTGAGATCTCAAAGGTATCTAAAATTTGGGCTAAAGCCAAAGGTGAGTGGAGAGGTTTAATGACAGAGGCGAGGAGCTGAGTGTTGCGTGCTTGTGGCAGCGCTGAATGTGCCTGGCTGCAAATGCTCAGCTGCTTCGTGCCCCAGAGCTGCCAGCCTGCTGCTCCTTGCTCCACTCCTCTCCTCAGCGCCGACTCCGTGTTCATGAATCCAGGCTGGTTTAGTAAAGCCTCACAGCTCTTACAACCAGATTTACTAACACCCCTCTTTCCCTTCTCTCTGTCCTGCTGCTGCCTGTCACTTCAGTGAGTTCTGTAAGTATATCCTGGTGCATGCTTTGTTCACTCTTCCTCCTCACTTCTCCAGCACTTGTTAATGAGGATGGGTTGAAGTTTCATTGGGTCTGGGGGAATTTGGGGGTCTTGAAATGAATAGCCGTGTTTTTCCTGCTCACTTAGTGTATGTGTCTGTTTCCATGTAGAAATGGTTGGAGTAGTGCAATACCATGTAATTTTTTAATATTATATCGATAAGATAATCAGTTCCTCTGTTGTCTGCTCATCATCCATCCCTTCCAGCAGAGTAAGGGCAGTGGTGATTTCAGGAGGATTTAAGATTCTCCTTGCTAATACACGAAATCCAACGTAATCATCAGCAACAAGTCTAATCTGTTGTTACCGAAAATTAACTTTCAGCTGCCTCTAATCCTCTTGTAACTGAATTTCCCGTTTCAGTTCCAGAAGCTCCCGACCGACCCACGATATCCACGGCATCGGAATCATCCGTGTACGTCACGTGGATCCCCCGTGCCAACGGGGGCTCCCCCATCACGGCCTTCAAAGTGGAGTACAAACGCCTGGGTCGCAACAGCGACTGGCTCGTCGCCGCTGGCAACATCTCTCCTTCCAAGCTGTCTGTGGAAGTTCGGAACTTGGAGCCAGGTATTAGAAATGATCTTTCATTAGTGCAGCTCTTAGTGTTTTTTTTCGTTTTAACTTCTGCTTGGATTACCCCGTTTCTGCTCGATTAGGTTTGGGTTTTGTGTATGGCCCAGGAGCTTGTTACATGGATTCAAGTTGATTTCTGGCTTTCCAAGTGGAAAAAAACCCACCATAATTTAATACTTGCTCATGTGGAGAGGAGGGTTGTGTATCACTGCTATTTTTAACTTAATTGTCCTTCTAGTGAACACTCAGAATGTGGAGAAAAATGCATTAATGGAAAAATGTCTGTCCTGACTTCTTCCAGTGTCCAGCCCTGAAAACTCAGGCAAAAAGCACAAGAGAAGAGGGAGTGGATGGTGATAGGGATCCTTTGAAGCATCTTCTCAGTGCCCACCAGTTTAGGGACTTCCTGAGCTGATGGAGGCATCTCCATCTGTGTGTACAACAGCCTTTGGATTTTCCTTGAGTGACTTCTAGAAGCTGTTTACATCTCCACATCAGTCTGTGGCAAGGGCTCCTCTGCTTTTTCTAACTGGGTGTTGCGCAAAAAGCGCTTCCTAATCCGTTTAGTCTCTCCTTGAATCCTCTTTCTAGCACTTGTTTTGCTACAAGGGCTTCTTTCTTCCACTCTTTCCCTTAAAAGGAGAAATGTATAGGTTCCGAGTGATCGCAGTGAACAACTACGGGGAGAGCCCCCGGAGCGCGGCGTCGCGCCCGTACCAAGTGGCCGGATTCACCAGCCGCTTCTCCAGCCGGCCCATCGCCGGCCCGCACATCGCCTACACCGAGGCCATCAGCGACACCCAGATCATGCTGAAGTGGACGGTGGGTATAACAGTCTCCTGTTCTTCTCTTCCCTGTACAGTTTGTACTGCTGGGGCTGTTCAAAGTTGAGGGGTTAAGAGCTGTTTGCAGAGTGGTGAGTGGTGGTTTTGCTCCCCCTGAGAGCTGGAGATGATCGCGTTCCTAGGACAGGGCTGAGGCGCTTCATGTCCGTGTGGCAGAACTGGGGGAGTTAATGGGACATGTGCCTCTCGAGCCCTTTGCCCCCATTTCCAGACCCTTTTTCCCACTCAGAGGCAGCCCTGTCAGTTGTCTGTTGCCATCTCCCAGCTTCCCTCCATCCCACTCCCCTTGCAGCTCCCCGGGGACCCCACACACCCCTCCTCGGGTTACACCAGATGTGCCCAACCGGCAGCTCCAGTGAGGGGCTGCAGCCGCCCCAGTCCACCTGCTCTGGCACAGACATATCAGAGGCACCAGTGGGCTTAACTCTGTCCCAAGCCCTGTTCATGCCATGAGTTGTGAGCTGGCTCCGTTTCCTGCAATTCCTGCTGCTTTTGTCAATCCAGGCTGGGGTGGCTGGGAGCGTGTTTCAAACCCGCCGTCTTCCCTCACATCCAGTGGAGGTTTCATGTTAGAGAAACATTTTCCTTTCCCCTGTTACCTCGTCTATTGTAAACAAGTACTTTAAAGTCCTTATTGAAACCCACAGAAATTCTTTGCTCTTGTTTTGAAATCTAACCCCCTGGTATACTTTGGAGGATTTAATGTGTAGAGTTCCCAGTGTTAGTTTGCTCTGCTAGCTCAGCCTTAAGAGATGTTAAGGATAATAAACTTAAAATAACCTCTAGTTCCTCAGGAGGCTGCATAACTTAAAGCAAAAGATTCTTGAGCTGATTTTTAGAGTGACCTTAACTCTTTCTGAAGAGTTTTATGGTTTTAACTTTTCCATTTCCATTAATCATGCAGATTTTCAGGCTGTGCATGGTCAAACCCTAACTGAGGGTTTGGGGAATGATGTGGGAGGAAAGTGTCGGCCTGAGCTCAGTCTCTTGTCCCCATCCTATTCTCTGGCTACTCCAAGGAGTTCAGTCAACCTTATGAAAAATACTCGTATTTCCAGAGGGTGACATACTCGGTGATGACAACCCAGCAGGACTCAGTTAAAACTTTTCTCCTCTCATGCAGTCTTTAAAAATTCTTTTGTAGTACATCACATCGAGCAACAACAACACGCCCATCCAGGGATTTTACATCTATTACCGGCCCACGGACAGCGACAACGACAGCGACTACAAGCGGGATATCGTGGACGGTACGGAGCCGGGCGCGCGTGCTCGGAGCGCTGCTCCGTGGGGAAGGACGCCCTGTAGCCACGTTGGCTGTGTTTATCTGAAATCTAAACTGCTTTTCCCAAGCAAAGTCTTGACAATATATCTCACAGGAGGAGCTATCTCAACCACCTCACGTCGGGTTTTGCCCACACGTGAGCTGGTTTCTTCCTTCTGAAGCCTCTTTGACGTGGAAGCTCGAGAGCTAAATGCTGGGTTTAAGTGTAGCTTGTTAGACAGCTGCAGATCCTTCACGAAGGTCTATTTAAACTGGTGTGCCTTCAAGTTGTATAAAGAGAAAGCAGTGTAAATGAGGTTTAACCCAGGATAAAAACATCTGGGTTACAGACTGTACTAACAACTAGCTGGCTTTTAAAATTATTTACCCCAGCATGGACTTTCTAAGCTGGTAGTACCTTGTGTGTAATTGCCCTTCTCTCCTCTTACCTCTCCTAATCACTTCTCCTGCTATAAGGAAGTTGCTTTTAGCCTCAAGTGCTGTAGCACTGTGCAAATGCAGGTATGTTTGTGCTTCATTTTGCCTTTTAATCAAGTTATTTTTTTCCCCTGTGCACATTAGATCATCATTTTCCTGGAAGAAGTTATTAGATAATGTCTATATTAGTCCAGAAGTGGAAAACCCTTTAAAAAATATTTTATTTAATGTCCTTATTGCTCGGGCTGAGCAAACGCAGTGATCTCATTCTGGCCCGATGACGTTAATTATTTTTTTCCCCCTCATTTATTCAGTTACAAGAGGAATGGGCCTTTATTTTGAAAATTTTCCCCTGCCAGACAATACTGTACATAGTACTTTGATGCATGACATAAGCTTTTGCACACTATAAAGCTATTAAAGATCCAGAGTTTGAGCTCAGAGGCTTTAAAGAACCTTATGCAGGCTGCACCTTCATCTGCAAATGTATTTTAGCCTTTGCTAGACAGAACTTGTGTGTTTATAAATCTTATACACTGAGCAGTTAGTTGTTTAAGTGGGCTCCACTGTGCTGTGAAATTAGCTTGTTTCGGGTTTTTTTTTTGAGCGTGTGTGTATTGAACTCTTTGTGGCAGTCTGAAACCATTAGCAGCTGCTCCGCTCTGCCAGAGCCTGCAACAGAAATCACTTGGTGGAAAGATTTAAAGTTCAACTTTTCTTTACTGTGCTCCCCTAAATTAGCTTTTCAGGAGGGAAAAAAAAGGAGAGAGAACTATTTTCAATTAAGTTGTGATTGGAAGCACTTGATGCGAAATATGTAGAGGAACATGTGACTTAAGGTATTTTTGCCATAAATCACTTGTTCTTCACTTTTTTTTCCCCCTCTGTTACCTTTGAATTAATCTGGTTTTTGACAGGGAATTTTATCTTGAAATGGCTGCATGAGTTGTGGAAAAAGTGTTGTGATGCCTGTGCTAGCTAAGTGCTTGCCGCAGGCTTTCCTCACCGCTTCCTGTTAAGTCTTGTCTTTCGAGACATTCAAAACTCTGCAGAAACCTTTTTTTTCCTTATAAATGCCGCTACAGGCAAAATCAGATTTTATTTGAAGGAAAAAAACAAGCAAAAAGCTTGACTCTGATGGCTCCTTGGTATCTCTCAGTCGCTTTAAGCAAAAAAATCACCCCTGTCCTGCATTTCTCTGTTTCTGGTCTGAATTTCTCTGTTTCGAGGATCGTGGAAATTGAATTTTAAATGTAAATGCAGTCTGATGTCAGTTGTTTAAATGTTTTCCCTTGCTAATGGTGCACGGAGAGGACAGTTAAAGTGCCTGTACTGATTCCAGTTCCACTAATGGTTTGAAGCGGAAACCTAAAACCTGGTGTAGTAATTACCGAAAGGAATGCTTGGGGGTGGGGGCGCCGGGAAAAGCGAGTCTGAATCTTGGGAAAACGTGCGATTTAGGGAAAGGCGGTTCCAGCTTCAGCCGGGGCTTGTCCACCCTCACTGGGACGTGCAGCGGGGCAGAGCTGGACACGGACCGTGCGGGGCAGCCCCTCGTCCAGAGGGGCCCTCCTGGGTATCCCCCACCCTGCTGGGGTTGGGCACAGGGTCTGGAGCTGGGCTGGGGTCCCGGAGGAGTTTGAGCAGCGTCCCGGTGACAGCCCCTGCCCGCCGAGCACGCCCGAGTCTTTTTATTAATGCTTAAATCAGTAGGTGGTAGACAGTTCCTTAGAAACAGTGGAAACAGTTCAAGGTGGTATTTTCCAAGAGGGATTAAGAGCACTCAAACAGTTAATTAAACTCCTTAAAAAAAAAAAAAAAAAAAAGGGTCGCTGTTTAGTAAAATTTGTCACAAGCCCGTGAAAGTAAAAACTGGGAGTGATTTATCCTGAAGTGCTCAGTACTTCAGGAGGGTGTCTAAATGAAATGCTGGCCAGGGGCCAGAGATGACGAAACCGTCCTGTTAGAGAAGATTGCTTGGCTCGGGCTGGGGCTCGGGCTCGGCAGGGGCAGTGGCACCGGGGCCGGGACAGCCTCGCTGCGTTCCCAGCATGGTTCACAAAATGCACGTTCAAATATTGGCGGTTTCGGCCAAAGTGAGCAACCCAGATGTGTCCTTCCTGCGCGACACCGATGGCTGCAGTGGCACCTCGCACCTCGAGGGCAGCAGGCTGCACAAAGCTCTGCTCACAGCCGAGTTGTTCCCTTGTCCCAAGCTTTCTGTGCCACTTTTCCTTGTTATTTGCCCAGTGCAGTGTAAATAGTCAGCATAATCCACCCTAAACCCATCCCTTTGGCAATTCCATGTTTAGGATGCACAGGGCTGCTGACGAATTTAAATGCACATGTGTGGGCACTTGGATGTCTGGGTTTTGAGTTTAGTGAGTTCTGACTTTCTTTAAAAAATCAATTGAAAATACTGAAAAAACCTCACTTCAATTCATTAAGAGGTCCTTCTAATAATCAATTTCACAAGCTAACACAAGTCTTAGAGAGTCATGGAATAATTTGAGTTGGAAGGGACCTTAAAGATCATCCAGTTCCAACCCTCTGCCATGAGCAGGGATGCCACTCGTGGACCACGGTTTCAGCTAAGTCCATCAACTGTTACTAAAGATTTTTGTGCTGACAAGACAAGCTGCGGTGCCCCTGCATTTGGTAGAGAAGGACCCTGCGATGCACTCGTCCGTAATTCTGGCTCCTGTGAGTGACTGAGCTGCAGTCGATTTACTTTTTCTCCCCCCAACAGGTACAAAGCAGTGGCACCTGATAAATCACCTGCAGCCTGAAACTTCTTATGACATTAAGATGCAGTGCTATAACGAGGGGGGGGAGAGTGAGTACAGCAACGTGATGATCTGCGAGACCAAAGGTGAGGCTGCGGGGCCGAGCCGAGGTGGCGTTTGGGACGTGAAAGATCCACTGGGGGAGCTTTTCTGTGCAGCACAAAAGTCAGCTGCGATGACGACCATAATTTTCTGGAATGTTTCGGAGGATTGTTTTGTCTTCCGAAGCTGGGATTGTTTTGAACATATGGAAAGTGATCCGTTGCACTCCCGAGGCTCTCAGCAGAGCTCTGCAGCTTTGCCTGCCCTTGGAGATAGTGCTGCTGCCTCTGTGGTGCTGATGGCCCCTGCTTAGGAGACAACCATGCGCCTGAAGATGACAGAATTGATTTGTACGTCTGTTTTATGTCTTCAGGGCTCTGTGACACGTTGTATAAGTGCAGACCACAGCAATTGATGGCTGTGTTGGCTGCCTCCATCCCTAATCCTGCATGCCTCTGGCACAAAGTTTGTACTGTTCTCGGGAAGTGTCAGATATGGCAGTCACATTTATTTTGCGAAGAATTCCTGTCTCCTTTAATCTCTAAAACCAAGTAAGGCCGTAAAGGGAAAATGCAGACAGTAAACTTCAAATGCAGTGCTATGAAAAAATGTTTGAAAAAAAAAAAATAAAAAAGCCCTCTGGGAGCGGAAGCATCAAAATTCAGTGAAGTGAGTGGTGAAACCTTTGAAGGAAGGAGTAGGAGCTGCAGGGCTTCAAGGCTGCACACACAGTTGGTCTCCCTCCTGCAAGGAATATAAATTTCTTCTCTAATTTTAAAATGGGCGAGATGTAATCTGTCATTCACGCTGCCTCTTCCGTAAAATTTATCTCCCCCAGGCTTTTAAGGGTGATCCAGCTTATCCAACATACCTGCATGGAGGTGCTTGTGTCTCTCTGACCAGCTGCACTCCTAAACCAGGCACCTCTTTTAGGTTTTTATTGTCAAATGAAATAAATCTGAACAGTGGTGTACTGGAAACTAAAGTAAATGCAGTTCCTGGGTTAAACTAGCATCTCATTTTCAGTGATTTTCTGTTCATCTCTTGGTTGATCTTCAGCTGTGTGGTTTGTAAAGGGGGTGAGCAGGGTTCACATCAGATAAGAGTAGGTCACCTGGCAGAGCCTGGGCGAGAGAAATGCGTCTTGTGGTTTTTCTTGACCTCAGAAGCGGAAAGATTTGCGCACTTTCAAGTTGAGAGTCAGAGCAGTTGCAGCCATGGGTACCTCGAGCGGCTCACTAAAGTTCCAGTGACCTCAAAGAGCGGGTGAGCAGGCGGGATAATCACCATTTTCCAAAGCAAATAGTTATTACCCAATAGGAGCTGGCATTCCCACTGTAGGCTTTAATACTGACTTGGAAGCTTGCTTTGTGAGGCACTGGGACTCAGACTCAGCAGTAATTATTTTCATTTCGTAATGAAAAAACACGTTTAGAAAACGCATTTAGAGGCCGTACATGTACTTGTCTCTGCTCATCCAGTGAAACGCACGCCGGGAGCATCTGAATATCCAGTGAAAGACCTGAGCACGCCACCGAACCCCCCCGAGCGGGCCGGGGGCAGCGGGGCCGCGCCCGCCAGCGGCCCCGTGCGCAGCAGTGACATGCTGTACCTGATCGTGGGCTGCGTCCTGGGCGTCATGGTCCTCATCCTCATCGTCTTCATTGCCATGTGCCTGTGGAAGAACCGGCAGCAGAACGCCATGCAGAGTGAGTGGGGGTTGGTTCCCTTCCGTGAGGAAAATTAGGAATGTCCATGCTGCATTTTATGGATGGGAAGCAATTTCCCGTTAGGAGCCAACTGGCATTTCTGTAGAGACTTGTACTTCCAGGTGTGCCTTAGGTGCAGACTTGGGTTTTTAAGAGCAGCAATGTCTCCATTTCTTCACACTGATGCTCCCTGTCCTGATGTGTCCCTGGAGGATTGTGCTGCAGTTTCACCCAGAGAATGGAGTGGGAAAGTCCTGGACAAAGTTTCTGATGTTTGTGTTTAGCTTTAGGCCCCTGCATAGGTCTCTGATGATTGCAGAGGCAGAATGTCTGTAATCGTAAGCACTTGTTGAAATGTGGAGAGTTAAACCCTGGATCTCTCTCTTTCTTGAGTGCATCTGGAAAGAAAGAGAACTTGCAGCTCTAGGACAAGTCCCTTGTTACCTCTTAGTCCCTGCACAATGAGATGGCATTGAATGGCCAAGTCTTCCAGAGAGGTGTTAATAAGGAAAACCTGTTCATGAGCGAGCAGGAGCCTGGAGCAGGAGCTTTGCAAGGTGCTCTGCACCCACCAGCAACCTGGAGCCAGCAGAGTCTCTGCACTGGCCTTTTCTGCTCCTTGTGCATAAATCAGCCTTGCTCTTGCCACGGCCTGTGGTTATTTTTAAATGCCCTTACTCTCCTACAGAGAGAAATGAAACAAAACTTCTTGCAAGATCAGATAGTGTTTTCAGCTGCAGCCCAGAGAGAGCTTCTGGAAGCAGCTTATAGCAGATATAGCAGAGGGGCTGTTGGTGATACAAAAGGCCTGGTTTTAGGATGCTCTTGTAGTGATTGACATCAGCCAAGTCCTTCCAGACCAGCATTTCTGGTCTGCTCTCCAGGCTGTGGCTGTTCTCCATGTCTACATTTGTATGCTAAGCACTTGGATATCAGAGTTAGTTCACAAAAGCTGGAGAAAGAAGAAACAAGTTTCTTTATTTTTCAGGGATGCTCGTTTAGCTTCTCATTTAGCACTAAAAGTGCTTTCAGCAATGCTGTCTTTTGCAGAATACGACCCTCCTGGCTGTCTCTACCAAGGGGCAGATATCAACGGGCAGATGATTGAGTACACGACCTTACCGGGGACGAGCCGGGTCAATGGCAGCATCCACGGAAACTTCCTCAGCAATGGCCTCAGCAACGGCTGTCCCCACGTCCACCATAAAGTTGCCAATGGTGTCAATGGGATCATGAGTGGAGGAGGAGCAGGACTGTACCCAGGGCACAGCAATTCCCTGTCCAGAACGCACGTGGACTACGAACATCCCCATCACCTCGTGAACGTAAGGTCCTATACCGGGTGGGAGGCTCAGCCCAGACTGTGGGGTTTATTCAGCAGACTTAATTTGGGTGGGGGAATACTCATCCATTGATAACAGTCAGTTGCACTGCATTCCTTATCCCAGAGGAAGCAACTGGGCTGATATTTGTGATACAAACATCATGGTTTTCATTTGAGAATATCAGATGACGGCAAGAATTCCACTTACTCTGGGAAATCTGCCTCTACCCTCCTCCTAACAGCATGTAAGCTTTGAGAATGCCTCAGTGCTGGCCTGAGATACTTTGCTTGTACATATGGTATTTCTCAATCTCCAAGTTAAATACATTTAATTATAGCTGCTTATTCTGCAGCTTTATGGATCACCCGTTTTTCCCCCACCTGTTTCAGATCTGTAACTCTGAGCAATGCTATTAATTATGGCAAGGCACGAATGGCGCAGGAGGTTCCATGGAATGAAGTGCCCCATACATCTTGAACTGCAGCAGTGCAATAACGCTGCTTTTTTTTTTTTCAGTCCCCTGTTTGTGACTGTTGAGACAGGCTCGGTTTTTGTTTTGAAATTGAAAATAAAATTAAAAACTAATTTCAGTCTGCGATCCAGCCTTTGTGTGCTGTGGAAAAATACTTCATTTGCTGAAACGTGTCCTGTTTCCAAGAGAGAATAATGATTTCATTATTGTCTATGGAAACAGATGGCTTGCATTCAAACTTACTAAACTTACTCAAAACTGTGAACATTGCCCAGGAAAACTGAAAGAAAAAGTTCAAAAGTCTGAATAACCCATGCTGTTTCTGGAGAAAAAAAACGGGTCTATTGTTTGTGTTGGTAATTGAGCACAAGCACTTCATTTTATTGAACAACAAATTAGCACTTGCACAGTAGTTGCCACTTCAGTTCCCTCCAGTCTGAGCCCAGACCAGTCAGTTCTTCGCCCCATTCTGTCCTTGGCCTACCCGTGTAGCAAGAAGTGCCCACTTTTGGTTGTTTCCAAGAGCAACCAAGACCCAAACTGGGGTTTTTTGACCTGTCCGACCTCCCAGTGGGTGAAACTCTCCAAATGTCTCCAAGCCCCCGGAGAGGGAACATTTGCAATGCTCAGAAGTTCGCCTGGGAGAAAGCCTGGGAGTTTGCATTGATGTTTTGTCCCTCCTGTTTTTATTTTTTATGGGGAAAGAAGGAAATACAAGTGTGATGGCACAGGTCTTGGAGCTCCTCTGTGCCGTGAGGTGTCCACCCAGCGCCGCTGTCTTGCTGGGAACAGGTGATGGGGTTGAGTTTTTCTTTCCCCACTCCCTGTTGTAGAAAGTTTGAGTCACACGATGTCACACGATCTCTGCCCGTGGAGAAGGGCTGGGACTGGCACGTGGGCGAGGCTACGCAGACGAACAGGATGTTCTGATCCTCGTTAGGTCGCTCTTTATTGTTTCAATGATTGGGCTAAATCAGGAAGGGAGAAACTGGCCAGGATGGCAATCAAGACTAATTAGGCATTTCCTCAGTGCTCCCTATCCCTCAAAAACTCCAGGATAAGCTCTGCTTTTGCAAAAAATAGGGATTGCTAGAGGTTCCCTGCCACTTGAACTGCCAAAAGCCAGGTGAGCATTCCTAGCCTGGCTCCCTCCTGGAGCCCGGCGCGGAAGCCTGGCTCTGCAGTTGGAGTGGCTCCCGCATCACTGTCTGCCTGGTCCCTAACAATGAGGTATGTGTTAATCTGGGCATTTCAACTGGCTTGTAATGGCCCCGTTAGCCAAAACCAACAACACAAAATCCCTCTCACCCGGAGTCATTGCTGGCTGAGCAATTACCCCATCTGTACAAATACGAAACGGTTCAAAAATCAGTGTAGTGAAGTAAACTGATCTAATCGGAGTAATTACAGGAAAGTGGGATGGGTTTGTATGTGACATCAGCCCTCCAAATTTAATCCTCTGTCTCCCTAAACAAGCCTTGTGTGCTAATGAACAGCAATTCACTTTCGCGTCTGTCATCAGCGTTAAAAATAAATATATTTACAGTGTGTTTATTAAATTAAACCTCAGCATATTAAGCTGAAAACAGACCAGGGAAATGACCACATACTTGTCTAAGCTGCAGTTATTTACTTTTCCCTGACACACACACTGGCAAAGCCCTCCCTTGGCCTTCGGACAATCTCTCAGTGTTGCCATGCCACGTACAGCCCGGAGCAGGGCATTGATAACGTGATCAGAGTGGGGAAACTGAGTCAAAGGGCTCCTGGGTGTTCAAAGAGTGATTTGATTTCTGATTATTTGTTATTAATCCTTCCTGCTACAGGGTGGCGGGGTGTACACGGCAGTGCCGCAGGCTGACCCCTCGGAGTGCATCAGCTGCCGGAATTGTCGGAACAATAACAGGTGAGGAATAACCTGCACAGAGGAAGGACCTGCCCGGAGAGCAGCCCTCGCTCTGTGTGCTGGGGTGGAGCTGGGGCTGGCAAAAGCTGAGGGCTGGAGTTCTGGCTGGCACAAGGAGCTCCTTGGATGACCTGGAGAGCAGTTGAGGATTGTCCATAGGATAGAATAAAACAAGTTGTTAAACCCCCAGAGCTCACTTTGCTCCTCTGATGCTCTCGAGGAAGTGAGACAGGTTGGGCACTGGATTTTTCAAAAATCCTTATTTCCTGTGTTTTCTTTAGTTTTGAGATAACAGAATCATTCCATATGGAGCTTGTCAAATCGGATTTAATTGGTCTTCTATATTTTACACTTCCTGATATTCCCTTAAGAGCACTGACCAACTCGCCCCTTTGCCTTCACAATGCTGTTCTTTGTAAAACATGGGATTTGAAGTTCTTGAGGCCTTCAGGAGGAGTTTGACCAGCCACTGTCAGATACATTTGTGGGATACATTTTTTTCATGGGAAAAAGGATTCTTGCATAGAATAAGGACAAATCTGTCTTCTGTGTTGTAGCTGGGAGTCAGAAACCTAATAAAAATTGTTACGTTTTTCACTTTTGGAATTATTATCCTCCTAGGCTTCTGACTAAATCTCTGGTTATTTTAATGATTATAAATAGGAGTGGAAGTCAGACAAACCGAGCTGCTGTGACTGGTAAATTCTCGGCTTTGTTTTCAATCATACTTTGATTTTTCTGTATTGTTAAAATGTTTGGCTGCCTTTAGGTGTGCATCTGGATAAACTGAGTTGAAATTAATCATAGAATCATTGCATATTCTGAGTTGGGCCCACAGGCATCATCGAGTCCAACCCCTGTTGAACAGTAAAGCTGTTGTTGAACGCAAGAAACACATTCACTTTATTTTCATGGGTTTACTTTTTAAAATACCACTTGTAACAGGCTTTGAATCCTTCTTCCTTCCGTAAATATGTGCGTGACGGTGTAATGCTGACAAGCTGCTGCTCGCAGGGGGAGCTGGGCACGCCTTGCCTGGACCAGGGTCCCTGGCACGTCTCAGGAGAGCCCAGTACGTTCCCTCACAGACCGGTGCTGTGCAGCAGCTCTCACCAGGATGTCTGAGACTCATGGTAATTTGGAGCATGCCATATGTGCTACGCTGTAATTAAGAGCTTGCTTCCAGTTTTAAACACATTTGATTTTTTTATTTGCTCTTTTTTTTCTCCTAAGAAAGCGAGGGAAAGAGTTCCATCCTCTGCAACTGCACTGCTCCTCCCAGACGGGTCATCAGCAGGGCCTGAACTCCGAGTTTTCACAGCCCCATTCTATATTTGACTGCTTGATAGAGAAACAAGTTGTCCCTTACAGCTGCCTTACCCCGGAGGGGATCATTAACCTCGGTTTGGCAGGAGAGTGCTCAGCCGGGACCGCTCCGTTCCTGTCCTGGCGCTGGGGGAATGGGAAGAGGACATGGGAGAGGGGAGTGGAGAGGACCAGAACGTGCCTCAGCATTACACCAGGGAGCTGGGTGTATGGCCAGGGCGAGGAGGAGGAAGAGGAGGAGGAAGGCCTGGTGGGTTAGTGCAGCCAGCTCAGTAGGTTTTGGCAAGTGGGAATTCGGGGCTGGAGCCTTTTCCCCATTTTGTTCAACCCCGTTGCACAGGTGAGGGCTGTCCCCCCAGCCCAGTCTCTGTTGGTGGAAAGAGAACCTGTTCTTTGTCCCACCCTGGAATCTCTGTGTGCTGAAACCAGGCAGTGCCCCCTGCACCCCCGTGGCAGCAGGGGAAGGGAGGTTCAGGTGGACACACCTCTGGCAGGGTGAGGTCTCCACATCAGGAGTGTGGCCTTGGTGCCACAAATTCCTCACTGACCCATTTCCACTGAATGCCTGGAGCTGTTGCTGATTTGGGGTGAATTTAGCAGTTATGTGAATTGTGACCACGTGCAAATGAATCCTAAAGGTTCAGCATTATTTCATAGCTGTTTTCAGCAATAGCCATCTCGGAGCAGGTTTTATTATTCCAGTGCTGAAATCCCTGGGTCTTCTGTTTAAATTAGCACTTTATCCCTCATAACTGCTCGTGGAGCCTTGCCAGAGGGAGAAGCTGCTGAAAACTGGAGACCTGCTTTGCTATTGTGGACAAAGCCTGTGGTTGACAGGATTGAGAACTGATCTTTTTTCTTCTCTTGTGCCTTTGTGCTAAAGCTCTCAAGATACCTGATGTTTGCAGAGGAATTTACACTTTTGCAGGTCTCTTTCCTCTGCCAATTCACTGTATTTTGATCAGAAATCTGAAATGCACAATTCAAATGTAGGAGCATCGGTTTGTTTTTCCAGCTTTTTTCATCTAAATTATTATTTTTTTAGATTATAGTTTGGTAGGGTTTCAGTATTCAGAATTGATAGAAA
This sequence comes from Oriolus oriolus, assembly GCA_013400235.1. NCBI lineage: Eukaryota > Metazoa > Chordata > Aves > Passeriformes > Corvidae > Oriolus > Oriolus oriolus. The sequence continues at coordinate 530,811 of VXBT01015350.1, read as the reverse complement.
ATGTGTTTTCTGCAGCAGGGATTTTACATCACTCTTCCTGCACACTCTGCTCTGGATATCCCCGTGGCTAGTTTCCATCAAAATGTGGTTATTGAAGCTTAAAAGGCTGAACTGCTGTGTTGAAACATCCTTCAAGAATTCAAATGTAGGAGCATCGGTTTGTTTTTCCAGCTTTTTTCATCTAAATTATTATTTTTTTAGATTATAGTTTGGTAGGGTTTCAGTATTCAGAATTGATAGAAAATGTGTTTTCTGCAGCAGGGATTTTACATCACTCTTCCTGCACACTCTGCTCTGGATATCCCCGTGGCTAGTTTCCATCAAAATGTGGTTATTGAAGCTTAAAAGGCTGAACTGCTGTGTTGAAACATCCTTCAAGCCCTTACAATAATACAGAGAACTGTATTATTACTGACCTCTGTATCTTTAAGAAGAAACCCCCAGAAACATGCAAACCCAAACATTTAGATGGGTTTCTCTGAGCCTTTTTTTCTAAATAATAAGTGAGTGCAGTCAAAACCTCTGCGGAGAGAAAGGCAAACTAATAAATGGATTTGTTTGAGGACCAGATGTGTTTCATGTGGATTCTCCAGTGGCTTCTGTGGTATTTTGGTACTTGGAATAATGATTTTGGAGGCAGTTGCAGGAGGAGAAGGACAAAATAGGAGAGTGAAGGTTGAGGCTTGGTGCTGCTCCATCCTCACAGCTTTTGGGGAGGAGCAGGCTCCAGAGGGAACCCATTTGTCCTGTTCTGGCTTCACAGGTGAAGCATCTGCCAGAGGGGAAACTCACTACAGCTCCTCCTCTGACAAGTTTATTTGTGGTGCTGTTGGATGTTTTGTTGCTCTTTCAGTTCTGGCAATATTGATCCCAGGTTTTGATCAGGTTTCAGGTATGAGGCTCTAGGCAGGGCTGTAGAACAGGTCCCTCCAGTGTGATGGTTTTCATAATTGCCATGACTTTTTTAATGGCATAAAAGTGGTTTCTGGGACTTGGGCAGGACTTGACCGAGACTGCCAAGTTTAACATGTTCTGGTTTTAAACCCTTCTGAGCTCAGTGCTGGGCTGCTGTCGAGGTCAGCTCTGCTGGCTGCTGCCCTGGCACTGCTGCTGTCCCAGTCCATCTTTCCTCCTTTTCCTGCAATTTTTCATCTGCTCTGCTCAGTTTTGGGCCAGAGAGGGTCTGGAGCAGCACACGGCACTATTTGCTGAGGCAGCAGCCGAGCAGGCAGGTCCCAGGGGCCAATTTTTGTATTTCCAAATGCCAGCCTTAAGCAGCCCCAGGGATTACACACAGCAAGTGCTCTGGGCTGATCCCTGTGAGCAAAGCAGGTGAGGGATGCATTTACACCTGGTAGGAAAAAAAGAGAAGGAGGATGCTCAGAGTTGTATCTGCACCAGCACATAAAGACCTGAAGCCTGTTCAGCTTTTGTGGGGATGTTTTGGGGTGTCACTGGAGGGTGTGAACGCTCTCCATCATTATTTCCATGCGTTTATCTGCAGATCCATCTCTGTCCTGCTCCTCATAACAAGGAGCATTTTGGCATGCAGTTTCTCAAAGTTTGTGGCAGCTGTATAAGTGAACCTTTTACTTTGGGGATAGTTATGGCTTTCTTTGTAGGAACTGCTTATATAAATGTTCCCTGAGGCCACACTGTTCGTGGGGCTGCGAACACTGAGGTGTTTTCCCTCATGCCACAGTGTGTGTCAGTCCCGCTCCTTTTTGTTTAAAGCTTAAATACCTCAGCTGTGACAATTGATTCAGCACTTTGACTTCAATTCCACAGCTTTACACAGGTATTACAGGGCCACAGTCTGACTTATACAGCAGAAGGGGTGGTTAAATTTGTTATATTGCATATATTTTTCTAATTTGCATTCACTCCAGTAACACTTAGTATTTATTTTCCAAGGTACTTGGGTTTGCTCCTTGGGTTTCGAATTTGAGCTCTTTATCTTGGCAGTGAAAACATGTTTTATGGAGTTGCTTTGATGGAGAAATGGGCTCACAAGTCAGGTCATTGGGTCTCAATCGATGGGGGAAGGAACGGAGCGTGTTTTGAATGTTTTCAGCTGTCTGCTGGGAGAAAAAAAACCACTCAGTCCTTTTCTTAATGTCAGAATCACTCCACAAATATATTTAAAACCGATTTGACAAATGCTCTGATTGTTGACGTGGTAAAGCACTTAAAAGTTGCATTTTCTCAAGAAAAAGAGGGGGAAGAAGCCACTCTGAGTAACTTTGGCCTCCGTCCCTCCCACAGGTGTTTCACCAAAACCAACGGCACTTTCGGCAGCAGCGCGCTGCCCGTGGTGCCCCTCGGAGCCCCTTTCCAGCAGGATGGTGTGGAGATGAAGCCCCTGAGCCCCCACATCATGGTGGCCATGTGCCTGGCCTCGGCCAGCCCCGAGTGCAGCGCCCGGCTGGAGGAGGACGGCGGGGAGAGCGCGGAGCAGCCCCCGGCCCAGCACCCCTGCTGTCGGGAAGGCGTGAGCCAGCTCTCCGTGGATTGCATGGATGGTGAGGCATCCCTCACCTGGCTGGGGAGCTGGGAATATTCTGTAGGGAGCTTAATTTATTGTGGAGAAGGCAGTAATTAAACCCTTGTAAGAGCAGGCTTTGAAGAAGGTGAAGCGTCCCGCCTTTCCCATCGTGGAAAGCAGGAGCAGTGCTGCTCCAGTGCCTGGTCCTGTCATGCCCTTGTGATTGATGCCTCTGAAAAGGGCTCCTGGAGCACACGAGGAGGCTGTGACTGATGGGTGCTGCGCTCACAGCGCGCCCATTGACACACAGGCACTGCAGAGCCATCCTGGAGGCAGGAGCAGGCACAGGGAGGGAGCTGGGCTGAGCTCGGGGTGAGCTGTTCGATACGGGGGCTGTGTTGGGATAGAGCCTAAGCCCTGTGCTTGTGCCTGGCATGGTGGGAATGAGCCTGAGCCCAAAGAGCATCACCCACTGGAATTAAGAGTTTTTGGGACATGTGGGTCTGTTAAGCTGACAGAGAATCCCCTGAAATACCCGGCACAGCCACCCACCCTGCTTTTGCTTTGCAGGCGGCAGCTGCGTGCACTCGGAAACATCGAACCACATTTTGAGTTGGAGCCCCCTCATTCTTCAGCCTGTTTCCAAGGACTGTAAGGAAAAACCAGGATGGAGTTCATCCGGAGTCACCCTAAATGGTTCTGGGGACCTTTGTCAGCTCCAGCTGCGGGAAACCTGAGGAAGTGACCGCTGTCCCCACTTAAGGCCAGGAACTGCACCGCAGCATCGCTGAAAGGGAGTCACGGGGGGATGTTAATTATAACAGAGAGAGTCACTATTTATTTTTTGTAGTAGTGTCATATGAATGTATCTTGGTTTCAAAATGGTTGCCTTTTTATATTATTTATGCCTTGAAATCCCTTTTTTGTTGTTGGTTTTTTTTTTTTCTTCCCCCACACACCACAAAACTAGCCTGGTTATGTGTATAAAAAAAAGAATTGTAATAATATAAAGAATGAGGATGGGAAATGTGGAGTGTGTTTCCGTGGCAATTTACCTGGGACAAGCGCTTCTGAGGAGCCCGAGAGAGGGATTTAAGCAGGTCTGAAATGACCAACAGCTGCCACCTCCCTGGCAGCTTGGTGACATGGCACTTGAACCCTCCTTTCCATGAACACCTCCTGGCCTCTTCCGGTTTCTCTGGGAAGATCCCAATGAGGACATAAGAAGATTAATAAGAAAAATGAGCCTCGGTTGAGTCTCTCCTGTGCAGCTTGAAGCAGAACTTGAGTCAGTGACTGTGTGTTTAGGTGCTCAATAACCCTTACATCTGCAGAAGTACAGGTGCAAATCCAGCCTGTCTCCCTTTCGCACTCACAGAAGACAAAATCCAGTTCAGCTCTTGGTTTGAGGGATTGCTAACAACTTGGATAGCTCTGAAATGAAACCAGTCATGGCGGAGCAGCTCCCACCAGCCCTGGGCACGGCTGTCAGGAACCCGCCTGTCCCAGACACAGCACGATGGAGGTGCTGCAAACTGCAGGGCTTGGGTGGGTGTTTCAATTTTTCCTTTCCGAATTGAATCCCAGTAAATAAACCAAACCAGTGCTTACAATGAGCTGTTCCTCAAAGCCTTCTCTCCTATTGCATTATTTGTGGTTATATTTATTTTTTTGCCTTTTTTCTTTTTTAGGGTTGTGCCTCCTCCCAGCTACAGCTGCCTTATTCCAAAGTTCTCTACACACCATGGACTTCACACCCGTGGGCTTTGGCTGCCACATATCCCGGAGCCACCACAGATCTTCCTCCTCCCTCTTTGTTTATGTCATCCTCACAGCCTGGATTTTCCCTTTGCAGCAAGGCTTTCCCCTTTTCCAACAGAGATTGGCAGGCGAGTGGTTGGGATTTACCTCTGTGGCTGCTTCGTTTTCCCCAAACACTGAAATTTAACCACGGTTTTAAACAGCCTTGCTTAAATCTCCCCTGTATTGTGGGTGTGTCAGATAAAGATGCTCTGTTTTCCAGAGAAGCTGTGATATCCCTTTGGAATGTTATGTGTTTGGAAATGATGGTTTTGCAGGGGCTTTGGGTAGGGTTTGTATTTCTGGGGGTGGTTCGATAAAGGGATCGATGCTGCCTTATGGCTGGATTGAGACTCTCTGAGCACTGATCAAGGTTGGATCGTGTCACTTGATCCTTCCCAATGGGTTATTACTAACCAAATACAGGGGGAAATGGCCCAAGGTGCCCTTTTTTCCACACACACCAGATGAGGACTCAGGAAAGCTGAGAACTGCCTGACACTTTCCTTGGACCGTGCTTCCCTTCGTGCTTGCACCAATGCAGGGAAAAACCATCTCCAGTCACTATTTGTAACCTCCTGCGGTTTGGCCTGACAGTGGGGAGTTTGGGGTGAAGATGAGGCCCCTTCCCACAGAAAGCTTTGTGGCTGTTTTTGCACCACAGAAAACTCAGCACAGTCCCAAAGCAGCATTCCCAGTCGATGCCAGCCCTGGGGCTGAGAACGGCGCTTTGGCCCTCGGGCTTTTTTTCTACCACCGGTGAGAAACTATTTATTGTAGCCTAAATATTTATTTTAGCTCCAGCAGTAACTGCGGGCCCGAGGCTCAGCCGGAGGGGCTTTCGCCGGGTGCTGCATTTGGAGCCAGCTGCCTCCCAGCCTGACACGGCACAGGTGGGTGCTGCCGTCCCGTGGTGTGGAGGAGAGGAGGAAAGGGGAAATAAAGAGGAAAAGCCGGAGCGGTCACGGTGTCGCTGTCACGGTGATGGTGACATCGACTGGTGGGTCATCGGCGGTGCCCGGTGCTGCCGAGAGCGGCTCTGCAAGGGATGGGGGAGCCCAGGTGCCACCAGGTGGGTGCTGGGTCAGCAGGGCCGGTGCCTCAGCCCTCAGCTCGCCCCAGGGTGCGGTACCTGCTGCTGTGCTGGGGGTGGGCAAATCTCCCTGTGCTGGTGCTGCTTGGGCGCCTGCTGCCGTGCTGGGGGCGGGCGAGTCTCCCTGTGCTGCCACTGCTTCCTCCTCCCCGCCTGCGGCTGCCTCAGCATCCTCCGCCGTGCCCACAGGCTCCTGGGCGCCAGGACCCGCGCTGGGGACACACGCGGGGTCTCGCTGGTGCCCGGGCACCGGAGCAGCGGGGCAGAGGGATTTGGGCACTCACGTGCGGAAGAGGAGGTCGTGCAGCCCTGGGGAGACAGATGGGTGAGAGGTGTGGGTTTCGGAGGTGGAGCTGTGGCCCCCGATGAGCCCCCCCGGCCCTGGCACTCACGGGGGAGGGTCTCCCGGTGGCGGGCGACGCAGTGCACGGCCAGGAGCGACGCCGCGGTGGCCACCAGCATCCCTGCCACCGCCGCCCCCGTCACCGCCGGGTAGGCCTCAAAGGGAGGCTCGGCTGGAAGAGAGCAGAGGGAATATGGCAGGCAGCAGGGACGGGCAGAGCCCAGACAGGCCGGGGAAGGTGCGAGCCTGTGCCTGAAACCTGCTGACGGCTGCTCACACTCGGCTCCTCAGCTCCACCAGGATGGAAACGCTGCCCTTCTCCACTCAACCCTCGCTCTGCCCCCACGGAGCAGCAGCCCCTGCCCACTTCACCTGGCGTCTGCACCTCGGAGGGGTGCCCGGCCGTGCGGTGGTTGACGGCCAGGACGCGGAAAGCATAGAGCACCGCGGGGTCCAGCCCCCCCAGGCGCCGGTCGCGGGAGTGCGGCTCGATGTCGCCGGCGGCTGTTTCCCAGGGGCTGCCTGTCTCCCGCAGG
>VXBT01015350.1:494832-507143 GCA_013400235.1 Oriolus oriolus | reverse complement strand
CTGGCTCCAGCAGCTCCAGGTCCTTCCTGTGCTGGGCCCCAGGGCTGGGGCAGCTCTGCAGGTGGGGTCTCACCTGAGCGGGGCAGAGGGGCAGAATCCCCCCGTCCCTGCTGCCCACGCTGGGGGCTCAGCCCAGCACAGGGGGGTTCTGGGCCAGGGCCTGTCTCGCTCTCACCCACCAGCACCCCAAGTGCTTCTCCCAGAGCTGCTCTCCATCCCTTCCTCCCCAGCCTGGATTGATCCTGGGGTTTACCCCAACCCAGGTGTAGCCCCTGCCCTTGGCCTCGTTACAGCTCATGAGGTTCCCCAAGGCCCCTGATTGAGCTTGTCCCAATCCCTGTGGATTCCACGCCGTCCCTCAGCCATGGAGCAGGAGCACATGGAAGGGAGCAGGTTGCTGCAGGTCACAGTGCAGGTTTGTGTGAAAGCCAGGAGCTGTTCATCCCCCAGCGCCGGTGTCTCGTTCTCTCCTCAGGTCCCCAAGGACCCGACGCAGCGATGGCTCCGGGAACTCGCTGCACTGAGCCAGCAGCTGCAGCAGGTTCACCCCAATGTCCTGGCCAAGATCCTTAAGCAGAGAACTGTGTACCAGAACGAGGAGATTGTGGTGATAGACAAACCCTACGGGCTCCCCGTGCATGGTGAGGGGCAGTGGGGAATGGAAATGGCTCCGTGGTGCTGACAGGGATCCTCTGTCTCTGTCCTTCTTGTGCTGGGTTCCCTTCCCAGGAGGGTTCCAGGGGCTTGGTCACTGTCAGATCTTGGCCTTCCCCTCGCATTTTGGGGTGATTTAGGGTGCATGGGCAGTACGAGAGTTGAGACTCCTTGCTGCCCTGGGTCACACAGGCGGCCCCGGCATCAAGAACTGCATCGCTGATGTGCTGCCCATTTTGGCCAAGATGCTGGAGAACATGAGAGCTGACCCCCTCCACCTCTGCCACCGCTTGGACAAGGAGACCACAGGCGTGATGGTGCTGGCGCGGAGCAAGGAGGCAGCGGACAAGATCCGTCTGCTCTTCAAAACCCGTCAGGTGGAGAAGATCTACTGGTAGGGAAGGTTTGAGTGAAGAAGGGGCTGTGAAGGGGGTTTAAAAAAGGAGGGGATGATCCCTGGGGTGTGGGAGCTTTGTGGAAGTAGGGGATGTTGCTTATCTCCCCGCTTCAGCACCATTTTATGGGACTGGGTCTTGGGAGAGGGACTGAGGGGGGGGTTCCCATCCTGTGAGTGACACCCTACAGACCGCTGCTTTCCCTTTCCAGGGCAGTTGTCCTGGGGGACCCGGACCCTGTTGAGGGCATTGTGGAGATCCCCATCGTGGAAAAGGAGGTGCAGAGTCACCAGTCCCACTACAAGGTGAGTCCCATGTTCCCTCAGCCACCGTTTTGCCAGGCAACCCCAGTATCCCCTCCTGCCTCCCTCGACTCCCCCTCTCACCACGCTTCAGATGACGCTGGCTCCCAACTACCGCCTGTGTCCGGAGGATGGGAAGGTGGTGAAGATCCGCAAGAACCGGAACGCCGAGAGCGCGGTGACTCGGTACCGGCGGCTGGCCAGCGCCTCCGCCTGCTCGCTGCTGGAGCTCCAGCCCATCACCGGTGAGTGAGGCCCGCCGGGGTGTCCCGGGGCTGGATCCGCTCTCTGTGCACTCAGCAGCAGCTCTGGAAGGGAGGACTTGTCATTAGACATGACTGGAATTCTTTTTGGGACAGAGCTCTGGGAATCAGCCCTGCTGGGGCGATGCGTTGCTGTCAAGCTGCTCGCTGGCTGCCGGCGATTTTGGTGTGGCATTGCCCAGCACTGAGGGTGGTGGGTGCCGAGGCCTGGCACAGCTGGGTGTCACCTTTCTCTTCGTCCCCTTTTCTCCTCAGGGGTGAAGCACCAGATCCGAGTTCACCTGGCCTATGGCTTGGGGTGCCCCATCCTGGGGGATCACAAATACTCGCACTGGAGCAAACTGGCGCCCCAGGTAAGGCAGATCTTGCACTGGGGAGCAGCTGGAGCTGGATACAGCCCCTCTGTGTCCCCCAGCTCCTCGTGGGCTGGCGATTTCAAGTCCCAGCTGAAAAGCTGCAGTTTTGAAGGGAACATTTTCCATCCTTGCTACAGAAGCTTCCTGAGCTCACCCTGAGGAGGCTGAAGCTGGAGCAGAGCAAGGCTCGGCACCTGCCCCTGCACCTGCACGCCCACCGGCTCCGCCTGCCCCTGGGCCAGCCCTTAGACTTTGTCTGCAAGCTGCCCCTCTTCTTCCAAAAAACCCTGAGGAAGCTAGAGCTGGACATCCCTAAGGACTGACAAGGCAGGACCAGAACAATGCCGTGTGTCTCCGCATCTCCAGCACGTGGCAGCAGCTGTGCCCACCTTGGAGCCGGCGGTGGGGTGAAGCCTGCAGTCTCTGTGCTGCTGCTGATGTTGCTGGATTCACAGTGGGGGCCTACAGGTGCTTCTGGCCCAGGAAAGCAGCTGGACATGCTGAAGAGCCTCTTGACAAACAAGGCTGGATGGAAGATGGGCTTTGCCTGATCCGTGTTTTGAACTTGTCTCTGGGCAATAAAAGCTCCAGCTCCCCCGAGGGAAGGCACTGTGTGTCTCTGTGCTCTGGCCAGGTGGGACTCAGTCCCTGTGTAGGTTTGAACAGACCTGGGTGCAGCCTCTCCCAGATTCTGGAGCTGTCACTCGTCTCTCCAGAGTTGTTTCACTCAGATTTGGAGAGTACTTTCATTGGAAAATCCATCGAAAGTGCAATTTGGCAGTGGCTCTGGTTTTTTTTTGCTCTGCTGAGAGATGCACGTGGAGTTCCTTGGCTTGGCTGGGCTGAGCAGCTCCAATACTGCCCCTGCTCTGTGCTGCCAGCAGCATTGGTGTGGGTTTCTCAGCACTGGGAAAGCGCTGCTGGGAAACTGTTCTGTCCCACTGCCCCTTCAGTTACCCCATCCCTTGTTTCTATTTATTGGGATCCCTTGCCCTTGGGAGCTTTCCTTGGAGTCAGATTCTTCCCCCTGTGCCCTGAGAGGAAGGCAAGAGGAGGGATTGATTTTCTGGGGAATTGCAGCTGATATTCTGCCTCAAAGTTGCCTCATTTGGTGTCTCCTGACCTGTCCTGGGAGCTTGGGGCTGGGCAGCAGGATGTCCTTTGGCCCCTCTGGCTGGTTTGGGTGCTGGAGAGGACTTTCTGTACCCCACAGGACCACTGTATATCTGGCTGGGGCTTCTTGTCGGGGGAGGGCCTGGTCCCCTGGCTTCCTGCTGAAAATAGCTGGGGACCCCCCTGCCCTGGGGCCGCAGCGCCAGGAATCTGTTGGCTGATGAGAGAGGGACATAAAACCACGGGGAGCCAGGAGCGGCTGCGGCCGGGCAGGAACGCTGCCCTGTAGGAATGCTGTCAGGGAGGAAAGCTGCCTTCCCAGCCTGCTGCCTTCCCAGCTCACTGCTGCGGCCGCTGGGGTGGGTTTTTCTATTTCTGTTTGTGAAAAGGCTTCCCCTGTAATTAGGAAGCAATTTAACGCCCTGTCTGAGCTGCTGTTCACAGCCGCCGGACACAGCGCTCAGGCAGGCTCTCGGCAGGGACTCCTCAGCCCGGCAAAGTCGCTCCTCGAGCCGGTCACACCTCAGGCAGCCCTCGCCAGTGTCTCCTTTTCCTCACTTCAGAATGTCCCTCTCGCACACGGCTGCTGAGTACATGCTCTCTGATGCTCTGCTCCCGGATCCCAGCAGTTCCCGAGCCAAGGGCCTGCGGCTGGAGCTGCCGAGCGATCGCCTGCTGAAGTTTGTCACCGTGGGGCTGCCCCTCTGCCTCGTCTCGCTGGCTTTCGCCCGGGAGTTCTCTGCTGGTGAGTTGTGGCTTTTCCAATGTGTTCTTCAGGTCATGGGCAAGAACCAGCAGCGGTTTGGTTGTCGTGGCAAACCCCTTGTATTCTTGATGGTGTTGTGATCCGAAGTGGAACAGCCTGGAAGTCCTGTTTTAAGAGCTGTTCTGCCTTGTGGGTGTTTATTGATTGTTTTTAATGGATCATAATTCACTGTGGGAGAGCCTGGGAACAGCTGTGCTAACCCCAGGAGCAGCACTGAGTCAATGCCCAGCCTTGGCTGCTTGCACCCAGCACCTTTAGGTGCCACGGGCTTGTTTCCAAGGCAGAGGAAGAGGAGGAGGAGGGTGCCGGCAGTACGGAGAGATGCATTGACAGTGCATTGTGACCTCAGGCTAAATCTGGCCTCGGCCAACATCCAGCTGCTGTCCCTGAGGATTTGGTTTTACTCCACTTTCTGGCTGGTCAGTCTCTAATTCCCTGCACTGTGTACACACCACTACACACAAAGGGTTTGTGTTTGGGAAGGGATGGAAAAGTCCTCGCTAGAAACACAGCAGCTCCCAAATGACCATGAAAAAGGCTTTTTTAAATTCAAAGCAATGCCTGAGATGTAATTACCCTCCTGTAAGGCACTGGCTCGTGGCTGTTGAGTATTCCTCCACCCTCCATGGCTGAGGTTTGCTCTCCTCCTCCTCACCCCAGGCTCCCAGATCAGCTGCTTCTCTCCCACCAACTTCACGGGGAAGCAGTCCGCCTACACCGACGCGGCTTGCTGGGACTCCCTCATCCACCATGGCTTCGACGCCGAGGGACGTGCCATCACCAAGTCCCTCTGGGCTCTCAAGGTAGGGTCAAAGTCACGTCTGGGTGCCCCTGCATCCCATCAGGATGTCCACAGCAAGAGCGACTCCGCATCCTGAACGACCGTTCGTCTTCTTTGCCCAGGTCTTCCCCTACTCGCTGCTGGTGGTGGCGGTGCTGATGTACCTGCCGTACCTGCTGTGGCGTTACGCTGCCGCCCCCGCCCTGCACTGCGACCTCCTCTTCATCATCGATGAGCTGGATAAATCCTACAACCGCTCCGTGCGCCTGGTGCAGCACATGAAGAAGGTCCAGGAGGCGAGTGCCGAGCCGGAGCGATTCTGGGAGGAGTACGAGAGGTGAGGCCAGGCCAGGTCCCCGTGGCCCTTGGAGTCCCTCTACGTGGCCTTGTGGCTGCATCCAGGATGGACTTGGGTGAAATGGTGCAGTTTGGGGGGTGGCTCTCACTGCCTCTGTGTCCCTCCACCCCCAGGGCCCGCCGGGAGAGGTATTTCGAGTTCCCGTTGCTGGAGCGGTACCTGAGCTGCAAGCAGCACGCCCATGCCCTGGTGGTCATCTACATCCTGCGGAACCTGCTGCTGCTCCTGTTCCTGGCTGCCACCTGCCTCTACCTGGTCTTTCTCCACCTCAACATCTTCTTCCAGGATGAGTTCAGCTGCTCCATCAAAATGGGGCTGCTCCAGGTGGAGCCACACATCCCCCCGCTCATCCCTTGCAAGCTGGTCTTCTTCTCCGTGTTCCAGCTCATCAGCCTCTCAGTTGGCAGCGTCTACGTCCTCCTCATCCCTGTTGTCATCTACAATGCCCTGCAGCTCTGCCAGTGGGACAAGGGGCTGCTCTCTGTCTACGAGATGCTGCCTGCCTTCGACCTGCTCAGTCGCAGGATGCTCACCTGCCCCCTCAACGACCTCAACGTCATCCTTCTCTTCCTCCGTGCCAACATCTCCAAGCTGACCTCCTTCAGCCGCCTCAACGCCGTCAGCGCCCTGAGGGAAGCCACTGCCAACAAGGAGGACATCGATACTGTCATTGATTTCATGACACTGCTGGCTGGGCTGGAGACCACCAAGCCCAAACATCAAGCTTGCACCCCCGAGGCCGAAGGCACTACAGCTCTCTCTAACGGTGTAGCCCTAGGTAGGCTTTTTGGGTAAAGACAACTTCTTCCCTCTTCTCTTGGCTCCCACACCACCAGATCCCACCCTGGAAACGTGGCTGGACCATCCAAAATCCTTTGCCAAGACCTTAAGGTGTTTGGGGCATAGCTGGAGGTCACTGTGAGGGCTGACGAATCCTGAAAGGGGTTCTGGCATCCACAATGTGATGCTACTTCGAGCCAAGGTGTGGGCAGGGGTTGCTATAGGAACAGCAAGCCAAGAGATTGCTGCTTAAATCCAAGCTCTGGGCAAACTGCGGGGCTGGGAGGGTCCCTGTTTTTGGCATCTCATCCTGCTGGGAGTGGGGTTGGGTGTTTTAAATCCTGGGGGGCTGATGCCAAGGGTGGCATGCCTGCCCCATTCTCCTGTTCGCATGGCACTGGTGGGCAGAGCGGCGCTGTGTGCGGAGACGGGTTCCAAGATAGAGCTGCATTCCCAGGGCCTGCACTGCTCCCTCTCCCATGTGCTTTGGGTTTTGGGGAGCTGGATGCCTCCTTTGGGGTCTCGCAGGGACCCCTGGTGCCCATGGCAAGTGGTTTGCAGGCTGTGCGAGACAGCCCGGCCCTACGGGTAGGAGCCGAGAGGCCTGGGCTTCGTTCCTGGCCCTGAACACAGAGTCTGAACTGGGGTTAAAAAAAATCCACAGACTGAGCAGGATTCTGCATCCTCGTTGCCATGGCAACCCAGGGCCAGCACAGCTGGCTCCTGGGCCAGTTACTTGGTGCTGGAAAAAGCCCAGATCCTAGCCTGCCATTGCCCAGCTAATTAACTGCCTGCTCTTCCCCCTTTGTCTAGAACCAAAGCCTGGAGTGGAAACGACGGGAAAAGCCTCACGGGACTCGCTCGGATCTGCCTGACCCAGAAGCAGGCAGGGATCCTGTGATCCCAGGATCCACTTTTCTGACACAGCTGTGCTGCCGCAGCCGGGCTGAACCCACCTGTGCTTCCTGCACCTGGCCTTTCCCTTCTTATGTACATTTGTCCAGCAAAAGAGGGTTAAACGATCCATGTTTTGTGCAGAACCTCTCGGGTCTCTTGTTCTAAATGCTGGGTGCTACGCTGTGCTTCTTCCACACAAATTTCCCTGCTGTTATGGCAAGAGGAGGGGAATGGAAGATTAGGAATGTTCCTCTGAAGGAAAAAAAAGGCTCCAGGAATAGAATGAGATGGTTTATTAACTGTTTATTAAGAGAGGGAGGTGGAAGGCACTCATGGCCCTCCACAGCTCCCTGTCCCAGCCCTGTCTTAGTGTTTGCCTGTGGGTTTCTGGCAGAGCTCCTCTCTCCCCTGCTCCACCCTGCAGCTGGAAGCTGATCCCTGGATCCTGTGAGCACCCTACCCCAGGGATCAGCAGTCCGTGCCCAGAGAAATGGGGTGGCTGGGGGGCCAGGACCAGCTCCACGGGCGTGGGAGCAGCAGTGAGGGGTTCAGCTCCCGCTGGTGTGTCTTGCTGCTTCTCCTAACATCATTCTTCATATATTTAATTTGTCCTTACACCATTTTTCATATATTTAATTGTAAATTGGCTTTTCCCCGCTCCCCCCAGCCCGTAGCCTTGGCTGGAGTCCAAAGAGGAGCTGAAAAGTTGTTTAATTAATAAGGTAGTAACCAAGCCTCTTCCTGGCTTGGGAAGAGACAGTGCCAGGAGCCATGACTGCTTTGCCAGAGGCCTGAACTCACTCATCTCCCTAATTTAGGGGGAACCTGGAGGTGGGGAGGAGCAGCAGCTCCCTCCCTCCGGCAGCGTTCCCTGCAGGGAGGGTGTCCAGCAGGAAGGTGGGTGCAGGCAGCCCCTGAGGGTTGTAGAGGGGGCAGGCCTGGTACTCACAGGGCCACTCGGCCCAGGCATAGCGCAGGCCCAACACCAGCGTCCTGCAGCCACTCAGGGCCAGCGTCACCGTGCGGGACCCCACTGCCACCACCGGTGCTGGCAGCCACCGGCACGGGGATCCCTGGCTGGAGCAGCACACCTGGGGAGGGGAGAAACCCCCATCAGTGTTGCCTTCCCTTTGCCAGCTCTCTGGGGAGGATTTCCCACCCCTCACCTCGAATGCCTGTGCATCCCTCCGATGGCAGATGAGCTCCTGGCTGTAGGTGACATTCAGCAGCCCCCTGGTCAGCTCCAGGATAGCCCGGGTGGGAAACGGTCCCTGGAACACGAGGTCCTTGTCCCCGTACGCCACAGCCCTGGCACCCAGCAGCAGCCGGTGCGCCACGTTCTGCTTGTCCCGGGGGTGGATACTGCCGAGGAAGAGGAGGAAGATGGGATTGGTACCCAAAACCTCCATCCCTATGCCCTCACCCCAGCCCAGGACTCACCTGCCATAGGGAGAGTGCTCATCGCCCAGATCCATGGCTACAGCCATGAAAGTGCCGGGCATCCTGGCATTGGGAACAACCCCCAGGTCGCCCGTCTGGTGCCAGCGCAGCCGGGCGAAGCTGTCGTCCGCACTCTGCCGGCGGTAGGTGGACAGCTGCAAGGCACAGGGGAATGGGGGAGTGGCTCAGCTCCCAAAACTGGCCACTGCGGTTCCTGCCTGGGATTTTCAGCACTTGGCAGGATGCTTCCATGTGTCTACAGCATCCTTTCCCTGCTGCCAGCTTGGAAGTGGCCTCCAGCATGGGAAAGGGTGGGTGAAACGCCCCTGGGTATCCCCACAGGATGGGTGGGGGTCCTGCCTCTCACCCCCCACACCTGCACGAAGCCAAAGGGGAGAAGCGGCTCCGTCTGTCCGGCTGATCCGGCGTGGAACGCCCGGCGCCAGTCGGCGATGAGCGCGGGGAAGCTGCAGTTGTACTGGTCTGTGTGCAGGAAGGCGTTGGCCTCACCTGTCCCCCAAAAGGAGGGGCTGGTGAGAGCTCGGTGAGACAGCGGGGGTTGCTCCACCCCGGGGGGAGAGAAATGGGGGCTCACCCTGGTACCAAGCGACACCCCGCAGGGTCATGTTGAGCAGCGGGTGGATCATGGCGTTCCAGAGCACAGAGGGCGTTTGTGGGCCAGAGAGATGCTGATGTGGGGAGGTGCTGGAAGACAAAGCTAGGCTTAAGGTGTCCCTGCCCAACAAGGCAGGCTTCAGGTTAAAGCAAGCACCGTGCCAAAGGGAGCTCTGGGGTGCCTCCCTTCCCCCTTTACCCACCCAGATATGCCTTACACTCTTGGCATGGGAGGGGATTTTATCCCAAGGGGAGATAATGATGCATAGACGGGGCAGTGAGGCTCTGGGAGAGGAGGTGAGGTGGGAGGGGGTGAGGATACTCCCCAAAAGCAGCGTGGTACGAGGCAGGAGGTGTTTCCACAGCATCTTCTCTCACCTCCCCATGTCCTCTGGGAGCCCACACGCCTGCAGAGCCCGGCGGGAGGACCAGGCCTCGATGGGGGTCCCCCCCCAGGCCACCTCCACCAACCCGATGGGGGACCCCAGAGCCTCATACAGGGAGCGCCCCAACAGCCAGCACACAGCCGAGAAGTAGGTGAAATTCCCGTGGCCCAGGTTTTCTGCTCAAGAAACAGCAGGCTGCAAAGGGAAAAAGTGGGGGAAAAGCCATTTCCAAGCTCTCTTTGGGAGGCACACTGCACTCACCAGCCGTTGGAATGGACCATGGCAAGTCGATCTGCTCCAGGTCCTCCAGCTCAACATCGGAGCGGGCAGGCGCCGCGGCAAAGATGCGGACGTAGGGATAGCGAGACGCCAGGGCGAGCTCCTGGCTGGCATTGGCCACCTAAAAAGGGGCAGGAGCATGCAAGGTGCTTCCCTCCCTGATCCCGCCTGCTCTGTGCTGTGGGGCCTCACCTGCAGGACCGTCATTGCCATGTTGCTCTGCCCGCTGCAAAGCCACACGTCTCCAAAGTAGATGTCCTGCAGTGTCACATTCTCCAAGCCCTGCTCAGCTGCCAGTGTGTAGGGACCGCCCCGATCCATTGGGTCCAGGACAGTTGTCCATGTCCCAGAAGGTCCTGGAGGAAGAGGATGGTTCTTATCCTCCACCACCCTTATGAAGGCCTCAAGACCTTCACCAGGATGTTGGATGAGCAGCCAACAACCAGTGGGGAAGGACAGGCAGCAGGGAAAAGCTTCCCCACCATGGAGACAGGTTGGGGAAATGGATTTTGGAAGCTCTCTGCCATCAGAGGGACCTTCCTCCTGCAGGAATTTAGGGGTTAAAAAAGAAAATCTGGAAAACAAATGTGTGTCAGAGCAGAAGCTGCTGGGAGGAACTGGGATTACAGGAGCAGCTTGGTGTGTGTGACACTGAGATGTCTCCGGCTAATTTTAGAGGCGCTGAATCGAAGCGTAAAGATATTCTGCTGGAGCTTAGCGTGGATTTTCTGGCTGGATCCTGCAGATCTCCTGGATTGCTGCTCTCCCACAAGACACCTCCAGGCTCTTCAGCTTATGGAGGTGCCCTTGGGCAGCACTTTTACCCCTCAAAGGTGATGAATTTGAGGTGCCCCTGAGCCCTGAGGAAGGCTCTGCTTGCACAGGCAACATCCTTTGGGGCTTAGAGATCCCACGTGATCCTCCAAGCGGGCATAGATCAAAAAAGAAGCTGGGAGTGCTCTGGAGATTCCTCAGACATGGTTTAGACAGGGAGAGAAGCTAAATTCCCCTTGTCCCCTCCACAGCCTCGTCGCTGGGCTCAAGCCTGTGCGGTGCCACCCACTCCAGCAGCAGCTCGGCTCCCGCTGGGCGCCCACGGGATCCGCTGCTGGGAACCAAAGTGAGCAAAGGCTGGCGCTGGCAGGGAGGGGAATGGCTGAACCCCCCCAGGTCTCCTGGAGAGGGAAAAGCACGAGCTGGAGATGTCACCATCACCTCTGCAGCCCCAGGGCAGCAGTGTGACAAACCCCAGGGTGGTGACAAACCCTGTCTCGCTGCACTGTTGGCTCCAGTTTGGGCTCAGACAAGTTCTTTGGCCACCAAAACCATCGGCCCCAGTTTCTAGTGAAGGTCTGGGACTGACCTTTAACCTGTGCTGTTTTCTCCATGACGATGAGGCCACCGGTCCCTACGAGAGTCACGGTGACCACGGCCCCCAGCTCCCCGTGGCCCCACACCACAGCCCCTGATGGCTTCTTCTGCAGCACCATGTGGTCACCGTAGTAGGAGGCAAAGCCGAGCCTTCCCCCTGGAATCAGCAAACAGTGAAACATCAGCTCCGAGACAAAAATACCCTCGGCATGGCCTCTGACCCCCTCTTAAATACAGATTATTTGAGATCTCTCTGAATTTACAGCTTCCTGGTCAGCCTTAAGGTGGTTAAAATCCCCACAGAGCTGGGGAAGAGGCAGAATTTAGTCCACAAGAGGGAATTCACCTACCAAAGCACAGGGAGCCTGTTACAGCTTGTATTACATGGTTTTGGATACAGATTTTGGTAAAAATTCCTCTATTAACAGCATGGGAGTGTCTCTCCCAGCCCAGCCTTGCTAATAAATGTTCTGATGTATTTTTCCCTTGGAAAAAAGTTTTTCAAGGGGTGGGATGGGAAACATTGGGTGTGCAGCATTGGCAAAGGCACTTTCAGTGAGGGTGGAAGCAGAAGGCTCGGCCCTGGCACCCCCAAAAGCCCCATTTTTGCAGTGTGAAAAGAAAATCATGTTTGAAAAGGGGGTCGAGAGCAACGTTTGAGGGGTGATCTGGGCAGAAATCCCCAGTGACCAAATCAGAGCTCACGGAGCCTCATGTCCTCCGCAGCTCATCCTAGGCTGGGTTTAAGGAAGGAAAGGAAAGGAACGACATCCTCGGCCCCCCAAGAGTCAGCTGCATCGCTGGTCCCACTAACTCATGCCACGAGGCTCTGGGAGTTATATAAAAAACAAGTCGGAGGAGAAAAAAAAAATTGAAACCGAGACGCCAGGGAAGAGTGGAGGCTATAAAAAGCAGCTGGGAGGAGGGAAGGGAGAAGAAGGGAGGAGGGAAGGGAGGAGAGCCCACGAGACACCAGCGAGGAGCCGCATGCGGCTCCCACCTTACGTAAAGCATCGTCCCACGGCAGCAGTGCTGGGCCAAGGGCGTTAGGGAGGGGCTGGGGGTGTGAAGGGTGTTGGAGAGGGGCTGGGGGTGTGAAGGGCATCAAAGTGGGACTCAGGGGGTGCAGAGGGCGTCAAACTGGGGCTCTGGGAGTGCAGAGGGCATTGAAGCAGAGCTTGGGGATGCAAAGAGTGTGAAAGAGGGGTTTGCGGTGGCAAGGGCATCAAAAGTGGGCTAAGGGGGAGGCCAAAGGCATCAAAGTGGGGCTGGGGGGGCACCAAGGGCCCCAAAGTGGGGCTCAGAGCAGCACCAACGTCATCAAAGAGGGTCTGGGGGTTCAAAGGGCATCAGAGTGGGGCCGGGGGTTTTACAGGGGGTGCCAAAACGGGCACCCGAAAAAGCCGGGCTGGGGAGGTGCCAATGCACGTACGAGGCTCGGCGTGTGCGAAGGGCACCAAATCAGGGCTTGGGGGGGGGCTTGGGGAATTCCATGGGCATCGGAGCCGGGCTGCTGTGGTGCCAAAGGTTCTGACAGTGCCAAGCGCCCCGAAGT
>VXBT01015350.1:453007-468354 GCA_013400235.1 Oriolus oriolus | reverse complement strand
GTGAGCCCCCACCTGCAGAGCTGCCCCAGCCCTGGGGCCCAGCACAGGAAGGAGCTGGAGCTGCTGGAGCCAGTCCAGAGGAGGCCACGGAGATGCTCCAGGGCTGGAGCCCCTCTGGAGCCAGGCTGGGAGAGCTGGGGGTGCTCACCTGGGGAAGAGAAGGCTCCAGGGAGAGCTCAGAGCCCCTTGCAGGGCCTAAAGGGGCTCCAGGAGAGCTGGAGAGGGACTGGGGACAAGGCATGGAGTGACAGGACACAGGGAATGGCTTCCCACTGCCAGAGGGCAGGGATGGATGGGATATTGGGAAGGAATTGTTCCCTGTGAGGGTGGGGAGGCCCTGGCACAGGGTGCCCAGAGCAGCTGTGGCTGCCCCTGGATCCCTGGAAGTGTCCAAGGCCAGGCTGGACAGGGCTTGGAACAACCTGGGACAGTGGAAGGTGTCTCTGCCCTTGGCAGGGGGTTGGAATGAGATGAGCTTTAAGGTCCCTTCCAACACAAACCATTCTAAAATTCTGTTTCTCTATGTCCAAAAGCACACCACAAGTTTCACCAGAATTTGAATGGTTTATGGAGACAATTTCTGCTGAAAATCTGCCCTTGACCAAGAAGGCAGATGAACCCGACTTTGAACCAGGCTATCTGCATTTTAAAGTGCTGTGCAAAGAGGTGAAAGAGTTTGGCAACTATTTATCTACTGTGGTTTTTAGATGAAATTCTATTTTTTTAAGATAATAAATAAATACCCAGCTTATCTTTGTATGAGCCGCACATCTTCTGATTGCTTTTAACCTACTGAATCTGAGTTTACAAGTTCCTTCTCCTCACAGACAAGGGGAAAAGCAGCTTTCAGCAAATCAGTGTGTGGGAAAGTGCTCTGTGCTTCCACTCCGCACGTAGGATGAGTTTATCGCCGGCACACTTCACAAAATACCCCAGAGTTCAGAGACTCCACTGCATTTTAGAGGGAATTTAGGGGGAAAAATGAACATAAAACTCTGAAAGGTCTCATCTACCAAAATCTAATTCAGCTGTCCATGTACATTAAAACTTGGAACAGAAGATCTGTGTGGTCCGAGCCTTCACCTCAGAAAATTCGGGATTATTTGCTATGAAAAGGTAAAATTACTGCAGAACAGCACCAAGGAACTGTTCAAAGAGGCAGTAAGAACGTTTATACTGAAAAAAGTTGTTATCCTCCAGGTTGTCCCTGAGCTGTTAAACTGAATTTGCTCCACCTGAAAAGAAAAAGTCACCTTTGGCTATGTGAATATCCACCTGAAGTGAGGAGTCTGACAGAGCTACACCACTGCCATGGAAGCTTCTTGTTAATTATTTTTGCTTTAAAATTACTTTTATTTTCTTAAGTTATTTTATTTAAATTTTATTTCTCTTTTTACTCATTTCTATTTATTTTAAATTTTTTAGAGGATTTTTTTTTTTCATTGAGTTACAGCACAAAGCCTGTGTTGTAGATAACTCATCGGGGATGTTCTGTTGCTGCTCCCAGTGCTGGTGACCTCCTACCCCACAGCAGCTCCTTTTCCACCATGGAAAATCCCTGATGTCACTACATCCCACTGGTGTGGGAGCTCCTGTGTGGAACCCACCCCCAAGGGTCTGTGAGCCTGGGTGCTGTGGCTTCACTCCCACTGCAGACAGATCCACAACCACCCCTAAAGGCTGGCAGAGAGTAGCCCTGGACAGAGTAAATGCAGCACAATTCCTTTCATTTTTGGGAATGCTCTGTGTTATTGTTGGAGAGGAGAGGGAGATTCGCATGCTCAAAGCATTTAAAAGGCTCCAGTGTTTGTTAGATTAAAGCCAAAAGGTTACAAGTAAAGTCTGGAAAGTTATAAAAATGAAAATCAGAGACTCCCAAGCTTTGGCATGCCTTCCCAGCAAGGAAGGGAGCTTTTCTTGTGGGTTTTATCCACGTTTTAAGGCCTCATATCCACGTAGTAAGTCTCATTTCGTTTGCTGAATGGCAAAGCCAAGGAGGAACAGAGTTGTGAAGCTTTTCAGCTGCTCTGAGGTAATGGGAATAATGCATAAAGCAGATTCAACTGTATGAATAGTCTTGCACAATGTATTTATAATTATAAACAGAAGTTTCAAATATCCTCCCCTCCTGCACAACATCCCCAGGGAAATACATTCCAGGGTAAAACATTCATAAATTACTTACTGCGTGTCTTCTGAAGATTCCTGTTTTATCTTTAATGTTCTTTTCGTGGTAGGCATTTCATCTGAAAGGTAAAATTCCAACACATAATTAGATTTTAAATAATGTTCTTAGGGCTTTTTTTTTTTTTTAAAGAGGTTGAAATTAAATAAAAAATAAATCTGAATTGCTTCCTAAGCCAGGCAGTCTGCTGGAGTTCTGCACAAGACAGCTCCAGCTCCTACACCCTCTGTAACTGATTGGTATTTTGTTTAACTTGGAAAAGATACGGTCAGTTAATATCTGAATCTCCGTCTGCAAGTGCAAAACCCTTCATGGACAAGGCTCCAAACCTTGCTGTTAAATCACACATCGACAGAATTGCAAACTGCATTGTTTGAAGAAAAAAAACCAAGGAAAAGCAATTCTGCTTCCAATGGCAAGAGGAAGCAGCAGCAGAACTGAATCTGTGTTCAATTCAGACGTTGTGTGCCAAGTGCTTTGCTCACAACTTGTGAGCGTGAAGGGCATCGTCAGCCCGAGCGCACGCAAACGTCCCCGAAACCGGAGACAAACCAGGAGATCCCAGCTTGACTCACCATAACGAGCCATACCAGACAGAATTAGCCATCATTTACATACGTTTTGTAACGTTTTCTTCTCCCCACTGTTTCTCTCCCACATATTTCTGACTTTTAAATCCCCCAGGGAAGAAGTCTGAGGAACTGGAACGCGGTTAACAGCCAACTTGCAAATTTTAACATTAAACTGCGATCTAAGGCTCTTTCAAAGCATCCTGACTCACCAGTCCCCCAAACACAGATGTGTACAGATACCCGACTGCATCTCCTCCCTCTCTTTCATCCTATAAATGGGGAAAAAGAGCCTTTATACAATTCACCTTCTTCACCTGCCATCTGATCAACTTAAAGCCTCTGCTGTGAAAAAAACCCTGCTCAGGCAAGGGAGGAACAGACACCCGTAAGAGCAGCACCTTGAGAGAAATTTGCCTCAAGAAACCCACTTCTTCCCAGAGCTGCTCAGATTGGAGTGCGTTTTCTATCAGGAATGTGGTACCCTGATCAGTTGAACAAAGTTCAGAAAGCCACAAGCAACAAATAAACCTCCAAATTAATTAAAATACTGACTTTTAGGCAGAGACAGCAGTAATTCAGGCAAGAAAAGCATGTGGAGGAATTTGGTTTAGGTGTCAAACCTCAAGTGTGAGCTTGCTTGCTATTTTTTCATTTTAAAAAGGCCACACTTCTGGATATAAACATATTGACATGTTTAATATTAATTTATCTGGGTATATAAGAAAGAGCAACATTTTAACACTTGTTGGTGTTGCCAGCAGCAGGCTGAAGTCTTGTTCACAATTTAAGCAAACGGTGTTTGAATGGCAACACCCAGGTACCACTGAAAGGGAATCCCATGAGGGAAAGTGAAGCTGAGAGTGGAAAGAGAGACAGGGAAGGTGTCACCTCTGCTGTTCCTGGCCACACAGCCCTTCCTTCCTCCTACTGAGCTCTTCAAACTCCAGTCCTGATCCTAAAGTACTTCAAGAACCATGGTTTGCTTTTGATTAATTGAGGAGTTTCAGTCCCTTTTCTCCCCAAGGATGCGTTTAGCACTGTGAGCACATTCTGTCCGAGAGGTGAAAGTCGGTACACCAAGATATGCGTGTGTCAGACAGCTGTGAGCACAGGTAAAATCCAAGGATGGACATGTGCCAAGATGGGATTGATGGGATTGATGGGATTTCTTACCCAGCTCCTGCTCGCCGGTCTGGTAGCAGTGAAGATCCTGGCTGTGGTTTCCCCAGTCCTCCTGAGAGTATTCCTCCATGGTGCTGCCATCCGACTCCAGCTCCTGGTACAAGCCGCTGCTGTTGATGAGGACGGGCTGGCAGGGCTGGGAGTCCCATCCTCCCTGCCCAAACACCTGCTCCAGCTGCTCAAACGTGTAGCTGCTTTTCCTCTTCCCAACGCCGTGCTCCTTGACGCGGCTGTAGCACCTGCGGAGGGTCTGAGAGAGAAGAGCGGCTCCGTCAGGGGGTGTGGGGTTGGAGGAGCACACAGGCACTCACACCCAGTCACACAGGCAGAGTTTAGGGCTTTGGGGCTGATTTCTGCTGGTCATATTTGCCCCACGCTCATGAGCAACGCTCCCAAATTAATCTACACCCACCAGGCAGCATCATATATATCCGACATTCCCGCTTAGCGTTAACATCTAGGACACAGGACAAGTTGTGTAGCAGCTACAGATTCCTCAGATTTAACTTGGGTGATTTATTCTCTTTCCCACTTAAAAAAAAAGAAAAAAAAGAAAAAAAAATCCCCGGATCTGCTACGGATGCAGGGAAAAAATAAAATAAAAATACCAAGAGCCCCCCAGTCAGAGACACCAATCAGCCAGGAAAATGCACACCTACTACGAGGAGGAGAAAGCAGAGCTGGTGTTGTGCCCACAGCTTGGAGAGGGGGAAGCAGGGAGGAGAGAGAAAGGAAAACAGAAAGACTTCCCCCAAAGCAAAGACAGTCCAACCTTCCTTACTCTGGTAAGAAGACACAAGGTACAAAATGGATATGCCTAAGCTATTCAGCTAGGAAAATATATATTACTTACATATTTTTGCATTCCTTACTAACTCACTCTGTCTCTTGTGAAGCTGCTGAAATTTAAAAGAGGTCAAATCAATAATGCTCCCAGTTCCCAGACTTTGATATCAAGCATCAAGTAAGTAACAGCACTGAGGTGGCTTGGCATGAGCAGCCCCTCAAACAGAGCTGGGGCAGAACCTCCCACACGGATGCCAAAGCCTCACCCACTTTTGGTGATCCCTTTGACATCCCACACCAAGGGCTCAGCCACTTCATTGCTGCTGGATAAGCCTATGGTTCCATCCATGTTTTCCCCCTAATCTGGAGCAAAAGACAACTACTTGGGGGTAAAAAAATGAAAGCTTTCTACATAACCCTCAATGTGGTTTTAATTCTACCACTGCTCTCATTTTGAAAGACAATGATACGCCCCAGGTTTGCTGGATCTTGGGTTTTTTTCCGGATTGGTAAAGTGCTAGAAAACATTAATTTTTTAAAAAATTAAATGTATCAGATTGTTGAGGTTCTAACTTGAATGGCAAAGCTGTCTCTGGAATTCAAGAGAGGCATTAATTTGGGAAGAACTAGTCCTGTTACCTTGCTTTCTGCAGGAGGACTGTAATGGACACATCATTACAAAAACTACTTGGTTTTTTTCCCCCCAAAGAAAGGAACTTTTAAAACTCCAGAAAGCTGGAACCTACCTAATGCTCCTCATACACTGGTTTAACAGCATCAGCAGCAAACATTTCTAACCAGTTTCCTCCTGAGATTCAGAGCCCTGGGGGCAGAAGCAAAACTGCTAAGCAGCAAGTCAGTATTACCCTGCTGTTTTAAACAAAAACACACGAAAATAACACAAAATAAAAAATAACCCATATAAACACACAGGCAGCAACAGGCACGAGTTATTCCACGGTTTAAGGTGGAACCCTTCCCACTTTTGCCGTAACTACCTCAGGATAAACAGGCAGATCCTCTTTGGATGGACACCAGCATATTTTTTATTTCTGTCTGTGAGCAGGGTGGAAAACAACCTGCTGTGGCAACCTAGAACCAAAACCCAGCCTAGAAACCTGTTGGTATTTGCTGGTGCAAAGAGCGCTCCCTCAGGCTGGCGTACAGACACA
This sequence comes from Oriolus oriolus, assembly GCA_013400235.1. Lineage (NCBI taxonomy): Eukaryota > Metazoa > Chordata > Aves > Passeriformes > Corvidae > Oriolus > Oriolus oriolus. The sequence continues at coordinate 462,457 of VXBT01015350.1, read as the reverse complement.
TTTGGTTGTTAGAATTCATTTTCTCACTCCAGTTTCTCTCCTTTCAGCTCAAATCTCACTGAGCCATAAGGGCGAAGTCATTTCACTCCCGGACTCTTTCTAAAATCCACCCGAGTTAGATTTTTAAAAATATATTTCCCAAACCCATTCTTGTTTCTGCCCCAGCTTCTCCATAGGAGTTAAACACAGTTTTAGAGCCTCCAGCTGAATTTACTAGCAGCCTTCAAGCAAAACAAACTGTTTCCAAAGCATCCCTACTCTTGGCCAAGCCCTCTGGGAATGCCCGACACCCTCAGCCACTCTATTTTCACACTCTATTTTCAGCATGTGCTTCTAACACCTCTCCCCACCAGTGGGGTTATGGAGGATCCCACACTGGGTTGTAGCCTAGTAGTAATTAATTATTTCAGTCAGGCTGCAAGCTGGCTTATTTTACTATCAAAATAATTTAGCAGCAAGTCAGTGCAGACTAGCAAAAAAATAAAGGGAGCAACACAGGAAGGGAGATGAAAACAAATGAGCAATAAATAGTGTCACTGCTCATTACCCTTAAAGGTCAAGATAGTTTTGGGGGTACTGCCCAGATGCTCACCTGGCTGTGTTACCTCCACTTCTGCAAGCAGATAACTTAAAATTTGAGGGAGATAATCTCAAATATAGGGCTTTCCAAAGTACCAAAAGGCCTGTGGCCGAGCAGCTGGTGGCTCCTTGGCCTTGTGTGCTAGAGAATCAAGATTCCTGCTAGCTCTGTCTTCTTGGAGGCTCTCCCCAGTGTCTCCAACAGGCAACTTTTCCTGACGTTCCCTCCAAATACCATAAATCAGCCTTGTTTCATGTAAAGCCACAGGCTTCTCTTCTTCAGAGAGTCTGGGAAGACCTAAATAATTGCTCAGACCTCAGGAAACCTGGACATTTTATAATCCTTAACCTTTCTCTCACCAGGTTATTCTGCTCTCCAAGATCTAAGATCTGGTTTTTTCTTACGCACCTCCTCTATTCCTGCCGGTGTCCAGCTCAACTCCTGCTCCGTGGTTCCTGAAGTGCACATACAGATATTGATACAGATAGAGAAAGCAGGAAATTTAGGACAAGTAACTGAAAACAGACCTGATCACTGCCCAGTGACTGCTCAGACTGGAAGAGACCGAGGCTTTTGCTTACTGCTCTGCAACACTGCCTGCAACACGAACACATATTATCCCCACTTAATTCATAGTCAGGAAAACCAAAGGAGGAGACAGTCACAAAGCTCAATGCGGATTTTCTCACCATTTCTAACTCACGAGTCCTCATCTCTACAAGTGAAGCCACCGAAGAACCTGGAGCTCTGCAGGAACTGCAGGATGAGGATGAGAAAAACCTTTAGGAAGGCTGCAGAAATGGTCCTCCTTCCAGCAAAAAAAAATAAGATGAGGGAGAACCAGACCACAGCAAGCTTTTCATATATAACCTGAGGTCATCTGACACAGGGAATTCCAGATCCCTGATCTGAGACATGCTCTTACTCAGGGAGAAGCTATGGGCTCTGCAGAGCAGTTTGGTGGCCTATGGCTGTGTCCACACTCATCTGTTTAAGCTGATTAATGGATAGCAGCCTAAAGGGGTCCTGACATCCCAGAGCACCACTTAGCACCACACTCAGCTTCAAAGATGCTCTTTTACTTAATGGAAAGGAGCTCTCAGCTTTATATCCCGAATTAAGAACAGCAGTGTCAGACAGCTCCCTCCCTCATCATCCCAGGATACTCACAGGCAACACAAGATGAAACTACACTGGGACAAAAGAAACAGCTTTTGAAGCCTGGAGCAGTCGTATCCTGATACACCCAAACACATAAGGACTTCCTGAAGGATTTGGCTCTGGTACAGTAGAAAAGTGATGGGAATGCCCTCTTGATTGAGGTAAGAACCAGAGCTCTCTTGGGACAATGAAGAAGCAAAGGCACCCTGGCAGGCACAGGCAGGGATGTCAGTCGAGGCGGGGCAGACACGGGTTTTTGTTAGCGGGAGCTGGAACCGAACAAAAACTCACAGCCACCACTGCCGATTTCTAAATCACATTTAAATATAATAAAAACCAAAAAGCTCTTCCCTGGACAGGAATTATTTACAGAAGCACCACAGCCGATTGCAGCCCCCATGACTTTGCCAGCAGCCAAGAGCAAACGAAGCTGGGGTTTAACAGGCTGTGCCCCACCAGGGGGAGGAAACCAGTGACGTGTGGTGCTGCAACAAGAGACCCCACAGTGCTGCGGCTCGAATCGGCTCCCTGGGAAGGTGCTCCACTGGTTGCTGCTATCAGAATGCTGAGGATACTCAGACCCTTCTCAGGGATTTGTTGCTAACTGAGCCAGACCCCTAGAGAGGAGACTCCAGTGCTGCCTGCAGAAGGGCTGGCAGCTGGGCACCTCTGTCTCTCGATGCTCTGAGCTCCTGGTTTTCTTAAACCAGCACTGGATGAAAAGAATAGGAACTTGTTAGAGCTTGAGAAGGCAGAGAAGCAAAACCCTCCTCCAGATCCACCAAGCCAACAACTCTGTAAAGAGTTTAGATGTAGTGGATGGTCCTCCAGACAGCTCAGCTTGCAGAGGTCACCGAATCACAGAATATCCCGAGCTGGAAGGGACCCACAAGGATCATCCAGTCCAACTCCTGCCCTGCACAGACACCTCAACAATCCCACCACGTGTCTGAGAGTGTTGCCCAAATGCTCCTGGAGCTCTGGCAGGGTCAGGGCCATGACCATTCCCTGGGGAACCTGTGTCAGTACCCAACCACCCTGTGGGGAAAGAACCTTTTCCTGATATCCAGCCTACATGGATGAGATCCCCGAGTTAGGTTCAACCAGCTCCTGCCACGACCTGTTCAAGCATTACCTACTTTGGAGCCATGAAGGCCACACCTGAGTAGGTTACCTTGCCTTGGGAAACAAGCTCATTCTGAAAACCAAACTTCAAGCTTCATGCATCTACCGTGATCAGGACAAACATCATTACACCACTCACAAAACAAGACTTTTAAGGAAAACCCAAACTGCAGAAGCCTGGGTGAAAAAATTGAAATACCAAAAGTGGCTGGAACCCCAATTTTCACCACTCGTGGTGAAAGGTTTGGTAACAGGTGACAGCACAGCAGTCCATTGTCTGCTTGGCCCCCAAATTTATACACTCAGCAAGAGGGAGGAAAGCAGGAATCTGCTCCTGTGACAGAACTTGAAGCGGAGTGCAAGAATCAGGAAGATTTTTAACATCTTCCCAAGTCCTCCACAGTCAGAGAGCACTACAGGAAAAAACTGTGCATGCCCAACCTAGGATTTAATGTTCACAAATCTCCCTAAACGAGATTTAATGCTCAAGTTTCACAAATCTGTCCTCCTGCAGTGAGTTCCTGACCATCAACTGTTTCTGCCTCAACAAGAGAACCTACCAGCTCACTCCCAGCTCCCTCTGGGAATCACTCTGCACCCATGGAACGAGCAGTGGATGGCCCAGGTACACCAGAAGGATCGGACCAGAGTATTACAAACACACAACACGGCTGCAGAAGCCCCTGGATTGTAAAGACACTCGTCCTGCATGTGTAAATCAAGCCAGATTCTTACCAGCACAACAGCACTCTGCAAATGCCCCGGCTGAGAGCGAATCCAACAGGGCTTGTTCCACGTGATATCCCAGAAATGCTCCTCTGCCACAGCCCCACAAAGGATTGAAACAAATAAATCTGCTCCTGTCACTGAAGAATTTCTTTTTCCCAGCTATAAATGTGTGCAGGAAGTTGCTCCCACTGACTGGAGCACATGAGATCCTCCAGTGAGAAGCTGGGCTGATGGGAAGGATTCAAGGAATGGCAAGAAAACAGCCCAGCCTGGAAAACCTGGGACATCTGAATCTATTTAAGCCAAAGGAAGAATGGGAGGTAACTTGAACACCTGCACACATCACAGCCCAGGGAGTTAATGGGGTGGGGAGCTGGGACCAAGATAAACTCAAGATAAAGATAAACCACTTTCAAGAGAAACAAAAACTCAGAATCATGGAATTGGGGAGGACGCGACCTTAAAGATCATCTCATTCCAACCCTCCTGCCGTGGGCAGGGACACCTTCCACTATCCCAGGCTGCTCCAAGCCCTGTCCAGCCTGACCTTGGACACTTCCAGGGATCCAGGGGCAGCCACAGCTGCTCTGGGCACCCTGTGCCAGGGCCTCCCCACCCTCACAGGGAAGAATTTTTTCCTGATATCCAATCTAGCCCTGCCCTGTCATTGGGAAGACATTCCCACTTGCTCTGCCACTCCAGGCCCTTGTAGAAAGTCCCTCTCCATCTTTCTTGTCAGCTCAAATCAAAGCTCCTTTGAAGGGAGATGGTTGGCTGGTTGCTATGAAATGCACCAATGCTCCATCATTTGAGATCTCTGAATTCCAAAGACAGCCACTCCACACAACGTTATTGGACCCAAGGATGGAACTCTGGCTGGAATCCTGTAAGGTCCAGCAGCTCACACGAGATCACAGCAAGCATTGCTTCCGAGACAGCTTTGTTGAGCAGCTTTTCCTGCCTTAAAAGACAGCTCCATGCAAGGTTTACAAACAGATTGCTGACATCACAAAGCAGCTGAAACCACAGCCCCCTTACAAACAAGCCCCAACACCATCACCTTAGTGTTGCTTAAAGCAAGAAATACCAGCAGCTGATAGTCAGGTGTAATTTTCCACCCCTCCCCACTTCATGTGGGTTTGTGGCACTCCCAGCTATTCTTTGTGCCTGTGTTCTTTCTGAGCACTGAACCAGCATCTTCAAGGTGTTTATTTTCCTTTTGAAAAACAAATTAGTTTTGTGGACAACCACAAGCCAGCCAAAACTTCCAGTCACCCATCTGGGGGGAGGAGGAGGTCACTACATACAGAAAACCCAACCACAGCAGAACTGGATTGGGAGTGATACTTGGGAATTCCTGCAGTCAGGAGTTAAGATGTTGGAGCTGCTTCTCTTTGAATCAATGGGTTGGCACTGACTCTGGGAAAGGCAAAATAAAAGCAGAACTCGCCTTTCTGCAGTAGCTGAAGAAATGACATTTTAAAAAAGCCCTCAAATTAGTTTTAACAGCAACTTCTAAGAAGGGATTTGTTTCTGCTGGGGAAAGGCTCCCCAGCTGTGCCTGCAGCCAGAGGATTTCCAGCCCTGAAACGCTCTCTCAGCCCCACTGAGCAATGTGCCACCAGGAGGACGAGTCTTCGATTCCACCTTCCATAAAGATGCAAGCAACAGAAGCGGAAATTCTCCCGTGGGTTTAAAAAAAGGCTTAAAATCTGGTATTGAAGAAACAGCTGGAGCCCATTATTTCAAGAACATTCCTTTTAAACAAAACAAGCCTTTCCTGCCTGAAAACGCCCCTGGACTCGCACAGCTCTGACTGCAACACCCGAGCTCACCTGAGCTTTCCCAGAACACCCCCCGTCACTGCAGCCACCTGGGATGGCTGGAAGAGGATGCAACGATGAAGTCCCAGCACACCTATGGAATATATTCCATGTACCCCATGGACTGCGATCTCCAAGCTGTATGGCCTTCACACAACAGCTTCACAGCACAAGGCAAGGGCTTATTTTCCCATGCTCAAATTCCCAGCAAGCCTCCTGCTGTTGAAACAGCATCGCCCGGTGCAAGGCAGAGGATCCCAGCAAGGCTGGAAAGGGTTTGGCCAAATACTCCACCACCTGCCTTAAAACCCTGGCTCTAAGGTCAAACCTGAAAACTAAAAAGCTCTCCATGTGCTGCTGTGGGAAGGTGATGAGTTTCAGGATAGACAAACCAGGCTAAATCCGTGCTCTGGAATATGGGGAGTAGGAAAGGGCTGGATGAAAAGAACAGAGAGCGTCGCTGAACAAGCAAGGATTAAGGATAGAATGTGACCTGTGGGGATGAGGACGCTGTGGTGCACAAGACAGCTTTTCTGGGAATGCAACAGGCAGAAATCAAGAGGTTCCATTCTCCCTGCAGCTCCCAAGCGTGGAGCTCCCCAAGCCACCAACCTCAGAGCCACCAAGTCGGACTCAAGGTCTCTTTCCAAAGGAAAAGCTGCTGGAATGGTTACATGTGAATCCCTAAATTCGAAACAGACCCTTCTAGAGCAGCTCCAACCTGACAGTGGCCTCGTTCCAGCTGCTGATGTGCAGAAAAGCACATGCAGATGGTGGGAGATGGGCAAAAATCTGCATCGGGACCTTCCTGCACACCCTGTTTGAATTAAGAGAGAATGCATCCATGCCATACAACTGGGAAACCCTCTGCTTACAAGCTGATTTGCTCCTCTCCAGCTCAACTGGCTGCTGAGAGTTAAGATTTGGCTGTGTCTAGGGAATGCAGGTGTTCTGAAGGAAAGCAGCACTGTGCCCTTATCTAAAATTCATTTATAAAACCAGCAGAACCCGGAATGTTTGGAGCACCATTTATTGCCCAGCAGCAAAGCCTCGTGCTTTGGTCCCCTGATGGGCATTAAGTATCCTACAAAATCATGGAAACACAGAACGCTTTGGGTAATAGATGGAGCACTGCAGCTATGTGCTCCTCCATCACCATCTCCCCAGTCCTGCTTTCAGTGTGGAGGATTCTGAAGCGCCTGTGCCCTCCTCTTGTTCCCGCAGCACGTGACAGTCCTCCCGCTCCGTCTCAGAGAGGAATCCACGCATGACCCCTCCACATCCAGAAGTGACTTCTGTTTGTGGTGGACCATCGAAAAGTCAAGCAGCCAATCCTGCCTGGAATCCTACAAAAACTGGGGTTTTAGGGTTTTCAACAGCTATTGCAGCTATCTCCATAATCCCTGTAACAAGGTAAATTCTTGGCACCCAGGAGAACTTCCAGCTTTCAACAAGCACTCATTTCCCAGCAGTTCCAGGCCAATATCCACTGAGAGCCCAAAGGCTTTGGAAAAGCCACATTTTTGCTGCTCCAGATGACTGTGCTGAGGAAGGCCCTCACTGGGCATCACAGTGTTGAAGGAGAGCCCACCCCGATGTACTGCAATCTAGAAACATCTAACAGGGCTGTCAGGAGCTGCTCTTGGTGATAAATATCAGCCTTGAGCTCTTTTACTGCTGTTAGACGGGCGGTTTCTTCCAAGCTTGAACATTCCAGGCGCAAAGATGCGTTCAAGCTTCACTTCTGAAGGGAAAGTGGGAGAATCCTCAGCTGCAAGGAGCTCAAACCCCTGGGAGTCACCAAAATGCTCCAGCAATCAACTCCATCCAACAGCACTGCCCAAACCCAAACAGCCAGTTCTGGGCTGTTCCAACAGCGAGATGACTCCTCACAACCCGCCAGCATCCCCCAGAGCTGCGGCCAAAATTGGGGCTGGGGGCCTCAACAGTCACTGCACTGACCCCCATCACAGCCCAAAACCACTGGACAAAGCCAAACCCCCTCAAAGAACTTTTCCATTGTGCAACAGCCTCTGGCAAAGCCCACAGGGTTGCAGAAGAGCTGATTCAAGCAACAAGCACCTTGAAAGCCATCAGGAAAACAAGGGAACTCCAAGAGGGTTGGCAGTGCAGCAATGTTCCTCTCCAAAAATATTTGGATGTGTTCAAGGGAAAAAGATCCCTGAGCAGCAAATACACAGACGTGAGGAAAACACACGGAGAAACCAAAACTTCTATAGGAAGTGGGTTTGTTTTAAGTGTCTATTCCCAGGACAGGCTGTTCTAATCAATGGGGATCAAACTGGAAATCCCTCACTTAACTCCCAGGCATTCCTGATGCTGCAGCATCCCTTATTCCACGGATTTTGCAAATTAAAGGCAGCCCAGGTGGACACACCTGGACGGCTCCAGCCCAGCTGGGCTAGCACAGGTGTATTTAAGGGGTGGGAAGAGAAGGGAGAAACGACCAGCCCCCCGAGCCCCAGCAATAACAACACGGTCATTTTTAACTCCATCAGCATTTGAAGTGGCTGCAGGAGCCTAATGAATCAAGAAAGGAGAAATCAGAGCCAGAGGGAGATCAGAGCGTGGAATTCACCCTCCCAAACATCATCCACGTTTACAAACTCAAACCCCACAGCGATTTCCACACCATCCAAATATCTCCTCTCTGCAAAAGGAGGATGCACGGAGCGACTGCTCCCAAACCAGGCACCAAACCCAGCCCTTCTTTCCCAGGGAATGATGGAACTGGAAAGACCCCTTTGCAAAATGCAGCCCATGGGGCTCTTTATCCATTACTCAAGAAGTCTGTGAAGCCACAGCACATTCCTGTTGAGCCAGGGAAGCCATTGGATTCTACAGAACAACTCCACAGCGAAGGACAGAGCCAGGAGTGCAAGAGCAACCAGTGCCACCCCTTGTTACTGGGGGAACTGGGGGCCCCGTTTTCCCAAGGGGGCTACAGGGAGCTGCCAGTGCCAGCCCCTCAGGGACAGAGGATGCTGGAGGACACGAGAGGGGACAGAGTCAACCACGGCGCCCACAACACCCGGGGCCAAAGCAGGAAACCCAGGGGATCTGGTGGTCCAACAACCCAGGGGAAGGGTCCCGCTGGGGCTGTCCCCATGAGGAGACACAGACAACTGGGATGCCGTGTCTGTCCCCACTCAGGAGCACGGGATGCTGCCACAGCCCACCCACATGAGAGGAAATCAACCCACGGGACGCAGGGCCCATGTCCCAAAGGTGCTGCTGGAGGCCAAGGGTGCAAGGGAGGAACTCAGAGGACGTGGCACCCAGGAGACACCAAGGGAACCGCGGGGAGCCAGGCAGCTGAGCCAGGGAATGGGATACCCCGCACCCCGGGCAAAGGCCGGGCTCAGTCCTGGGAACAACCGTTCCGAGGCCAGAGAATGCTCCAGAAAGTGCAGCACGGAGATCCCGAAAGGCCAAGCCCTGGGGACACGGTGCCCCCAAACCCAAGGATAGGCTGAGCCAGAAGGATGCCCACAGCCAGCGCCAAAGGACGCTCAGGACAGGTCCTGAAGGGACCGAACTCCCGGGACACGGTGCCCCAGACCCAAGGCCAAAGAATGCTCAGGAAAACACCTCTCCGGGGAAGCGACCGCAGACCGTGCCGGGAGCGGACCCACCCGCGGGCGGGCGGCCGAGCACGGGGAGCCCCGGCCCACCCTCCCGTCCCGGGCCGCGCCGCCGCCGCCCCAGGGTACCTTGATGCGCTCCCGGCACTGGGACGGGGTGCGCTCGTAGCCCAGCTCGGCCAGGGCGCGGGAGACGCGCTCGTACATGGCGGGCCCGGGCGCTTTGCTGCCGAACACGGTGCCCGCACCCTCCAGCTGCTGGTACCGCGCCTCCACCAGCCGCTCATTGCCCCACACGGCGATCAGCGCGTTGGTCTCCGCCGGCGTCCAGGACATCCCGCGGCAGGCGGCGGCCGCGGCGGCGGCGGCGGCGCCGCCAGGCGAGAAGGAGACGGAGGGCGAGGCCCCGCCGCGGGCGCCCAGCGCG
>VXBT01015350.1:422648-439276 GCA_013400235.1 Oriolus oriolus | reverse complement strand
ATCCCATCCATGTTCCATCCCATCATGTTCCATCCCATCCCAATCCCTAGTCTCATTCCCATTCCCAACCCTCACACCGTCCCCATCTCAACCCCCGCAGCCCATCCTCTCCCTGCCTCATCCCCCCACTAATCCCACTCCCTCTCAGACCCTGCTGTTCCCGGGCCAGCCCCCGATCCCTTCTGGCCGTGTTTGGGTGAACCCCAGCGGTGCTTTGACCATCGTCAATGTCCAGCCCAGTGATGCCGGCCACTACCTGTGCCAGGCTATCAGCGTGGCCGGCAGTGTCCTGGCCAGGGCAGGCCTGGAGGTGATGGGAGGTAAGTCCAGTGCCAGTGGAGAGCTGGCACATTCGGTGTATGAGTGACACCCACCCCACCAGCTGGCAATTCCCGATATTCTCCCTGTAGCACCCTCTGAACTCCACCCACCGGTGACCAGCCTGCTTCCCGCTAACCGGACAGTGCTGCCAGTGGGGGCCACAGTGCGGCTGCCCTGCGGCGTGGGGGCCCATGACCCCCCAGGCAGCGTGGGGTGGCTGAAGGATGGCAGTGCCCTGGTAGGTGTCCAGCCCCGTGCCAGCCTGCTGGAGAACGGCACCCTGCAGATCACCGGCCTCCGGGTGAGCCGGCCCCGGCAGGGGCACCCATGGGGCACTGCAGGGAGGGAGGGGGCAGTGGGTGCGAGGGGCACAGCAAAGGGAGGTGGATGCTCAGGGTGGTGGGTACAAGCAGTGCTGGGGCTTAGCGGGGTGGGTAGAAAGCGTGGTGGGTGCCGAGGTGATGGGTGCTCAGGGTGATGGGGCAGGAGCTCTTCCCCCTGCAGGTGAGAGACTCCGGGCTCTACGAGTGCGTGGCCACCAGCCCGGCAGGCGAGACACGCTGGGGCAGCTTCTTGGAGGTACAAGGTGGGTCATGGAGATGTCACTGCAGCGGGGACACCACGGCACTGGGAACAAAGCCACCCCAGACCTCCATGCATCTCCCTGCAGGTGATGAATCCGACCTCTCCCTGCCTTCCCCTGCACCCGGTCTCCTCCCTGGGCCACCCTCCACCCCTGTGGTCACCAACGTTACCAAAAGCAGTGTCACCCTGAGCTGGAAAGGGAATGAGGACAGCGGTGCCACCGATGTCACCTCTTACATAGTGGAGGCTTTCAGGTATCACACAAGCCTCTTCTCTGGCTGCAGGGATGATGTGGTGGCCTGATACCACCCTGTCACGAGTCACCCCTGTCCCCCGGCAGCCAGGCGGCGGGTGGCCCATGGCAGACGGTGGCAGCCGATGTGGAGAGCGAGACCCACACAGTGAGCGGCCTCGTCCCCGACTCTATCTACCTGTTCCTGGTGCGGGCGGTCAATGCCTACGGGCTCAGTGACCCCAGCGGCATCTCGGAGCCTGTGCGCACCCGAGGTGAGAGCCAGCAGTGACATCAGTGGAGGTGTCAGTAAACACCCCATCCTTGGGTCCATCTCCACTTGGTGACACCAATGGAGGTGCCCGTGCACCCAAAACCTTTGGGTCCATCTGTGCCCAGTGATGCCAGTGGAGTTTCCCGTCCCCATGGCTGTCACCGTGGCTTCTTCACTTGGTGACTCCAGTGGAGATATCCATGGAGCCTCCACCCTCTCATGTTTCCAGCAGACACCAACCCCACACAGCAAGGCCTGGATCCTGAGCAGGTGCAGCAGGAGCTGGCGCAAGTGGCTGTGCACCTGCAGGAACCTGTGGTGCTGCCACTGGGCACCGTCCACCTCTCCTGGACCGTGAGTGCTGAGCCTCGCTACGGGTACAGGGCTCCCAGCATCGAGCCTCCCCCCATGCCACGCTTCCCTCGCGTCCTCAGGTGGAGCGCCAAGCACCCTTCCTTCAGGGCTACCGGGTGCTGTACCGGCGGCGCGGCGGGCGCTGGGAGGAGGCGCGGACGGTGTGGGCGCCAGGGGAGCGGGGGGCCCTGCTCACCGAGCTGCGCCGGGGCCAGGACTACGAGGTCAAGGTCCGACCCTACTTTCATCACCTCCACGGTCCCGACAGCGCCGTGCGCGCTCTGCGCACCCCTGAAGCGGGTGAGTGTAGGGATGGAGGGGATAGTGCAGGTCCCCAGAGACGACCTGGAGGTGATTCCCCACGTGTCCTCGGCTGGCAGCTCCCAGCGCCCCACCACGAGCCGTCAGCGTGGCAGGGAATGGCACCAGCGTCCGCATCTCATGGCAGCCACCACCACTGGCAGAGCAGAATGGTGTCATCCGTGATTACCGGGTAAGGGTGGACGGCGGGAGGGGTGCGGCAGGTCCACTCTGTCCACTCCTGGCACCATGTCATGGTGTCCTTATGGGTGTTCCCCGTTTTTTCCTCCTGCTCCCCACCAGATTTGGTGCTTGGGCAATGAGAGCCGCTTCCACATCAACCAGAGCGTGGAGGGGACGGTGCTGGCAACAGAGTTGCGGGGACTTGTCCCCGGGGTCCCTTACCGTGCTGAAGTTGCTGCTGCCACCAGTGCCGGTGTGGGTGCCCGCAGCGCCCCTGTCCCCATCCACATTGGTGAGACCCTCATTGTCACAACTTGAACCCATGGGTGGGGCGTGGTGGGCTCACTCACTGCAGTGCTGAGGATGGCTCCTTGGCACCCCGCCGGTGTGTCCCTCTTTCCCGTGTCACTTGTAGCCCCCCTGGTGGAGCGAGATGCGGGGCCAGCAGGTGGGAGCAGCTTGGCTGAGCATTTAGCCGAGGTAGCCAGGCAGCCAGCCTTCATCGCCGGCGTCGGTGGTGCTTGCTGGGTCATTCTCGCTGCCTTTGCTGCTTGGCTCTACAGCCGCCGCCGGAGGAAGAAGGAGCTCAGCCACTTCACCGGTACAGGGGGGTGCTACCCCTGGGACCCCTCAGCCCTCACCCATCACCCATCAGCCACCCACCATCCCTCTCTTTACAGCATCCTTTGCCTACACACCCACCGGTAAGCCCATAGGTGCTGCGGGGTCCCAGTATGGCCTCTCGCTGCCCTCACCCCCGTCTCTTTCCACAGTCGCCTTCCCGGCTCCAGTGCGCAGCAGCCCCAGGTAACTCCCCCGGCAACCCCTGCCCTCCCCAGGAGCCCCAGGGCTGACCACCAGCATTCCTCCACTCCCTCCCCTTGCAGGGCAGCTGCTGGCAGTGGTTACCCGTGGCTGGTGGATGCGTGGCGTGGTGGTGGCACAGCCAGTGCTGCTGGTTGCTTGGGGACCACTGAGAGATACTACAACGGTGAGGGGCCAGCGTGGGGCTGGGTGGCTCTGATTGAGGGGATCACGGTCCTGATGATACTGGTCACCCTCCACAGACGCCGGCATCACCCGGTACATCGCCCAGACGGAGCAGTTTGGAGCAGGGGCTGGCGAGGGGCCGGTTTACAGCACCATCGAGGCTGACAGTGAGGAGCTCTGCACCTTCCCCCGTCCCTTCTCACAGTATGGGACCTCCTATCCTGGGGGCGGTTCCCAGCCCATGGATGCTGCAGCCTCCCAGGTGCCCCGTGGCCGGGCTGAGCACGGTAGGGTGGTCGGATGGGTGGGGGCACACACAGGTGCTCGTGGTGCGGTGCCCTCCCCACAGCCCCCCCAGCATCCCTCCTTGGCACAGGGGCCAAGGCAAAGCTGGGGCAAGCAGTGAAACCGCCGGTGGTGAGCTGGACAGAGCTGCTGCCCCCGCCGCCCTCAGCCAGTGAGCTCAGCCAGTGCACTCAGGAGGAGGAGAAGGAGGAGGAAGAGGAGGATGAAGAGGAAGAGGCAGCTGGAGGGTGAGTATGGGGGCTTGGGGGCTGAGCGTGCTGCCCCCAGCACCTACCCTGTGGTCTGCACCCTGCAGGTTGGGGATGGAGGTGTGGTACCCTGGTGAGGACACCCCCTGTGCCACCGCTGCATCCTCACCCACCACCTCTTCTGGCTGCCGTTCCACTGCCACGCTGACACCATCACCTCGCACCACGGAGGACATCCCTCGCCTCCGCGACTTCGATAGCTCCCTCCTGCCCCGGTAGGAGATGGGCCTTGCTTGGTATGGCCGTGCCGTTGGGGTCTGGATGTCCCATTGGGGTCCAGATGTCCCATCGAGGTCCAGATGTCCCACCATGGCCTGGGTGTTCCATCGCGATTCAGCCATGTTGTCACTACCCAGCCCTGCCATGCCATCATGGTCCAACAGTGTCATTAGGGTCCAGGTGTCTCACTAGGGTCCAGATGTTCTGTCGGGGTCAAGATGCCCCGCCATGGCCCAGATGTTCCATCACATCCCAGCCATTTTGTCACCGTTTGGCTCTGCCCTGCTGTCATGGTCCAGCCATGCCACTGAGGTCCAGATGGGTCATCCGAGGTCCAGGTGTCCCCCTGAGGTCCGGATGTCATGCCCAGTTATGTTTTCATGATCCAGTTCCACTGTTCCACCATAGTCTGGCCTTGCCACTGGACTCTGGATCAGGGCCTGGATGTCCTGCCATGGTCTGGGTGTCCCATCACAATCCAGCCACGTTACCATGATCTGGTCCTGCTATGCCACCATGGTCTGGCCATACCACTGGGGTCTGGATGCCCCAATGGAGTCTGGATGTCCTACCATGGTCCAGGCGTCTCTTTGTGATCCATCCATGGTGTCACCATCCACCCCTGCTCTCCAGCTGTGCTCTGGCCATGCTGTCATGACTCATCCATGACGCTGTGGGCTGACTGGGGCGTTGCAATGCAGCTGCATCATCACCAGACAGGTGGGCCATCCTCATCCAGCTGCGCTGTCGTGACCCAGCTCTGCCACGATCCACCTATGCCATCACAACGCTGGCATGTCGCTGTACTCCAGCTGTGCAGCTGCAATCTAGATGCCTGGCTGCAATCCAGCTGTGCTTTGACCCAGCTGTGCAGCTGCAATCAAGCTGCATGGTTGCAATTCACTTGTGCCATGACCTAGCTGCAATCTACCAGTGTGCTTGCAATCCAGATGTGTGCTGATCCAGCTGTGCCACTGCAACCCAGCTGTGTGGCTGCAATCCAGCTGAGCAGCCTCTATCCAGCTGTGCTCCAGATGTGCCACTGCAGGCCAGCCGTGCCATCACAGCCTTGCCGGGCTGTGGTCCCCCACCCTAGCTGTGCCACTGCTGCTCCCCTTTGCCAGCCCAGCTGGGTGGCTGTGATCCAGCTGTGGCACTTCTATCCAGCTGTGACTCTTCAGCCCACCTACACCAGTGCCATCCAGCTGTGACAATACCACACGTCTTCTCCTGGCTCTGGCACAGCTCTAGAGGGCTTGTGCCAGCACTGTGGTGGCCACTGAGCCCCCATCCCGCTCCCCCCACCCTGCCTTCACTCCACCCCCCTCTTTGCCAGGAGACCTCCCCATGGCGTCAGCACCCCCCCACAGGCCCCCGGTCCCTCGGTGACTCCGGATGCCAGTGAGGGCCACTTACCCCGAGCCCGCTGCCCTCCTGGCATAGGTGAGCCCTGAGGGGCCAGTTTGGGTGGGTGGGGGGCTCACCGGCTATTGGCGGGGGCTGACGCTGCCACCCCCCCCACCCAGGGAAAACCCGCGGGGTGATCTCCAAAAGTCGCCTGAAGCCCAAATGCAGCCGCTACCGCCGGGAAAAGCAGATGGGAGGTGAGTGGGAGGAAAAAGTAGGGAGTTCAGGAGGCTCAGGGGAGCTCGGCCCTCTCCTCCCTCTCTGCCGCAGACCTGCCGCCGCCGCCGCTGCCGCCGCCAGGCGAGACCCCCGGCCCCTCTCCGGAGCTGGAGCCGAGCGGGGCTGAGCGCAGGGTCACCCACCGCCCGCCCCGCGGCGGTAAGCCAGAGCCACGGGCTGCGCGACAAAAGGGTTGGGGGTGTCACTGCCGAAGCCCAACCTTGTCCCCTCCCCTGCAGATGAGGTCACGCCCTACAGCAAAGCCTCCTGCCTGCCCCGCGGGCAGGTGTCTGGCAGCTGCTCCACCACAGGCAGCGTCTCGTCCCGCGGCTCCACCAGCTCCCGCGGCCACGGCTCGGGGCGCAGCCGGACGCCGGGGGACCGCGGCGAAGGGACCGGCCACTGCCGCCGCCCAGGGGCCCCGTTTCCCTGCCCGCCGCAGGAGAAGCGATAAAAGGGAGGGCGAGTCGGTGGCAGAGTTGGGGGACATGGGGATGGGAACGCAGGGGACGTGGAGGGATGTTCTTTAATTTCTGAGTGGCTCTACGGAAATAGGGCTGCACAGAGCTCGCGGCCAGTGGGCGTCGGCGTGAGGGGGGGACAGAGATGCTTGGGGTGGGGCAAGGGCCGTCACAAGGAATGAGGACCCTGGGGAGGGACAAGGAGGCTCAGGAGGGACAAGGAAAATGCTCAGGGAAGGACATGAACCCTGGGGACAGAAACAGTTGGGACAGATGAGAATGCTGAGGAGGAATGAGGATGCTGGGGAGGGATGAGGAGGATGCTTAAGTGGGGCAAGGATCCTGGAGACAAGGATGGTTGGGAGGAACAAGGATACTGGGAAAGGACAAGGATGTCTGGGAGGGATGAGGTGGTTGAAAAGGATGGGGACAGTTGGGAGGGACAAGGACACGGCAGGTGGATGAGGGTGCTGGTGAAGGACAAGGAAGGCTGGGGGACAAGGATGTCTGGAGGGAAGAGGACACAGAGGAAGGACAAGGATTTCCCGGGGGTGAGGATTGCTGGGGGCAAGAGGACACTTGGGAAGAACAAGGTTGCTTGAGAGGGACAAGGAGGATGGTTGCAGGGGGATGAGGACAGTGGGAAGGACAAGGACACTTGGCATGGGGGACAAAACAACAGATGAAGGATGAGGATACTCAGGAGGGCTGAGAACCCTGGGAATGAGGTTGATTGGGAGGGACAAGGAGACTTGGAGAGAGCATGAGGCCACTTAGGTGGCTTGGGAAGGATGAGAACACTTGGGAGAGAGGGATGGTCAAGGTGGGACAAAGATGCTGAGGAAGGACATGAACTATCAGAAAGCACAAGGACAGCTGGAAGGAATGGGAGTGGTGGGGATAGGGGTGGTCAGGGGGTCAACAACCCTAGGAAGAGACAAGGACACTTGGGGTGGACAAGAGTGCCTGGGCTGGACTAGGATGGTTAGTGGGGATGAGGATGCTGGGGAAGGAGGAGGACACTGAGAAAGGACAAGGACACTTAGAGGGGATGCAGACTCTTGGGGAGGATGAGGATGCTGGGGAGGAATGAGGAATTTGGGAAGGGGTGGGGACACTGAGGAGGAATGGGGACACTGTGGAAGAAAGAGGACACTTGGGAAGGAGAAGAATGCTGAATAAGGAGGGACACCCACCCACCTCGGTGCCACCCACCCTTTGTGGGTGGCTTTTCCTAGTAAAGAGCCCCTGTTTGGGGAACTGCCTAATAAAGCTGGATTTTAGCTGAGCCAAGGGGACTCTCGCCTTGCTGTGTCCTGCGCCCTGGGGACTGCCACGCTCCTGTCCCTCCTGTCCCCAGGTCACCACCTTCCCTGGCCCAGGGGCTGCCAATCCCTGACCCCTGGCCACCTGCAAAGCAAAGGAAACATTTTCCAACACCCTGCAACAGATGTCGCTCCTCACCACCCCCGGTGCCCACCACCCTGGCACTGGGGCACTATGCACTGTTCTGTGAGCTACCGTTCACGGCTACTTCTGTCCTGATTCTCTGTGGGACCTCCAGCATTTTCCACCAGTCCCAGGTGGTGTTGGGCACTCCAGGTGGGAAGACCTGCTCCAAGGGCGATGGTGGTGGCGAGAGACCTGCAGGGAAGAAGGCAAGAGATGGTGGCATCACCATGGTGTCATGATGGAGCCGTCTTCCTCGAGGAGGTGATGATGCTCAGGGTCAGAGAAGGGGTCCAGGGACCCTCCACTCACCCTCGTAGTCCCCGTCGGTGTCCTCAAGGCTGCAGCAGAGGCCATCGACAGCCACGGCCAGCGCTCGGGCGAAGCTGGCGTCCAGGAGGAAGGAGCCATCACAGGAGCTCACCAAGCTGCAGCGGGCACTGGCAAAGTTGTCCTCAGAGACAGACCCCCAGCCGTTCACCAGCGACCCTCCTGGCGAGCCCCTTGTTGCTGTACGCTCTTCCTCCTCCTCCTCTCCTTCCTCCTCCTCCTCCTCCTCCTCCTCACCAAGCTCAGAGGCTGTTGGCCCGTAGATGTAGCCGTAGGTGTGCAGTGGTGAGAAGGACCGTGGTGTGGTTGGTGCCGGGGGTCTGTGGGGAACACGGTGGGGGTGCTGCTGGCACCAGGGGATGCTGCCATCGTGGGAGTGTCCCAGGGGGATGGGGAATACCTGCAGCAGGTAGTTGGGGAGTCCTGGTCCATCTCCAGGACCTCAGCCACCTGCTGTTGTGTGAGGACCCCGTCGCTGAATGCTGGCGAGAGGCGCCCGGTGGCCGGGGACGTGTCCTTGGGGTACCTGGTAGCCAGAAATGTGTTTCGTGGGTGTCTGGTCTCCAGTGACATGATCCTGGTGTGGCTGGTGGCTGGGGACATGTCCTTGGGGTACCTGGTGCCCAAGAACATGTCCTTCTGGTGGCCAGTGACTGGGGACACCTCTTCATGATGCCTGGTGGCCGGAGATGTGTCCCTGGGGTGCCTGGTGGCCGGAGATCTGTCCTTGGGGTGCCTTATTGCTGGTGACACGTTTTCAGGGTATCTGCTGCACAGGGGAATGTCCCTTGTATGCATGGTCACCAGGGATGGTTCCCTGGGGTTCCTGGTGGCCTGAGACATGTCCTTAGAATACCTGGTGCCCAAGAACTTGTCCCTGTGGTGCTCGGAGACGGGTGGCGTTTCCTCAGGGTGCCTGGTGACTGGGGATGTGTCCCTGGGGTGCCCAGTGCCTGGCAGTGCGTCTTTGGGATGCCTCAAGGCTGGTGACATCTTTTCAGGGTACCTGCTGCACAGGAACACGTGCCTTGGGTGCGTGGTCACCAGTGATGGCTCCCTGGGGTATTTGTTGGCTGGGGACACGTCCTTGGCATACCTGGAGGCCAGGAACTTGTCCTTGCAGTGCCTGGTGGCTGGGGACATCTCCTTGGGGAGCCTTCTGCCTGGGGACATCTCCTGAGGGAGCCTCGTGCCTGGGGATGTGTCCCTTGGGTGTCTCCTGGCTGGGGACGTGTCCTTGGGGTGCCTGGTGGACAGTGAGATGTCCCTCTGGCAGTTGGCCACTGGTAATGGGTCTCTGGGGCACCTGGTGACCAGGGAGGTGTCCTCAGGGTGCCCGGTGGCCAAGACTGCGTCCCTCTGGTGCTTGGTTGCTGGTGATGGGTCCTTGTGGTGCCTAGTGGCTGGTGACATGTCCCTGGGGGTCCTGGGGACTGGGGACACATCCTTAGGATGGCTGCTGGCCAGGAACATGTCCTTGGGGTGCTCAGTGACCAGGGACATGTCCTTAGGGTTCCTGCTGGCCGGTGAGACACCCCTAGGGCTCTCAGTGGTTGGGGATGTGTCCCTGGGGCATCGCACGACTGGAGATGTGTCCCTGGGGGTCCCAGTGACGGGGGACATGTCCTTGGGATGCCTGGTGACCAGAGGTGTGTCGCTGGGGCACATGGAGGCTGGGGACCTGCAGGTGCAGGGGATGTGTTGGGTTTTGCAGCAAAAGGTTGGGTTGTGGGGCACTCAGGTGGATGGGGACACCCAGACTCACCGTGTCACCGGGGGGTGCCAGGCATGGGGTGGCCTCGGGGGTGTCACCGGTGACCTGGTTACACCTGAGGCCAGTGAAGTGCTGCCCCGACGTGGTTTTGGAGAGCTGAAGACTGGTAGCCATGGGTCCTTGCTGTCCATCCCAGCAGTGACGGTGTCACCATCATGTCCCCTTTGCTGAGGCCGCCTGGCTGCCAGCCCAAAATCTGCCCCCCACTCGCCTCCACTTCCAGGGACAGGGATGTGGCTGGGGCCAGCTGTGAGCACAGGGGTGCTGTGCACTTGGTGCAACTCTGTGTGGGGAGTGAGGGACACAGAGCCGTGGGCCATCACCCTGGTGTCCCCCACGTCCCCCCACGTGCCCCCCACACCCACCTCTCTTGCGAACACGCTCCCAGGGCGCAGGGTTTGGGGTGCTGGGTGAGGTATGCACACCAGGGTGCCCCCCACCGCAGCACCCCATGTCCCCGAGGGGCCGTGGGTGCCCCCCACGGAGGCTGCTGTGGGTGGGGGGTGTGGGGGGGCCAAGGCTCGGCGGCTCCAAGGAGAGTGCTGGAAGAGTGAGAGAGGTCAGGGCACCCACGGGGCCATGTGTCCCCTGCCCCCTCTGTCCTTGGGTCTGTGTGTCCTCAAGCCCTTGCTTCCTGCAGACAGGCAATGAGGGGCACCACGGTGGGGTTCCAGTAGCACTGGGGGCCCCAGGTATAGGGTGGGGGTCTTGGGTACACTTTGCTGGTCCCATAGCATTCTGTGAGGGTCCTAGGCCTGGGCTGGGGGTCCTGTTGCAGCAGATCAAGGTTCCATGGCACTGGGTGGGGATCCAGTTGTGGATGGGGGTCCCATAGTATGGGTGGGGGTTCCATGGCAGAGTGTAGGGGCTCTATGGCACTGGGTGGGTGTCCCAACCCTAGGGTTCACTGGAGGGGTGGGGGTCCCGTGGCAGTGGGTGGGGATCCCAGGCTGCACGGGGCTCACTGGAGGGGTGGGGGTCCCTGCCGTCGCTGCCCAGGAGTCGGCTGCTGAGGCTGCTGCTGCTGCTGAGGTTTCGAGGGGCACAGCTGGGTTTCCAGGGATCACCAAGCCATGGTGAGTCACCAGCCACCAGCCTGCAGGGCAAGAGGTGCTGTCAGTGCCTCAATTCCCACCACACCAGGGACCTGCCTTGTCCCCCACTCTGTGGCCTCTCACCTGTGGTGAGCTGCAGCGTCCTGGCTGGCACGGCGCTGGCAGACGAGGAGGAGGAGGGCGAATAAGGCCAACCAGAGCATGGAACCAGCGGCTGCGATGACAGCAGGCTGCTGCAGTGCCTGGACCACCCTGCTGCTCCCTGCTGCCAGCCCTACGAGGGTCCCGTCAGTGTCACTTCACGTCACCACCTTGACCCCCACCCACACCCCACCTTGCTCTCCATCTCCTACCCAGGACACCACACGTGGCATTGCTGGGAACCCCCAGCCCCGCGCTGTTGAAAGCTGCCACCTGGACACAGAATTCAGCCCCGGGGTGTGGGAGGAGGGTTTCCAGGCGACGGGTGGCTCCGTCCACTGTCCTGTTGGTGGGGTGCTGCCAGCCCTCACCCATGGACCAGACCTGGCAGGCACCAAGAGGATATGTCCCCTTAGATGATCAGCCTTGATGGCCCCCCTTTCATGGACCCCCTGTGGATGGACGCCCTTGGAGGGACCCCTTCAGATGAACATCCTTTGATAGATTCCCACTGATGGATCCCCCTTGGATAGATTCACTTGGATGGGTCCCCTTAGCTGAATCTCCTTGATGGACTCCCCTTGGAAGGACCCCTTTGGATGGGCTCCCTTGCATTCCCCTAGGATGGACCTCCTTGGGTGAATGTTCCTTGGATGGACCCCCATTGATGGATCCCCCTTTGGATGGACCCCTTTGGATGAATCCCCTAGGCTGGACTCCTTTGGATAAACTCCCTTGGATGCCACTAGACAGATGCCCTGGGATGGACCTCCACCTTGGTTGGCCCTTTTGGATGAACCCCCATGTTGAGATCCCTCCTGGATAGACCCCTTGGATGGTTCCCCCCTTTGATAGATCCCCACATTTGACAGGCTCCCTTTTCAGAAGGATCCCCTTGGATGGTTCCCCCTTGGATAGATCCACACATTTGACAGGGTCCATTTTTGGGTGGATCCTCTTGGATGGACCCCCCTTGGCCAGAAGACCCCAGCCGTGCCCCCTCGCCCATTGCCCCAAACCTGGTAGCCCCGGATGACACCATTGTGGGCTTCAGGAGGAGGTGGCTCCCAGCTCACGACCACGGTGCCGTTCCCTGTCTCAGCCTGGCTGACGGTGACACGCTGAGGCGCTGCACTAGGCACTGCCGGGACAGGGATGCTGACACCCCTGGGCCCCCCAGCCGACCTCCCCATCCTCCACCCAGGCATCCCTGGGGACACACAACGCACCTTCCTCGGGTATCCAGAGGTGCCTGCTGTTGCTGTCTGAGCCCTGGGTCCCTCCGGTGTAGGGTCGGACCTTGAACTCGTACTTGTAGCCCCTGCGGAGCGCGGGGATGACGGCGCTGAGCTCCCTGCCTGCATCGTGCTGGAGCCAGGAGGTGGTGACCGGGAACAGGCTGCGGTACAGCACCATGTAGCCCACAGGCACCGGCACCGGCATCAGCATCTGAAGGGGATGGGAAGGATTCCAAGTTAAGGTGAGATCTGGGGATGGGTCCCATCCTACCCCTCCACGGGGGGCAGCCGAGCATCACACCGACCTGCCAGCGGAGCTGGACAGCAGCAGTGGGCAGCGCAGTGCCGTTGTCCAGGTGCAGCCGCACAGCCAGCAGGTCCCGTGGTGCAGTCTCCTGCTGGCCCGTTGCCAGCCGGTCTGTGAGGCAGAAGAAGGCCAATGGCACCAAGGTCCCCCGGCAGCTGCCCAGACACCCACCTGGGATGCCTGTGCATCCTGATGTCTGCCTGGATGGAGCCACTCAAATGGACCCTTTTGGACAGACACCCTTTGATGGGTCTGTCTTGGATGGACACCTCTTGGATGGACCCCTCTTGGATGGGCTCCCTTGGGTGTGTTGCCCTCGGGGACATGGGATGGGCCCCCATGATACACCCCTGTGATATGTCCCTCTTAGATGGACCCTTTGGATGGATATCTCTTCTTCTATCCCCTTTTAATGTACTTCCACCTTGCATAGACCCCCTTAAATGGATCCTCTTGGAGGAACCAGGTTGGCTGGATCCCCTTTAGGTGGACCCTCTTGAATGAAGCCCCTCAGATGGACTCCCACCTCCATGCATTTCCTTAGATGGATCCCCTTACATAGACCTCCTTGGATGGAACCCTTGGATGGATCCTGTTGCATGGATGCATTTAGATGGAAGTGCCCGTTTTGACGGATCCCCTTAAATGCCTCAGCTGGATGGACCTTTATTTGATGCGTGATGGATGCCTTTGTATGGACCCCCATGGACAGACTCCCCTCGGATGACCCCATTAGATGGACCCTATTAGATGGGCTCCCTTGCATGAACCCCGAGATGGCCCTGGGTGCCTGTGATGGTGGAGGCCACGGAGGTCCCACCACTGACCCTCCACGTGGAGGAAGGTGGTGGCGGCGGCGGTGCCCAGCTGGCTCTGTGCTGTACACACGTACGTGCCGGCGTCGGCGGGCGTCACGGCATAGAGGCGCAAAGTGTGCTCCCGGTCCACCTCGTGCCTGCAGGTCATCAGCTCTCCATCAGCCCCATCCCCTCGCCAGGGATGGGACACCTCCCCCCCGCCACCACCTACCTGCCCCAGGGCAGGTCACCACGCTCCTTGTGCCACTGCACCTGTGGCGCTGGGTCACCTCGGGTGCTGCAACCCAGCTCCACGGTGCTGCCAGCCACCGCCACGGCGTCGCTCGGGTGCCGCACAATGGCTGGCTTCTCTGCAGGGGGACATCAAGGACATGGCATCGTGGCTGGGTGTGATGTGCCCACCACCCATGGGAGACCCTTGGCTTACCCAGCACGGAGACGCGGGCACCCCGGCTCTCCCTCTGGCCTGCCGCATTGGCCGCCACACAGATGTAGAGACCGGAGTCGCTCCGTTGCGCCGATGCCACCTGCAACTTTCCCTTGGTGACCATGTACCTGTCACCTACCAAGTCCAAAGTCACTCCATCCTTCTTCCAGGTAACGTAGGGTTCGGGGTACCCCAAAGGGGGTACACAATCCAGCTCCAGTGTTTGCCCCGCCGTGGTCACCAAGTCACCTGGCTGCAGGCGGAAATTATCCCGCAGAACTGTGGTGGGGAGGGCACACTGTGGGTGGGGGGATCAGGATTTTCTGGGTTCTCCCCACCTGCATCACCCACCCACCAGGTGTCCTTACCAGCTGGAGTTTGAGGTGCCGTGGCAATGCTGGGGAGGCGGCAGCCTGTGGGGTGACAAGGAGGCGGGGGGATGCCAATAGGTGCCCCAAGTGGGCATGATCTCAGATCCAGGCTGCGGCAGGGGGCAGAGTTATGTGGATTTTGGCCCCTGTGGGCTGCACTCACCTCCGCGGTGCAGGGCAGCGAGGCAGAGCCCCAGGCCCAGTGCTGTCTCCCAGCCGCCCGCCATGCCGGCCCTGGCCAGCCTTCCCCGTTTCCTCCCGAAGTCCCGGTTCCTCCCTGCCAGCACCGGGGCTGGATCCGGCTCCGGATGGGGGGGTACAATAGCCGGATGCGGGGGCCGGGAAATGCCGAAGCGGGGGAAGATGACGATGAACACAAACAGCTCGGCCATCCTGTGGCGGTGCGAGCGCCCTGCCACGCTGGCACCGGCAGCACCCGGAGAGAGAGGAGTGGGGGTTGATGGATGCGGTTAATGAATTTAATTAGAATAAATTCCCCTCTTCCTTCTCCATGTTCAGAGGAAGACAAATGAAGAAGAAATGGGCTCTCAGCTGAGGACACCATCAGTAGGTATCAGAGGGAACAGGCCAGGATCTCCCAAGCAGTTCAAGTGCCAGTTTGATGCCAGCCAGGTGCTGCGGGTTTGTGTGGTTGCAGCTGTCAGTCACATCCCATGTGTCCCCCCACCCTGTGTGGCCCCTGTCCCACAAAGACACCCAAAGGTGCCACCATCAGACGGGTAGTACGTTTAGTTTATTGGTTAGTAGTGCACCCTGAGCACTCCAGGGTGCCCCGGCACCCACCCCGGGTGCCCCAGGGCCCGGCTTGCTTGGCCGGCCTCTCTCTGCTTTTCATCCTAAACCTATTTCCCATGAAGGCTTGGGGAGAGACAGCATCATGTGCCCCAAAACCGGGGGATTTTCACAGAAAACCCTACCGTGGCGAAGGGGCAATGCTTGGGCCAGGGCTTCCAGCCCACGTTTAGGGGACATTGCAGCTGGGGAGCTGGGGGGCAGGAGGGAGCCCCCTGTTCAGACTGCCTGATGCATGTGCACCCTCAGGTGAGCTTGTGTGCCAGTGCGTGTCCTGCTCCACGCACGGGGGGTGTGCCATGGCAGGCAGGCACCGCTCTCTTACACACGCGTGTGCACGCACGGTCGCTGGGCATGCAGTGTGTGTGCTCCCTGCCTGCCCAGGGTGCACGCTCCAAACACTCTCAGCTGCTTGGTGATCGCTCTTTCCACGTGCACCACACGCATCCTTTGCACACTCACTGCAAGCTCCGCTCGTGCCCTGTGCCAACACTGCAGGTTTGCTCTTACTCGCACTCTGAGCACACTTGGCTGCTCGTTTTGTGCACACTCTTTCCACACGCACAGCGCGCACTCAGCGTGTGCTTCGTGCAAGCACTGCACACACCCTCTCTGCTCTCTGCCCGCGCTCTTTGCACGCTCACCACGCGCCGCATGCATGTCCCATGCAAACCCTGCGTGCTCGCTCACTCCACGTGCTCCATGCACGCTCCGCACTGACTCTCTCTGCACGCTCTGTGCATGCTCGGAGTGCACACCCAGCGCTGGCACGCTCACAAGGGCCATGCAGGGTCAGTGGATGCTCTGCACACCCCGCACACACTCCGTGCACGCTCTATGCAGCCTTAGCTGCATGCTCCACGTGTGTTCTCTCCATGGGCTCCACATGTTCTCTTGCATGCTCTGTGCATCCTCTCTTTGCGCACTGCGTGAACACTTGCTGCACACCCTTGTGCCTGCCCCAGACACCCCGTGTGCACACTCTGCATGCCCCCCTGCACGCTCCATCCGTGCTTTCCCTGTGCAGTGCTTGAACGCTCTCTCTGCACGCTCCATGCACACCCTCTGGCACACTCCCTCCGTGCACTGATTGCATGTTCTTTCTGCACACGCATGTGCTTTCTGCACGCTCCCTGCACACTCGTCCCGGCGAGAAAGCCATTAAAGCGATGCCCCAGGAAGATGGGGGACAGAAGAGGGGAGCTCTGGGTGGGATCAATAGGAAATTAGTGACTTTACGCCGAGCGGAATGATGCCCAGTGGTGGGAGCAGGGCTGTGCCGGTGTCCCCGCTTGCTCGGTGGCAGAAGTGTGGCCGTGCTGCTGTCCCTGCTCGCTTGCACGCTGCCACCGAAGCGCGCACAGTCCCCCCTGCTCAGGCACTGATCTCCACGGCGTTGGCCTCTTCCTGCTCCCGAATTACGTGGACGCCGGCAGTCCGCAGCAGCCGCGGGGCGCCGCGGGAACGTGCCGGTGAACCTGGGGGCGACCTGTGGGTCCGCGTCGAGGCGGGTGAGCGAGCTGGCGAGCGATGGTAACGACGAGTCGAACGCCCCACTGGTCCTGGCGAGCGACCGGCTGCTGGTACTGGCGAGCTGGTGTAACCTGGTTCAACTGTGCCGCGGGGTTCGGGTAGCGAATCCTCCTCTGCCTCTGGTGAGTCCTGCCGAAAGGCAAGAGTAGAAAATTGTGGGATGTGTGCGAGACCCTGTGCTGGGATGCTGCCAGTGTGCTACTGGTGCTACTGGCTCTCACCTTATCTTTAAGGATGTACAAAGCCACTGGGTTCTTGCGCTCGTGCTCGCCG
>VXBT01015350.1:402024-417318 GCA_013400235.1 Oriolus oriolus | reverse complement strand
GTACAGGGAGATTTGACCACGAAGGGCTGGGGAGCTGAAGGTGGGGTGCCGTGGGGTTGGATAACTGGGGGGACAGAGGGGAGAGAGGGTGCAGTGATGGGGGTATAGGGGGCACTCAGCCACTGAGGGCTGGGGATGCCCAGTCAGTGTGGGGTGCCCGGAGCTGGAGAACTGGGAGGGCTCTGGGGCGCCCCGTGGCTGAGGGGAGGCGGGCGCGGGGGGCAGGAGATGGGGCAGGGTGCGGGTTGGGAGACACCCTCACCTCTGCTCCCCTTCCCCAGGCCCGGGCCCACGGCGGTGCCGGCACCATGCCCCCCTCGAAGGAGCAGCGCTGGGGGGCCGGGAAGCCGCCGGGGAGGCACCAGGGGAGACCCCGGCAGCACAGCTGGAGGGTGCTGGCCGAGAGGCACCAGAGCGTGGCCCCCGTGGTCGTCTGGGTGGAGAATGCACCGGGGCAGCCGGAGCACAGCCCGGCCTTTGTGAGTGCACCGAGGGCACCATCTGCCGGGGCATTTCTAACCCTTCAGTGTGCCAGTAAAACCCCCAGGGGGGATCAGAGCCCAAAGCGGTCTTTTTCACAGCCTGAAGGCAGCCGGGAACATGGCTCCTAAAAATAAGAATTTGTTTAATGTGATTTAGTGGGGTCGGAAGCCACTGTGATGTCCATGTAGTCTGGCCTCCCTTTTGCACAAGCCCACAACATCTCTCCAAGTTAATTGCACTCCAATAAACTGTGTTTTTTGAGGAGAAATGCATCAATTTTAAACATCAGTCAGGTGAGGAACCCAGCCAGTGCTGCTTCTAGCTTCCCCACTCATCCCTAAAGGATGTCAGGGAGCTGAGATTTTATTCTGTGTTGCTGATCAAAAAAAAAAAATTAAAGTTGAGTGTTTCAGGGTCTGGAGCCAATCCCCACTGTATCCCATAGAAACACTTAAGGAAATCTTAATGGATGCTTATCTCAGGGATTTCTGCTTTGAGGGTTATTCTAAGAGGACTAAAAGTGCATTGAATATTGGATGATTAGTTCAGTCCCCTGTAATTAAGGTCTGAACATTACAGAAGCTCCTGCCCTTCTGAGATGATTTATTTCTATATTGTAATTTAAATCCTGAAAGGTTGAGATAATTTATGGAAATCAATCATCTCCATATTCCACAGAACTTCCATCTTGGCACGATGAAACTTCTGGGGGAGCTGAACTTTTCCTGACAGCTTCAGGGGGCCTGGGTGCTCCTGGGGCCCCTCATGTGAGGCTTCCAGAGGTGAATGAAGCTGCCCGGGGTTATCTGAGCTTATTTAATACACTTTTAATTAATACGTAGTAATGCCTCGTGCATCAGAGTTGCTGCTGAGGTGGGCAGTGGGTGAGCTGGCACTGGGCTGTTCCCTGGAGCACTGACTTGGTTTCATCCCTAGCAGTGTGGATTTCTCCCCATCTTGGAGTTCTGTTGGGCTGTGCTGACCCTGCTGTTCCAAGTTCATCTTTGGCCTTGCCCCTTTCCTCCATCCCTTCAGTCTCTGGTTTCTCTTGCTGTAGTGGCAGCCAGGAGAGCAATGCTGTTTTAATTTAATTAAGGTTTTAATTAAGGTGCTGTTGCAGCGTTGCTTGGCAGAATTGCAAGGAGAATAAAACGGGATTTTTGGGTTCTTTAGGTCATTGCTCTTAATCTTCCACTTCAGATGGTAAAGACATTCCAGAGCAGTGCTGTGCTCTGTGAACTGCTTCCCTGATGTGCTTCCAGCCTTGCAGAATGTTAACAGGATGAGGGGCTGGCCTGTTCCTTTTGGATCCAGGCTTTGGATGTTTGGGCATCCTTTTGTGGGAGCAGGAGCTGGGAGCTGCTCCGTGAGCCTCCTTTTTCTTTCCTTCCCTGTGTGTTGCAGAGAGGCCAAGGCAGAGGTGTGCATGCTCTGTATCTCTAGTCAGACTCAATCCAGCCCATAATAACCCAGTGGATATTGTCCAAGCTGTTATTCCACATGTCTTGATACAAAACGTGGAGTTTGCTGTGGGTGCTGCTTGTCTGCCTGGTCGCTCCAGGTGTGGGAGAAAGGGGTATACAGGGGTATAAACTGCTCTAATGCTACAACGTAGCAAAACCCTGGTGAAATCCGCTCCCACCTCCCAGGCTTCAGCGTTCCGGGTGGAGGAGGAGCTGAAGGAGCAGCAGCGGAAGAAGGCAGCCAGCCTGAGGAGATTCCAGGGCGAGGTGAGGCAGCGGGTGAACCGGCAGGTCAGGATGCGCCGGAGGCAGGAGCTGCAGAAGGCCTTCGAAGCAGTAAGTGAGGATCTGTCAGGAGAAACTCCTCCAAACCAATATAAATTGGGAAAAAATCCAAACACTGGAGCCTAAGTCAAGGTGTTAACGAGAAAAAAATGAGAAAATCTGAGGTTCCAGACCCTGTGGTGGCAAACAGTGTCCAGGCAGGCTGGGTCAGTGCTGGTACTGGAGGTGCTTTGAAGCCTCCCCAGGGGAAGGTTACTGGCTCCCTCAGGCAACAGCAGAACAGAGTCCTGAAGCTCTCTGCGGAATTGCCTGGAGTTAAAAAACAGCCAGGTGGGAGTTGGGAATGATGTGGATGTCTCCTGGCTGCATTTGAAGCACAGCAGCTTTTCTGCTGTCCCTTTTCTCATCCCTTTTCCAGAGCAGCCAAATAGTTTTCAAGCAGCACTTTCCCTCTGTCTCCACATTCCCTTTTCTTCCATGGGCTTGTTTTGGATTATCCCATGAATATATTTAGTCCTTTCTACTCTCAAACAAGTGCTGGGGAGACTTGCCAGGATCTGACTGTGGCAGAAAAAAGAATGCACTGAGCTGTCATCTTTGGCCACCCTTGGGGTGTTTGGGCTGTTTCCATGGGATGTCCTCACGTAACTCTGCCAGCTCCAAGCGGGAAGCCCGCAAATGCCCTCAGCTCCAAAGAGCCTGATGGTTCTTTGTATTCTTTCAGTGTGAAGAGCCAAACTTCCATCCCAAGAAATTTCACCACCCAAGGGTGGTGAAATGTCAGCACAATTGACATCTTGCTGGGTTATGGTTGGAGATCCCATGTGGCCTTTTCCTGGCAGGCGGAGAGGGAGAGCTGTGCTGCTGTGCAATACTCGACCCCCTGGAAGAACACGTGCCTGTTCCAGAGTCTCCCTGCTCCCATCATCATTCCAGCCCAGGTGGAAGAGAAGCATGGTGAGCCATTCCAGCAACAAGCTGCCGAGGTGAGCCGTGCCCCTCCTGCCTTTCCATCGCTGCTTCGACGTTTTGGATCCTCAGTGTTTGCAATGGGGAACGGGCAATGTTTCTTTTTTTCTTTTACAGCACATCCCCAATGTCTGGGTTTAGATATTGAATGAAACATTAGCTCGCATTGTCACCCTGAATGTTGTGCTGCTCCTCAGAGCATCCAGCTGGGTGGCTCGTCCAGGATGCTGTGCCTGAGCTGGTCTGGCTGCTCACAGGCACGGTGTTTTCCCGGCCGTGTCCTGGCGCAGAGGTGGCACTAGGTGGTGCAAGCTCATTGCAGCTTGTCTCGTGTAGACCAAAATCTGGGAAAACCTGCCTTCAGGACTGTTTAAACTTTTTTGTGGTTTTTTTTTTTTTTTTTTTACTAGTGATGTTTATGGTGCATTTGGTGGTTTAGAAAGCCTGTGTGCTTGCCTAGGATCTGGAGTTATTCCAGTTGAAGCACCATGGGATGCATTCCAGTTGAAGTACCTTGGGCTGGAAAATCACTTCTGGCTGGATACCAAGCAGGAAAATTGGGGATCTGGCATCTCAGCAACATTTTTTGGGAGCGGATGAGTTGCCTGGATCAGGATTTCAGTACCTTGGGGCAGCTCTGAAAGACCCCTGGCTGCTTGTGTGTTAGGTCGTGCTGCCTTGGTCGGGCTCCTCGGCTGGAGCAGACTGATTGAGAGATCTCTCCGGGCAGCTCAGCTTGTCCTGTCTTTTCTTTGTCTTCCTTGTGGCCGCAGCTCAGCAGGGCAGTGAAGCAGGTTCGGCGCAGGCTGGCGTCCCGCAGGACCAGGACCGTGTCCCCCGGCGCCTGGAGGCTGGAGGTGAGCCAGGGCTGCCCGGGGTGAGGGCAGAGAAATCACCTTGCAAACTGCTGAAGGTTTGGCTCTAATTAGCAAATCCAAAGCATTATTCAGGAAGTTTCTCTGTCAGGAATGAAATAAATTGTGCTTTCCTGACTCACCTCAGGGGTGACCCATTTCAGAGAAGGCAGCAGGGTAAAGTGTGTGAAAACAGCTCTGAGATGAACTCAGGAATGCAAAAAAACTTTTAAAGGTTGAGATTGTGATCTGGGTATCTGGGAGGAATGCAATGACCAGCCCTCCCTTCAGGTGCCTTTATTTCTTCAAACATCAACAACTCCTTCCATTGCATCAATCTCTTGTTTTGTGTGGGTGGCAAAGATGTGGAGGGTTTTCCTCACCCGGGGCTGGCTTCTGCTTTGAGTGGTTGGCACGCAGCTGCTTTCCTCAAAGCACTGCATGGAAAGAGGTCAGTCCCACCTTTTGCTCTGCTGAATTTCATTCTGATTTTGCTCCTCCACTTCTCAAGAACACCTTTGTGTTGTAGCTATTATCCCAGTCTCCATGCCAAGACCTTTCTTAAACTGACGTACTTTGGAGAACACCAGCAGCAACCCAGCCTGGTGTTTTGTCTTATTGCCTCTGGAGCCAGTTTCCTGCCCATCCTGTAAATCTTCATTCCCTTCTCTTTCTCAGGTTCACCAAAGGTGAAGTAGATCTTGGCTGATTATCTAGAAACTACCCTTTACAGAAGGGCTGGTCTGGCTCTTCCTCTTCTGTGCACTCTTGGATTGCTGATGAAGTCAGTCAGCTCTGCAAATAGGACTCAGAGAAACACAATAATTGTGGGCTCAAAAACCTCATTACCTGTTTCCAATACCTAACACCCCTCTTGTTGGAGCCCTCAGTGCATTCAGTGAGATGGGTCGATTCATGACCTCTCATAAATAATAGAGCCACTGCCCAGGTGAGCCAGAGGGTTACAGGAGATCCGTGGGAGACCTGGGCAAGTCATCCACAGCAGTGAGAAACACTGGGAGGGGTTTGGGGCCATCCTCCCACCCCAGCCTCACTGCAGCTACAGTTAATCTGCATAAGGAAGTTTAACAGCTTCCCTGGGTGATTTATTCTGGGAGGAATATATTGATTTATTGCATTGCTCTGTTTTATTACTCCATGATATATGAGGAGAAAAAAGCTCTGATATTAATCTGAATCTCTCCCTGTATGAAGGTTTGGCTTGTTCCCAGTCTGGCAGGACAGCAGCATGTTCCCTTCTCTTCAGGTGCAAAAGGCTGCCACAGACATAACCATGGACTTAACCCCCTCGATAGTGCTGCCTCTGCTTTTGTGCTCCCTGGATTTCCTTGTGCTGTGTATTCCAGCCCATTTCTTTGCTTTGAACCCAAGGGTTTTTCACCCAGTACTTCTAAAATGCAAGTGGGGTCAGTAGCTTAATCAAGATGCTTCTTTCTTCCTTCATCCAGGCTGATAGTGAAATCAAAGAGCAGAGCCCACCTAATTCTTACCCTATTTCTGTGCAGTGAACTCCTGAGACCAAATCTGGGCCATGTTTTTAATCAGTTTTGCACATCCCACATCAGACTTCCATCTAACAGGTTTTGCTTTACCCCAGTGTTGAATTAGGCCACGTCAAGAGCTCAGCTGAACCCCAGAGTCTTCTGCTGCTCTTTGCCTGAGGCCTCTTCCTTCTATTGTAGGAGACATTCAGCTTAGCCTGACCTGACTTGCTCTTGATAAATTTATGCTGGTTGCTGCTTATCTTGTTTTCTTGTGGCTTACAGGCAGTTTGCAAGGTGATTTCCTCTTGTTTTTTCAAAAGTCACAGTTAAACTCTTGAGGCTAAAATATTTTATTTGGTATTTCCTTTTCCTCTCCTTTAAATAAAGAAAGACACTCCTTGTGCCCTTTTATCATAATCTGGACCTCCATAGATTTCAGGGAGCTGTTTGCACCTTAGCTGCTTCTCCTGGAAGCAGCCCAGGACAGGTCCATCCTCCTTAAAAACCTCAGCTTCTAGGAATAACCTGACTTTTTCTTCCCAATAATAGTCCCAGCATTTTTCTCCCTACTGCTGCTAGCTCAAAGCAAGCCTTTGGCTGAGACTTCTTTTTCCTTCAGTCCTGTTTTCTGCATTTTTCTTCTTCTTTTTTCTTTTTCCCTGTAAAATGTTGCATTCCCTGTGGTCAATAATCCATGTTCCTAAAATTGTTGCTCTCTCTCTCTCCCCTCAAGATTTCTTTTGAGGTCAGAAGCATCCAGAGAGTTAATTGCCTGCTTTCCCAAGCAGATACCGAAGTGGTAATTGCCTGGAAATGACCTGTCCCGGTGTTCCATGCTCATCCTGTTCACTGAGTCTTTGTCTTCAGGGTTTGGTGGACTGCTGTAGCTCCCCAGCATGGCAGCACCCAAATTCTTTTCCCCAATGTCTCATTCCACAAAGTTGGTGGTGTTTTTCCACAGTTTCATGACTTTTATACCTTCAGTGCTCCAGAGCAACCTTCCAGAGCAATAACCCTTCCCCTCTATTCCCTTATCCTCACTGAAGCAGCTATTCTGTCATGTGTCTGTCATAATGGGATCGATGGAGTAATTCCTGTGCCTGTCAAATAATTCCATGCTCAGACTGACTCCAGGCTGTTCTCTGTCCTTCCCAAACAGCAGCAGATCCATATCAAGGAATTCTTGGCATGATCTGTTCTCCTACTGATCCATCCTTCCCCTCTGTCAGCAGTCCTGCTCTTCCTTTCCCACCATGCTGAAAGGAAAAAAAAAAGGCAAGGGAAAAAAAATTCTCCTGGCTTCAAGCTTGCTTCTGGCATTTTGATTCTTTAGTTTGTAGGAAACAATCTGCTGCCTCTCAAAATATTGTGGATTGCCACTGGGGAGCCTGCCCACTTCCCATCTGAAGGAGTGCGCTCCGTGCTCGGGTGTCGCTCAGAGATCCCAGCTCCTTGCCACTGTGAAACGCTGCCTGGAGAGGTTTTTGCCTTGCCTCCCCTTCACCCCACGCGTCTGTCCCGCTGCTTCTGCAGTTGGGGAGAGTGAAGTCGCAGTCACCCTGCTACATTCCTGTTTGCCAGCTCTGGTGCCCCACGGTGCTGCTGAACACATGGCGCTGCCAGATCACATCCGAGTGACAGCACACACAGCCTCGTGTTAGAGCTGCTCCCAGGGTGTTCAGCTTTCCCTTGGCACCAAAGCAGCCACATTTCAATCCCATGTTTACACCTTCTCCAGAAACCAGAGCCTTGCCCGGCAGCTGCAGTGCCCATGGACAAGAGTGAGGAGCTGCTGCTGGTGGGACACCACGATCTGCCTGCTGAGCTGCTGGAGCAGGGCACAGCCGCACGGGGCACTGGGCAGGATGATGACTTCTACATCAAAATTGAATTAGAAAAAGTAAGACTCGTGCAGGGTTCGTCTTAAGAGGTTTGGATAATTCGATTTATTTTGGTGTCTGGAAGAGGCTGCTCTTGGAGTAGAGCAATTGCTCCCTCAGGCCTGCTTCACTCTTAAGCCTACAGTCCTCCAAGTGGGCTCAGGGCAGTATTGGAGCTCAGTGAGGCTGGTGCTGCCATTCCCCGCTTTCAGGTACAGTTGTGGCCTCGAAGGGTTTGTTGTGGTTCTCACCATGCTGAAAGGAAATAGCTGCCCAGATGAAAGCTGAAACCGAGGGCGTGCAGTCACATCATACCCAGAGCTGTGCTTAGACCATGCCGAAAGACCTGAGGGTGGAAGAGATNGGGGGGGGGGGGGGGGGGGAAAGCTTTGTATCAGAGGTGGCTGTGGCAATCCCAGTGCCTGGGGGTGGCAGGCGCTGCCCTAGGAGGGGTTGAGGAGGGGTTGATGTACTTATCCTTCCTCTTTTGTTTTCAGGCAGCTTTTTTTGAGCATCTGGGGGGTGGAAACGGTTCATCCCGATTACCTGGGGTGGTTGGCAAAGGCTTTATGGCTGTGTGTGCCCAGCCTTGGCTGGGGGTTAGTTCAGCTTGGAGCAGAAATACTGGCTGGGCAGCTAGTGAGCAGGGGAGCCAGCAGAAGTTTCTGCTGAGGTTTACACTGAGGTTTTGGGAGATGTTGGCTGTAGAATTCCCCTCACATTTAGTTATTTGTTTCACACTTCATGAAGTTCGTAGTAGAAGTTTGGGATGGGGAGATGTGCATCTATATTTAAACTAAACCAGATCCCTCCTCCAAGGATATCTTTAGAGGTGTTTTGACAAAGCTTTGATGCTCAGACTCCTATGTCAAGGTATGGCACATCTCTCCTGTTCGTGGCCAGCCTGTACCCCAGATAAAACCCATTTCACAGGTGGGTCATCCCACTGAGGTCTGTAGGGATCACACAGAGGCCCTGCCTCCAGTGAGGAGCATTTTGCTGGAGGAAGATGAGAAACTTAACTGTGGCCATGCTGATGCTGCTCCCTTCCATTGTCTCTCAGGTCTGTGATGGGTTGGTGAAGGAGTCGAGCCTGCCTGAGCCTCCTGGGAGGCCACACACTGAATACCAACCTCCCCTCAAACTCTGGGCTGGTGTTGACCAAGAGGAAACCAGGAAGCAGGTCTGTCCAGGGGAGCCAAGCCCTTGTGGTTTTGTTTGAAAGGGATTGGGTGTTTGGGAATGCTGCTGGCTCAAATAAGGAGCCTCAGAGGGGGTTTGATGTATGAAACCCCTGCTGGGTTTACTTTGTCAGCTTCGTTGATGTCTCAGGTCTTGGGCAAAGCTATCCAGCAACAGATTTTTTTAAAATCTGTTGTGACTAAGTGCAACTGTTACCTATTCCTCTTACAAAATCTAGGATCTCAGTAACACCAAAAGTTTGAAGGAGAAACAGGCTCCATTCATTCTGCCTGGCAAAACCAAGGGGCCCTTGCTGTAGTTGCAGGGAGCCCAAGAAGCTGCCAAAAATGTTAAAAAAAATAAAAAAAATAAAAAAAAAAGAAGAAAGAAAGAACAAAGCCAACTTTATCTTGTTTAGATACAAGGCTGGACTATAAAGGTTTCTCTGATTTTTGGGAGAGCCTCAAGCCCAGCCTGCAGGCCTGATGCCGAGTGGATGATTTCACAGTGAGGGCTTCCAGCCTGTGTCCTGGACAGTTTCGCCAGTGCTAATCTGGGTGATGCAGAGTGATGATGTTTGTCTTGGATACCTAAAGCCAATGACTTTTATTTTCCTGCTTCCTCCTGCCATGAAGAGGAACATTTCCTTCTGTCACCTTTCTTGCAGCTTGCAGCATAAAAGTCTGAACAGTTTGCATGTTTTTTGTTCCTTGCAAGTGTTTTCCAACCAACTGATCCCAAATATGGTTGTGTGTGACAACAGTGTGACAACAGCTGGGGCATCTCAGGCTGCTCCTCCTAACCCTGCAGTTCCCTTTCCCCTTGCTTTTTATTTCTTTGGCTCTGATCCATCCAAGATAACTGGTTTTGCAGCACTCTCCTCTGCCTGGGTTTTTTCCATCCGGTTTTCTTCACTGGCAGCCTGGTGATCTCTCCTCCTCCTCTTTTATCTCCAGCTGCGCTGGGCTCTCTCCATCGAGTGAGGTGGACAAATTCAGCCCAAAGGTTTTGGCATTCATGAGGAAAAAATCTATGTATTAAACCTTTGGGAGTCATAGAGCTCAAACTATCTTTGTACTCCACAGCAGGAGGGCTTTTGATGTGAGCTTTAGCCAGGAGGTTTCCCTGGCCTTGCTGCATCAGTGGGATCAGCCAAAGCCCAGGCACTAAACCCCGAGCATCCATATGGGAATTCTTCCCTACTGGGCCCCTGGATTTGTCTCAGCAGTGGTTTTGCCATCTCTGTGGTTCTCCTGCATGTAGAGACTCCAGCTTGGTGTCATACATTCATCTTTTGGAGGAGATACAGGATTCCAGAGAGCTGCAGGGGAGCACCAGTGTCCAGGTGGATCCAAATTCAAGCGGGTTGAAGTTGGCTCTTTTCCCCTCAGCGAAGTGAGAGTTTAGGAATATGCTGGGTGGCAGAGCTTCCATCTGGAGGAAGCTTCAGAGGAGGGGTGCTGGTACAAAGCTCTCCAATGCTTCGAGATGACTTGGTCTTTCCTACCTCAGTGCCACCTCTCCAGCTTCCCACTCCTGGGTCACGCGCACTCAGAGATGTTTGAGAGTCTTTTGGGGAAACAGCGAGGTTCCATCCTCCAGAAATGAAGCTGAGCACTGATATTGCTTGATATTTATCCCAGACATCCTTCCCAAATGTCCTTCTGTTCTTCTCCGAAGCGGCAGAGCGAATTCCTGCGGTGCCGGCGCCTCTTCATGGCCGTGGAGCGGGAGCGAGTGAGGGAACAGCAGCGGCAGCGAGAGAGGCAGCAGAGAGTTGCCCAGTGAGTCTGTGCAGCTGGTGGGGTCACCTCCTCCGTCAGGACAGGGTCCTTCACAAGGCTGAAAAGGTCTTGTGAGCTTGTCTGGTGTAAACCAGGCACTGATCTGCAACCCCCCTGGGGTGGGATTCACACAACCAGCCCCTCAAGAGAGACCCTTGGGCCGTGTTGAGTCCTTTAGCACTTCTCTATCTGGTTTTCAAGTCCCTGTGCTGCTTGTTTAGGAGTTGAAAGCCAAAACGTGGGGCTGGGAGAGGTGCAGCTTCCCAAACCATGACTCTGGGAACCCAAGCCTGCTCTTAGAAAGTTTGGGGTGAGGTCATGTCATTGTGGTTAAGCTGTGATTATCCCTGGCATTTTTAGTATCAGACCCTTCACCTTCACAGCCATAAAAACTTATACAGTGTAATAAAATGATCTCCAGGCCTTTGTTCCAGAGTTGGTATCTGTGTAAAAGTGTCGCTTGTGCTGGGGGTTTCTCAGCTTCTCCCTTGAAGGGGTTCATTAAGGAGGAGCTCTGCAAATTCACAGCAAAATAGGAAAGATCCTCTAATTTTTGTTTTTTCCCTGGATTTCCTTTGAATGAACTGACCTAAATCTGAGCATCCTGGCTCTTCTGTGATCAGGCTTTGGGGGAGCAGGACAGGCACCCCAGGGCAGGATTTTCATGGGCGTTTTTCTTGGGAAAAACTACCGGTCTAAAGCAGTGCTCCTCCAGCCACATCCTGACATTCCAATGGCACTTTGGAGCTTTGGAGAGCTTGTCCTACCCTGTGAATGCTAGCAAGGCCCCAGGGACTTCCTAGTTAGTGTGATACCTTTTTATTATTATTTTTTCCCTTGGAGTGTATGCAGAGAAGAGCTGGGTGAGCTCTTCTAAAGGGAATTACAGAGTGTAAAGCCCCGAGCTGGCCTTGGCCTCAATTTCTGGAGCAGATTTATGGTGCTGTACTTAAGCTTCTACATTTCATTTAAAACACATTGCTGAGTTTATAACTCAACCAGAGAAGTTTGACTTCAGCACTTTCCTTCTGGATGTAAAGATTTGACCCCCTACATGAGGTAAGGTCTGAAATGTCCCATGACACTGCCTTTCCCCTGCCTTCTTCCCAGCCTTGCTTTTGGTTTTAGTGCCCCTTGGCAAGGAGTGGCCTGGGACACATTATTGCATTTGGGAATAAAATGTCAGATACTTTGGTGTAAAGTCTTTGTGCTTTGCAATTGCTGCTGTGTTTGGTGGGAATTACACAACCCAGGTCCCACTAAAGGGCTGGAGGGCCGTGTATGTGCAAGGGAGATTGAGGAAATAGAGGAAAACTTGGCCAAAGGTACATCTTAAAGCCTGTTTTGGAGTAAAGGTGGGATCCTTGGAGTGTCTCTGCTGTACCCAGCCCTGTCATGCTTCCCTGTCCTGGAAGCTGCTTATGGAAGGATCCAAGCTGCCTCATAATCAGAAGCAATGGGGAGCTGGGAAGCTGAGGTGTTGGTCCTTTCTGGTGGGTGTTAAAGAGCCCAGCCTGCATGCTTGGTTTAAGGGCAGAGCACAGCTCTGGGGAACTGTAGGTGGCAGGAGCACGTGTGGAGGTGATGCAGGAAGGAACTGGAAGAGGAAGTCCATGGTGGTGGGAAAATAGGCAAGAAGAGTTTGAGGGCAGGAGAGCATTCACAGGCTGGTTTTGCTATATGGGGGGAGGAATGGAGGCTCGGGAGCCTTTTTCACCATTTTATGTTTAAAGCCAAAATATTTATTTGTATTTAATGCTGTGATTAGTGCGGAATTCCTTTTGCCTTTGAAAGCAGCAGCATCACCCAGATTCCTGTGCTCTGACCTCACAGCCGGAGAGCAGCCAGGAATGGAGGTTGGGGTGGGGAAGCTTCTTCTCTAAGCACGTGTGTTCCTGCAGGATTAAGAGGGAGAAGGAGAATCTGCGCCGGGAAGAGGAGCAGAGGATGCGAGACCTGGCTGAGCAGCAAGGACCCTCCCCAGGAGAGGGAACCTGGGAAGCCCTGGCCCAGCTTCAGCTGGAGGAGAGGAGAGTGAAGGACAGGCAGCAGCGGGATAAGGAGCACACAAGGTACAGCCAGTCTGTGCTGCTTGTGCAGAGCCGGGTGTCACTGGCAGAGGTGAATGTTTGATCCCTTGCAGGTATGTGGAAGCTCTGAGAGCCCAGATGAGGGAGAAAATCAAGCTCTCTAACATCGACTTGCCCCCGCTGTGTTCCTGTGGGTCCGATTTCTGGGATTCCCACCCGGATACCTGTGCCAATAACTGCGTCTTCTACAAAAACCACAAAGGTAGGAGCCCCCGCTTCCAGAGATGAGACATCTGGGCCTGACTATACAGGGAGAAATCAAACCAGGATTGGTGTTTCCATGCTCCTGGGCTGCTGTGCAGAGATGCTCCCGCAAATATGCTCTGGAGAGGGCAAGTCAGGGGCTTTGCTGTTTGACCCAGCCTCTGTCCCTTAGGGAGTGTAGTGGCATCCTCAGCAAGGCACCAGCCCCTACACTGTGTTAAGTAACACAGCTGTGACACAGCCACTTGTGGCTGGGGACACAACCATGAGGAAAATGCTACAAAGCATCCCATTTGGGGCACAGAGCCCTCTGCCTTAAATGCTGAATCTTCTGCTGGGACGATGCACAAAGGTGTGTGGAAAGGGCCTTCCTTAGGTGATGGAGTGCTCTGACCTTGAGCACAGCTTGAGAAAGTACCTGGCTGGGCAACTGGGAGTCTTCTGGGAGGGAAAATGGAGACAATTGAGTTCATAAAATAATCTTTGGCTTGTGTACTGCTTTGTATTCGGGAGCGTGCCGAGTGTGCAAACAGGTGTGGAAAACTACAGGCATGTCGGTTTTACCTTAAACCCCAATTGCTGTCTCTCTGCTCTGGTGAAAGGCTAGAGCCAAGCCCAGTTTCGGGCCATAAGTGCAACTCCGGTGCCCTGACACAGTCTCTGTGTCCCCGTCCCGCTCAGCCTACAGCCAGGCGCTGCACTCCGTGATCTCCTCCTGTGCCCACGCAGCCACGCGGCCTCTCCGGGACTTGGCTGCTCTCTGTGCCCGCTCGGGGAAGCGTCTGTGACCGAGGCAGCTCCGTATCCCGGCGACTGCTGTGAGTAGGGAGCGGGGCTGTGCTGTGTCCTGCCTGGCCCTCCACGCCAGCTGCCAGGACAGGACGGTGTCACCTTTGCTCTGCTGGTTTGTGTGCTCCAGTTTGTGCTGTGCCTCTCCCACTCTGCTCCAGGTGTGCAGTTGGCCGGGGCGATGGTCGAGGTGAAGGAGACGATTGCTCTGCGGGGTTGGTTTATGGCAGGCACTTGCATTCCAGCATTTGACTGTGGAATAAACTGTTTTCAAGGATTGTTTGTCTCATTTGAAGTGTGAAAGGAGGAGAAATGAGGTGCCAGGGGTCGGTATCTCTTAGGGGAGGGTTTCTACCCTTTCCCTGCTCCCTTCTTTCCCTTTTCCTGGGGCTTCTGCCCGTCCCTGCCACTTGGATACCTTCCAGAGCCAGGTATTTATTGTTCCCTCCTTTTCTGTGTGAGGACCTCTCTTCCAGTAACAACCACACAGGTTCATACCTGACCCATGCTCCCATAGCCTCTCCTTTGCTCCAGAAAGGAGTAGTAAAATACTCTGCAGCCCTTTGCAGGGGTGACTGGAGCAAGATGGGTTTTCCCAAAACTGCCTGTGGTGGGGTAACGTGGTCCTGGGCAGAGGTTGCTCCATACCCTGTCATGAATTTTTACTCTTCACTGGCCGCCCTCTCCAATATTAACTGCGGCAGGAAGGATGGGTGGCCGAGCGTGCCGGATCATTTCTCTTCCCTGTTCCCATCCCACTGGGCACAAAGCAAACCCACCCCCGGTCCAGAGGTGGCACAGAGGCGCAGAGCCAGAGACTGCTTTTCGGTTCCCCCTGGAG
The DNA here is from genome assembly GCA_013400235.1 of Oriolus oriolus. NCBI lineage: Eukaryota > Metazoa > Chordata > Aves > Passeriformes > Corvidae > Oriolus > Oriolus oriolus. The sequence goes on along the minus strand of VXBT01015350.1, from coordinate 402,989 downwards.
AATCATTCACTGAGGGATCCGTGGTGGCTGATGCTGTTTATTAACAGCTGCTTGCGTCAGGGGAAGGTGCTGCGGTCCTAATTCAGGGTGTTGGAGTGGGTTTGGAAAGGGCAGGATCTGCCCTGTGAGGGGGCAGGGAAGCAAAGGGCTAAAGGTGCAAATGGGTTTTTTGTAACTGTTTTCAGCTCTCGGGCAGCTGAGGACAAGCAGGTCCTTGGCAGGTCCCCAAGGGCTTGCTCAGGCCCTGGGGACTCCTGTTCCTGCCTCTCTGGAGGGATTCCCACAGGGGCTGTGGGCTGATTTGGGGCTAAGTTAAAGAAATAAATAAAGCTGTTGCTGCTCCTCATCCTCGATCTGCCCCTAGCTGGATAAACGTGATACTTTGAAAGCGGGGCTTGAGAGGAGGTCCCCCCAAATCCCTTGCAGTGACCCCAAAGCATGTCTGGGGTAGCTCAGTCAACACCAGAGCAGTGAAGCCTCTTCGGGGGTTGCTGGGAATGGGAATGGAAAAGTTAAATCCAGTTTTTTCTGCTGGAAAAAAACAGCATCGGGGGAAGTTCACAGAGCCCCGGGGGGATATGAACCGGGGCTGGTCGGTCCCTTCGGGGCTTTGCCGCCTCCCGCTGCCCAGCGCGGCTGTTCCCTCGTTCCAGCCGGATTTGAAGGGGATTTTTGTTTTAGGGGCAGCGAGGACAGCCCGGTTCACCCCTCGCGGCCGGGGCTGTGCCCGGGCAGGGCCGGGGCGGGACCGGGGCCGGCGGGGCGGGAGCGGCGGCCCCGGGGGCGGTGAAAAGGAGCCGGGGGGTGCCCGAGTGCCGCCGCCGCCGCCCGCCCGCCATGAGGGCAGCGCTCGCCCCCGGGGTTCGCCTGCTCCGTGCCCTTCCCCGGGACAGCCGGTGAGCGGGGTCGGGCAGCGGGATGGGGGGGACGGCACCGGCATCGGGACCGGCTCTGCACAGAGGGAC
>VXBT01015350.1:383773-401899 GCA_013400235.1 Oriolus oriolus | reverse complement strand
CATAAGGACCGGGATCGGGACCGGCTCTGCACATAGGGACCGGGATCGGGACTGGTCCTGGGCATAAGGACCGGGATCGGGACTGGTCCTTGACATAGGGACCGGCACCGGGATCGGGACCAGCTCTGCACAGAGGGACCGGGATCGTTACTGGTCCTGGACATAAGGACCGGGATCGGGATCGGGACCGGCTCGGGACAAAGGGACCGGCGCCGGGATTGGGACTGTCACCGGGATAGGGTGTGACATTGGGCAGGGAGGGTATCGGCGCCGGGACAGGGACAGACTCTGGAACGGGGCTCACTCTCTCGTGGACCAGCACTGGACAGGAGACTGGCCCTGGACACAGGAGCCGACACCAGGCTGAGGACCAGAACCGGTGCAGGGATCAGCCCCGGGTTAGGGAGGAGGGTGTCATTCCACTGGGGACTGGCAGCCTCTGGAAGTGGAACTGGGATGGAGACTGGCCCTGGGCATAGGGGCTGGCACTGGGATGGAGACTGACCCTGGACCTACGGACTGGCACCAGCATGGGGGCCAGCACTGGGACTGATGCCGGACTGGAGATCACTCATCTGGGGACTGAGACTGGGACAGGGACCAGGCTTGGACTGGCAGGTCACTTTTTGTGGGGACCAGCACCAGGATAGGGACAAGACCTGGGGTGGGGACCTGCGCTGGACTGGGGGTCACTCACCCAGGGCCCAGCATCGCCCTCAGGCACTGGACCCGCTGTGAGATGGGGTCAGCCCACGCCGATTGCAGCTCAGGGCTTTGGGCTCAGCCCGGGAGCAGGGGGGAGCCCCGAGATGGGCAGCAGCACCGGCCAGCCCCCAGATGTCTCAGGCCCTCAGGCTCAAAATTCAGTGGGATGTGGCCAACACAGAGACTCTGCTGGCTGCCTTCTCTTTTGACGACGTGACGGGCCCGCTGCCCATTTAATTTCAATTAATATTTGGATTTTTTGGGAGCCCATTGCTAAACACTCCTGCTGCTTTTCCATCAAGTGGAATTTTCCCTGCCAGAACACGTAGGGTAAAAAGGAAAAAAACAGCACCCAATTGTCTGAGCCAGGCGGGCACTGTATGTGAAATTTCTCTTCCCCTTCCCTACCGTGGCCTCTCTGCTCCTCTGGGATCAGCCCTGCAGTCACTAGCAGTGATTTTGGGTGGTTTATTCATTTTTTGGGGTGGGAAGTAGCAGTTTCTCAGCCACAGTGCAGCCTTGGAGCCGGCATCCCAGCACAGGGGGTTGCCCTGGATTTGCAGGGCACCCGTCATTGCTGCAGCTCCAGGGAGAAGTGAAACTGCAAAGAGGAGCAGGATGGGCCAAAACCACCAAAAAAGAGGTTGTTGTTTTTTTCTAAACTTGGAGCAATCCCGTGACATGTCTGTGTCCTGCAGCTGCCCCTGATCACTTGCATCCTCTGTGCTGCCATAAAACCCTTCCTGAAGGCAGGATAGCTCCTTCAGAGATGCCCATCTTGTTCCAGAGAGTGCTAGATCCTACTTGGGATTCTCCAGGCTTTACCTATCAGCTTTGATGGGAGCAGCATCCCCATTTCCTGAGCCCAGTCTCCCCCTCTTCCCTGTGTTTAATCCAAGCAAAGAGGATGAGATGGCTATTTGGTGGAGGAAGGGGAGCTGGTATGGTCTAGGGCATCCCACCCCCGGCTTTTTTTTTCCAGCTTATCTTTGATTAACCCGGGAGTGATGATGAATCAGCACAGTTTCCACTCATGACACCAGGAAGGCACTTGCTCACCCCGTGTTTCGGTGGGATGTAACTGCTTGAGGAGGTGGAAACTCTGCTTGATGCTCCCCACAAAACTCAGCTGATGTTTTTAAACTGCATCCTGGGCTTTTTGAGGAGGGCCGTTCACTTCCTGACCAGCTCAGCTGAGCTGATTCAGGTCACCAATCCAGTAGAAGAGTCTCGTTGGGTGCTGAGGCCACCCATCCCTGTCCCACAAACCCTGACCTCTCCGCTTCCTTCCTCCCACAGCTATCGGGGACTGACTCTGGTACTGACCTTCCTCTCCTACACCAGCTACCACCTCTCCCGAAAACCCATCAGCATCGTCAAGGTGAGCTCCAGCCTCCCCACAGCTGTGGGGACAGGGAACCTGGAGAGGTCATACGGGGAGGGGGGTGCTGACAGCACCTCGATTTCACCCCCTCTCTCTCCCTGCAGAGCCAGCTGCACCCCAACTGCTCGGCCTTGGGCCCGAACCCCCGCAATGACTCCAACAGCAGCACATGGTGCAGCTGGGCCCCTTTTGGTAAGGCTGAGCCCCGCCAGGCACCCCAAAACCCACACTCGTGGCAGCCGAGCTGGGCTTCCCCCCGTTCTCTAAAACCAGGCCGTGGCCGGGGTTTGGCAGGGGGCCGGCTGCTCCTTAGGCACCCGGAGGTAATTAAGTGGTGAGTGTCTGTCCCATGCCCCCGGGCCGAAGGGCAGCAGCGGGTGGTGAAATCCAGGCCAGGACAGCACCGGGTCCCAATGCTGATGGCAGCTGGCCACGCTCCCGGAACCCCCCGTGGAGATGAGGCTTTTGGGAATGGGGGACAAGACCGAGCCAGCAGCCACAGGGAGGGGACACGAGATGGGGGCCAGGCTGAGGTGGCCCTAATATTTGTTTTCCAGATGGGGACAACTACAAGGAGCTTTTTGGGGCGCTGGATAATGCCTTCCTGGTGGCCTACGCCATTGGGATGTTTATCAGGTACGCAGGGCCTTTCCCTCCAGACACCAGTTTGCACCAGTCTGCCACCAACTGGTTTCCATTGGGATGGGGTCATGCAAACAGGGAAGCAGCCAGGGATCCGCTCAGGATTCGGGTGCTGGCTCAGTGTGGTAACACCCATCGGTGGCATCGCCCGTGACAGCTTCTGCTGTGCTCTTCCCTCTCTCTGCAGCGGCATTTTTGGGGAGCGCCTCCCTCTGCGCTATTACCTGTCGGGGGGAATGGTGCTCAGCGGGCTCTTCACCGCGCTCTTCGGCCTCGGCTACTTCTGGGACATCCATGTCCTCTGGTACTTCATCGTTGTGCAGGTGTGTTGTGCTGGAGGATGCCCAGGCTTTATCACCGCAGCCTCATCCCAGTTTTTCTGTGGCCTTCAGGGATTGGGCTGGCCCAGTTTCTGAGGCAGGGCATCGCTGAGCATTTCCACTCCCCGCAAAACCTGGCTGAGCGTGGCGTGGGCGTCGAAACCGCCGGGTGTGCCCGTCTCCGAGCAGTGCGGGCAGTTGGTTTGGCAACACCAGCCACTCCCAGTTTAGCCATGGGAACGATGCAAACGGCTCCAGGATTGCCCCAGCAGGGAAAAAACCAAACAAACCCAGTGTTTTCTTAACAGCTTTGGAATAGGGGTAGCTATTTTCAAGCCCAGTTGCCCAAAGCAGTGCAGGGCTCCGTGGCTCTGGTTGGTGCTTGCTGGGTGATGCTTCCCATCTCTTGCCAGGTCTGCAACGGGCTGGTGCAGACGACTGGCTGGCCTGCGGTCGTGGCGTGCGTTGGAAACTGGTTTGGGAAAGGAAAGTGAGTTTTTCTCCGTGTGTCCCGTGCCAGTCCTGGTCCCTGCTGACCCTGGCAGCCACCCCAGTGACACTGACCCGGCTGTGTCCCCACCAGGAGAGGTTTGATCATGGGCATCTGGAACTCGCACACCTCCGTTGGCAACATCCTGGGGTCGCTCATCGCCGGCGCCTGGGTTTCCTCTGCCTGGGGCCTATCCTTCGTTGTGCCTGGCATCATCATCACCACCGTGGGGGTCATCTGCTTCTTCTTCCTTGTGGAGTGTGAGTGTTGTGATCTGGGCCACAGCAGTCAACCAGTGTAATATGTACAATTTTCCACCTTGCCCATCTCTATGCATTTTTGGCAATCCCAAATACTTGTTTTCAACCTGTGGCTAGCAGGGATGTGGATCTGACCACCACGGGGATGCTCAGCATCCTTTGGGGTCGTCCAGTCAGGCTCATCCCCCGTACCAGTCACTCCTGAACCTGTCTTTCAAGGAAATATCTGGAAAGTCCTTTGGGTTTTTACTGGGGAAGAAAGTTCCCAGAGATGCAGCCTAGACCTGGGGGTTCCCAGCCCCTGTACGATGCTGGAGGGAGAGCAGGTGAAGAGGGGCTGGTCCAGGCTCTCACAGGGTATTCCTTCTCCCTGCAGATCCTGAGGATGTTGACTGCAGTCCACCTCTGCATCACGTGAGTCGCGCAGATTCCCAGCGGGCTCGTCCTGGGCTGGGTGTCGCTCGGGGTACAACTGGGTCATCAGGCTGAAAGGGCAGGAATTCGAGCAATGATCAGTTGTCACAGGGGATGGTTGTTGCTCTTCCACTCTGAGCGTCCTCTGGGTCATGCCCCGGCAGCAGATCCAGTGTTTCAGCCTCTTCCAGCCGTGACAGCCCCATCTCCTGCTTTCGGCTCGCTTTTAGATGGCCTGTGACGAGGATCCTGGAGGAGTTACCACCAGTGAGAAGGATCCTGAAGCAGTCACCTCCAATGAGGGCCCACTCAGCCTCTCAGGCCAGAGCAGTGCAGACCACTCCAACAGCCCCAAGGAGCCAGCTGAGGAGCCTGAAGCCATCAGCTTCCTTGGGGCACTTCGGATACCTGTGAGTGCTGGGATGGAGGAAAGAGCAAAGCCAGAGCAGCTCAGACCATCAACAGAGTGTCCACAGGGCAGCAAATGGGCAAAACCCACCATCCAGAGGAGGCTGGGAGAAGGAGGCTCCTCTGATGTCCCCTCCTCTCCTCCCAGGGCGTGGTGGAGTTCTCCCTGTGCCTGCTCTTTGCCAAGCTGGTGAGCTACACCTTCCTCTACTGGCTGCCCCTCTACATTGTCAACGTCGGTGAGTTTTGGGGACAGCGAGAGGGGAGCGAGCCTCGCAAGGGAAGTATCTCCTCACCCCTCTCCTCTTCCTCACAGCTCATTTCGGTGCCAAGGAAGCCGGGGACCTGTCGACCCTCTTTGATGTTGGGGGTATTTTAGGTTCGTCAACATCCCGGGGTGGAGGGGGTGGATCAGGGATGATTTAGAGACAATCCTGGCCTTGACCAGCCTTGGCTGGTCCCCGCTAGAGGCAACGCCATCTCTTTCCCCAGAGAGGTTTATTCAGTGTTCACAGCACTCAGCAGGCAGCAAACATCCCTCAATTTCATTTTGGCATCCATTTGTTTTGATGACTATCACAGCTTTCCTCAGCTCTAGCGTGCTCAGGCACTCCTTTCCCTATGCTTTGCAAGCATGCAAGAGACCAGAGCTGCATGGGAGTGCTGAGAAACCGTCTGCAGGGAGGAAGTGGAAGGGACAAACCAAAGCTCTTCGCTCTGACATTATTATGTTTAACCTTGGGGGCACACTGGTCAGAAGATGGGAGATGAAAGAACATCACGCTGGATTTGGGGCCGAGCCAGGGCAATGCTCTGCCCTTGGGGTGGTGTGACTGACACCAGCGACTCGTTCTTGCAGGGGGGATCTTTGCCGGCCTCGTCTCTGACTACACTGGCGGCAGGGCCACCACGTGCTGCGTGATGCTGGTGGTCGCCGCTCCCATGGTGAGCTGTCACGCGGGCTGCGAGCTCGGTCACGAGGGTTTGCCATCCTGCGGCTCCTTTGAATCACGGCCGCCTTCCTCTTCCTGGGAAAAGCTGGTCACGCGCTCGGCTGAGATGAGAGCTGGGATTGATTCACGTGCCCAGATGTTCTCGGGAGGGATGTCCAGGTCCAGGGGCTGGGAGGGGATTGCAGAGACCTTGACAACTAAAAAAACCTTGTAGGTTTTTTTTTCCTGTCCTGCCATAGCTCTGCTCAAAGCCTTGGGGGTCCCACCAAGCCTATCCAGCTTTTGTCTCTTTGATTTTCATCCCAAAAGCCCCCATGCCAACAGCCTCATACTCTGCTGGAGCTTGGCCTGGACCTCCTTCCCAAGCACCTGCACAGAGCTCATTTGGCTTTGCTTCCACAGCGTAGCTAATTAGCTGTAATCCAGTCCTGGCTGGCTCTGGGATGGGAGCCTCTCCTGCTGAAGGAGATGGGAAGCAGAGGGGCCAGGTCACATCCATGGCCCCGATAGTGCCGTGGGGGCAAATTAACAGCAGGCTGCAGCCGTGGGAGGCGAGGGAGCCTGGCTGGCCATAAATTGTGGCAGCACCTCTGTTTGCCAGCTGCGAGGCATTTCATCGGCGGGATGCAGAGGCCAGGAGTGCACTCAGCCCCCCATCCCAGTAATTCAGATCCCCACATTCTCCATCCCACCCCCAGGGTACTGCTGCAAGGAAAAGGCTTGGTAAGACAGCTGGAATAGCCATAACTGGTTCTCCTCGTGTCTCCTTTCCAGCTGTTCCTGTATAACCATGTTGGTCAGAATGGCATTGGCACATCGATAGGTAAGGAGCTCCGTGGTGCAGCCTGCTCCTGTCACTGACGTGGTGATGGAAGACACTGTGGATTCACCTGCCTTTATTCCTCCTCCTGAGCCAGGCTCCCAGGCTGAATTTGGGGGAGGGTGGTGCTGGATGAGTGCTCACTGCCTGCTGGGTGGGATCTCCCTGGGAAAATGAAGCTGCACAGGAGATGGATGCGTGGGACAGCGATGTCCACACACGGGCTGGGGATGATGGATCCAATGTCCTGCTGCTCCCGGCACCTAAAGCTTTAATCTCTTCCCGGGTACCTCTGCAGCGATGCTGATCATCTGCGGAGCTCTGGTTAATGGGCCCTACGCGCTCATCACCACAGCGGTGTCGGCAGATTTGGTAAGAGGTGCACCTCAGACCCCGCCACGCTGCCCTTGCACACCCACAGGCTGTTCCCTCTTTCCCATAGGGATGTTTTGCTGGGATTTTTGCATTTTACCTTCGTTTTCCAATGCCTCTGAAGCCCAGTGGAGAAGGGCAGATCTGTCACACCTGGCGCTGTGCTCTGCACCCTCCCTTAAACGCAGGGGTTTTTCCTGTTGCTTTTTCACCTTGGCCACATGACTCTGTTTCATCTTTGCTGCATCTCCCCCTGAGCACAAGCAGAGTGGAAATATGTGGTGGCAAATCACCTGGGAATTTCTGCCCGCTGTTGGCGATCCAGGTTTTGCCGTGGTTTGGCTGCAGGCAGCATTTGAGTTTGGTCTTCCCATCCGTGGCTGGGTCTGGCACATGGAAATTGCTGCCTGGGACATCAGCCTCACTCTGAGATTTGCCAGCTGTGCACCCCAAAGCTGCTTTTGCTCCTTATGTTTTATTCCTCCATCCTCACAGGGAACCCACGAATCTCTCAAAGGAAATGCCAAAGCCCTTTCGACTGTCACGGCCATCATCGACGGCACGGGATCTGTTGGTGTGTATGGCCAGGGGACGCTGGTTCCTGGGTGTCCCGGTCCCCTCTCAGGGGGAACAGGGGCTAACGTGGCTCATGTGCCCTCGCAGGGGCTGCGCTGGGGCCGCTGCTCGCCGGGCTCATCTCTCCCACGGGCTGGAATAATGTCTTTTACATGCTGATAGCAGCCGACGTCCTGGCTTGTCTGGTAGGTCTCTCCTCGGTAGGACTCCTTTCTCTACCCTGGGGTTTCACAGGCTCCCTTTTAGCTGCCTGCTCACTGGTGGAGGGCACAGATGGTTCTCTGGAGACACCCAGGCACAGGGCAAACTGCAAAGGCTTGTATTGACTCCAAACCTCTGCCTTCACTTGGCTTTTCCCAACAACCTCCTCCTAGAACAGGTTTAGTTCACATGGTCTTTGCTACAAAGAGCTGTAGAGTTGATCTCCTGCTGATGGAAGTGCTCATGCCAAGGCTGGAGGCTGCAGTGCCACCAGCCTTGCGGCAATCCTCCACCCTTCCTCTTGCAGCTCCTTGCTCGTGTGGTGGTCAAAGAGGCCCGTGGCTGGTGTGGCTACATGGCGAGGCAGAGAGGGTATGTAATCACCAACCTGGGGCAGCCTCTGTTCCCACGATGCCAAAACCCGGTGTGGCTGCCACTCCAGAGAGATGTTTGTTACCCCTTGCTGTCGCTGCTGCATCTTCGCGTGGGCATCGCCTCGGGCTGCGCGAGGCCGCCTGCCTGATGCCTCGCTCCCGTGGCCACTGAGACATTTCCACCTCGAGCCAAGGCAGCACCTGAGGGATTTTAGCCATCTGCACCTCAAAAAACACTTGGGGTGCTAAACACACCGTCCTTGTGTCTTTGTAGCTCTAGTGTGCAGCTAACAGAGTCAGTGATGGATGGGAAGTAGCTCGGTGTAAGTATCTCCGCTTGAGCCCTGAGGATTAAACGCAAACACAAGCCTGATTTGTTCTGATTCCGAGTTTCACTTCGCAGGCTCTGCTTAGAAATAGCCACTCCCCCAATCATTTAGGGCCAAGATCAAGATGTGAGAATCAAAGGATCGAATTGCAATGGCTGGGGAAGAGTGTGGAGCGGGGAGAGGGGGATGTGGCTGGTCAGCGTGTCCTTGTCTCCGGCTGACTTAGGGGATGCTGGCCCAGATGCCCAATTGATTGGGATTGATTAATGCACTTGGAACAACTGAATTTACAGGCTTTGCCCACCTGTGCTACTGAGCTTGATTGCACGCAGCCAGGGCTCGCTAATCAAATCTGCAGCCGAATCACTGCAGCGAGTGTATAAATAATCCCCAAATCAGCGCGGGCCTGGCTCCGATTGCCACTGACACCTGCATGTGACATCTAGAGAAAGAGGCCACAGACTGTCCTGGCAGTGGGGCTGCCAGACCCTGACTCCCTGCGAACATTTCGTCCCTTATGTCTTGTGTTTGCAGGTGAAAGACCAATAGTCTGGGCCTCGTGCTGCGGTAAGTGCAGCCCAGTCTCCTTCTCTGGCTGCCGGTGGAGGGCTGTCGGGCTCCACTCTCTTGTGCCGGGGCTGGTTAGGCTGAGGACTGTGCTGGACGGGTTGATAGCATCCGTGTTTGCACCAAATTCCAGCTGGTTTCTGCTGGGGGAAGCAGCTGGCTCAGTTTGTGGGAATACTGCAATGTCTTGAGGGCTTTGGGGAGCGTCTCTGGAGCAGCTTGCAGAGAAGAGGCACAAACGCCGTAGGATTTCTGGGGACATTTCAGCTTTGGCCAGAGACAAAACAGTGGCTGGATCTCCTCCTTGCGCCTGCTTCTCCTCCTGGTGCTGCAGATGGGCCTGGGCTTCCCCGGCAGAGCTGTTTTCCCTTCCCACCTCCGGCAGCACCGCAGTGTCCACCGCCGATCCCAGTGCCCGCGGCGTGCTGCCCTCCGCGCTCAGCCGCTCGCTTCTCTCCTCTCCCCGCAGGTTTAAGGAGTTTTGACGTGCCCCCTGCGAGCCGCCCCGAGCCCAGAGGGAGGAGAGAGGCTGGGGCACACCTCGAGCGCGGGCGTCTCGGCAAAGCTGCAGCCCAGCCTCGGGCACGGCCCCGGGGGCTCGCTGCCACCACAGGTTTGCTTCCAACAGAGGAAGGGGCGAGGAGCAGTCGAAGGGCCCTGGCCAAGCGGTTTTCTGGGTCAATTCTTCACCATCGGCCGTTTTATTAATAAAAACGTGCAAAACCTGTGTGGCCGCTCCGTACCATGTCCTGGCAGGGCTCAGCCCCCCTCACAGGGGGCAGTGATCACGGCCCTCTTCTTGCTTTTCTCCACGTGCAGGCTCTTATTTGTGAGCCTGCCCCATCCAGATGCTTGGTATTCCAGGGTCTGGATCAGGAGGATGATGCCAAATCACTTCAGGCACTGTCTCACCAACAAAGCGCTGCTTATTCTACGCAGGGAACATCCCTGGGCCGAGCCCAAATTAAGCTGGGTTTACTCCTGGACTCATCCCACTGCAAAAAAAGACCGAACCCAACGCTTTCCCTGATTATTAATATTCCAAAATCACACCATTTTGCTTCAAAAGAAGAACAGGCATCAACCCCCATGATGCCTTTTTCTGGTCTTAAAATTAAGAGCTGAACACAGTTAAGAGGGGAAAAGGGTTTTACCTTGGTGTTTATTGAAGGACCCTCAGGGGCGCCGAAATGCACATCGAAATGCACCCCGAAATGCCCCCCGAAGGAATGGCCCCCCACGATGTGATGTGTGTGCAATTATAGGCCTTGCTAATTAGCACATCTATCAAAGATTGCCCAGGGAGGGACTCCAGAGAGACCCCTCAGCGAGGAACCTTCCCCTGGCTGGGCCTGGCTTTGTTTACAGAATGTGTTCTGGAGAGGCCCTCGGGGTCTGGGGTTTCCAGGGCGTTTGGGCTCTTGGCTTAACGGGATATTGGGTGTGAGGGAAGGGATCAAACTTAAAGAATTGTAACTGTGTGGGCTAAAAGCACTGAGAATATATAAAAGCTACATAAGAGAGTACAAAAAGGGGCATAAAAGAAAAATCAAAAAATCATTATGGCATCACCCCCACCCCAGTGAACTGTTCACACACTGTGGCTGCTCTCGGTCTGGTGCGGGTAGCCGATGATCTTCGTTAGACAATTCCTAATTAGGAGGGGCCCCAGGAGGTGCTGCTGGCTGCCAGCCCTGCAGGGCCGGGGCTCAGAGGCCCCCCCAGTGTCACTTGCCTGAAGGCAGGGCCAGCTGTGCAGCCAGCTGTGTGCTCGGGGGGGCCGACTCTGATGTGCTCGTGGGGTGTTTGGAAGCTGCAGAGCTCCAGCCCCGATATTTTAGGCCCCAGCATGCTCCCAGTCACTCCCGCTTCTTCCCAGTTGCTTTCAGCGTGATTCCAGCTGCTCACGGCCACTCCCAGTCAATCCCAATATGATTCCCAGTTCCTCCCAGTATGATCCCAGTTGCCCCTAGAATATTCCCAGTCCCTCTCAGCATGGTCCCAGTCATACCCAGTTGCCTCCAGTGTAGATCCAGGTGCTCCCAGTTTCCCCAAGTGTGATCCCAGCTGTCCCCAGCATAACCTCAGCTGTTCCCAGTGTGGTTCCAGTCAACCCAGTATGGTTACAGACTCTCCCAGTATATCCCAGTTGCCCTCAGCATGCTTGTAGTCCTTCCCAGGCACTCGCAGTTGCCCCAGTAATGTTCTAGTTACCTCAGAACGATCCCAGTCTTTCCCAGTTACCCCCAGTTGTCTCCAGCATGATCCCAGTTTCTGTCAGTTGCCCAAAGTGTGGTCCCAGTTGCCCCAGTTGTGGTCTCAGTCCTCTCAGCATAGTTCCAGTACCTTCCAGTTCATCCCAGTTGCTCCTGATGTGTCCACATTTTCCTCCCAACACAGGCCCAAGAGCTCCCAGGGATGTGATTCGTCCCCTCACCATGTGGGGACCGCGCCCGGGCAGGCTCCTGCAGTATTCACGCATGGGCAGGGACTCCGCAACATCATGGTGAAGGTGCAAGAAGAAAAAAGCTTTATTGCGTATCCGAAATTCCCTTAAATACCAATGGAAAAACAGGAAATCACCTCATATAAACAGGAAAACAGTTCACCTCAGTGTTCCCCAATCACCTGGAATATTTCCTAGACATTGCCTATTGTGGTAAAAGGTAAACAATAACTTACAAGGTCAGAAACTGCAATTATCACATCTCACAGGGCTGACACTGTCCAGAAACCCACAATGCTCTCTCAGCCCATCCCCGGTGACCTGGCTGTGATCCCAGGATCACCTCCTGGTCTGAGAACGAGGCTCTTTCTTCAGCCAACAAGGCCTCATCTCTCTTCCAACACACAGTGTAGCCCAACAGGCTCCAGCTCTGTGCCCAGGGCAGAGCAGTGCCCGCTGCCAGGGGCTCTGTGCATGCCTGGGATAAACTGGAGCTCTAATTGACTTCACCTCCTTGGATCTTGACCTGGGGAGAAAACATCTGGGCCTGATGTGATTTTATTAAGTGTTGATTTCATCAGCAAAGGGGAAAAAGGGTGGGGGGAAATAAAAAAAGGAGGAAACTTGCTAGCCAGTTGGATCAGCGCCCTGTAAACCTCTGACGGCGCTGGAGTGGCACAGGGGAACGGGCAGCTTGGAGAGTGGCAGCTGCAGGTTTGAGGTGGCCAAACAGTGACGGCCTTCAATCCCCTCCACTCTGACCAGCGATGCTCAACAGGCCTTGGAAACTCGCTGGCTGCCTGGGAAAAAAAGCAGGAAAAATGATGGCCCAGGCAGACAAAAACACAATCCCCAGTCACTCTTTTTCCAGGAAAATATCGAACCCTTTGGGCTAAACCCTGATGGAGCCACAGGGAGAGGTGTCACAACAAGGTGTGTCCTCAGCAGAGCCCGAAGTGTGACCCTGCAGCGCGCCCAGGCCGCTGGCTCGTGGCACATGTGGCCTCAGAGGGCACAAGGAGCTCGCTGCCAGCAGAGCTGGGCTGAGAGTGGCTCTGCCAGTGCACGTGTGGTGGAGTTCTCACATTGCTTCGTCACCATTCTCTTGTGGGGGGCATCGAAATACCTGCTGAGGCAAAAAAATCCCCTAAGTCCTGACACACATGGGGGCTTTTTGCAACAGCAAGTTGGTTTGGGGTTTTTTTCCCCCCTTTCTTCCTTTTTTTTTTTTTTTTTTTTTTGCCTTTCCCCTCTCCTGCTCGTTCTTTCAGCTGCTTACCATTTTTCCGGGACAAATTTAGGCCTGGGCCGTGTCCCACTTATGTTTGGAAAGTCTGAGCAGCCTTGGCTGCGCTGCTAGGAGCGAGGAGAAAGGGCACACAGCCCGTGGCAGTTTCAAACTTGCAATAAAAAGAGCCAAATGCCAAAGAAAACTCCAGATCTCACTGAGCTTTGGAATCGAGGGGTGAGCGGGAAGGCAGAGAGTGGATCCCCTGGGTTTGCCTCAGCCAAAAAACGGTTTAAATGGAGCTGAGCTGCTCTGGGAAGAGTCTGGAAGACAACTTGCCTCGTTCCTCCTCTGCTGGATAAGGGGCCGCTGCTTTTCCTGTGCCCTCGGGCACCGCACGGCAGCGAGGGGCTGTGCCAGCCCTGAGAGAGAGGACATGTGTCCCACCTCCGTCCTGTGATGGGACAAATCCCACCTGAAATGGGCTCTTTAGGTTTGGGTTGGGCTCTTTAGGCTTGGCTTTTTCTCTCGGTGACCCCACAGTCGCCCGGCACAGCAGTCCCACTCAGCGGGAGGCGGATTGGGAAGAGGCTGCACACGCAGGTTTTGGAGGAATGCCGCCGGTCTGCCGGGAAGGTGAAGAGGTGGCTGGGGCACGGTCTGTAATTACCTATGCAAGGAGCAGCTGGCAAAGGCTGAAGGGCTTTTTAATTAGCAGCCAAAGGCAAATCAGGATCCAGCAGCAGGGAAGCTGAAGTCAGCAAAGTCAAGGTGGAAATGTGAGGGTAGTTTTTCCAGTGAGGGTAATTAAGTGCCAGCAGAGAGCAGCGTGAGACATGAGGAATTGCCGTCATTCAAGGACCTTAAATCAAGGAGAGGAGTTTCCCCTGCAGACACCCGTGCTCCCTCCAGCTCTGCTTTGGCACTGCTCCCTGCCCGGCCTCAGGCAGGAGCGAGCAGCTGCCCTCGGGCTGCTGAGCCTGGGGCTGGCTGGGCACCGGCATCCTGGTGCAGGAGCATCCCTGCTCGTTTCTGACAAGGCAGGCAGAGAATTTAGGGGGGAAAACGGGCTGGTTTTCCACCTGATCTGAGAGCAGCCGGCCTGCCCTCATTCTGGCACGTGGTGTCTTTTAGCTCTACGGGGTTTTCGCTCTGAAATTCAGCCCGACTTTTTGCCTGCGTGGGGTGTGCACAGATCCGGTTCTCTCATCCTGCAAGAGGAAGGCTGGATCAGTTTGGGCTGGAGCAGGGCTCCTTGGCCCAAAAGAGATCCCAAAGAACATCCTCCGAGGTCCCAAAACCCTCACTAGCAGCTGAGAGGTTGGGGTTTAGGACAAACCTACCCTCCTGTGGCACATTAATTCCAAAATAAAGGATCAGGCTGCTAGATGGAGGCAGATGTGCTAGCAAGGGTTATCCCCCAGGAGCTGGAGGTTTGGGATGGGCATGGAAGCAAAAAATCCCCATTTGGGGCTGGTTGGGAAGCGGCTCCGGCTCATACCAATTCCTTGACGTGGTCTTTCCTTTTCCAAAAATAAACAGGAACCGTTTGGAAAGCCCCTGTGCGGGGAGGTTGAGAGCTCCCCAGAATAAATAAATACACAGAGAGCCCAGCTTGAGTTCATCCAGCTGGTTGTTCCCCACTGCCAAGGGCTGAGAAGGATGAGGATGGAGCCTGAAATGTCTTGGTGGGGGGTGAGAGCACATGAGGCTCTTTCCCCTCAGTTAATGGGATTTTTGGGAAGATGCTGAAATGGCCTCCTTGAGCAGGAGCTACTAATCTCTCTTGCTTTCTGCTCTCCCTGAAATAACTCCTGTACTATCAGCCTTTCAACTCATTTTAGTCCCAAACAGTTTAAGGGGATAGAAAAAGCTCTTATTTGGGTTTAATTACAGTGCAAAATGGTGAGAAGTTTCACGTTTCTGCTCTTAGGGTTGGGTTTTTAGTGCCCCAGCTGCTTTTGCTGTGGTTTCCCTCCCATTCGTTGGACCGAAGCCCTGGTGAAACACCACCGTGGCCTCACTGAGGCTCCCCAAACCATCCCAGAAACACGGGGATAACAACACAGCAGGCACAGAGCTGGAGCTGCCAGACAAGCTCCACGTTCATAAACGTTATTAAAATGATGAATTAAATATGAATTTTGTTTCAGGCGTAACACCAAAATCACCAAGAGACCCCGATGCGCTTGTGTTGCACAAACGCTCGGCGTGTTCCTTAACATGATTTTTCGGCTGCCTTGGACACAGGCAGCGGGACAGGAAGGGATTGAGCACTTTGGAAAGCGGAGATGCCTCTCCTCTGCTTTTTTTGGGACTGTGCTTACATTTTTTAGCTGACTGAGTTAGTGCTCTGGGGTACCGGGGCATTTTCTGCTGGGGAAGCATCACCTCCACGCCCACTGGCTCTGCCTTATCAATCTTTCATGTCCTGAAAGCCCTGTTTGGTGAGTGACAGGTGTCAGGACAGGGCTGGAAAAAGCCAGTCGGTTCTTTAATTTACTGTCTTCCGTTCAAAATGAAAAAAACCCAAAAAACTCCCTGTAAAATGGGTAAAAAAATAAAGATCTCAGTTTCTGCCCTCACGTTTTTGGCTGTATTGACCCTGACCACTGCTCTGCTTCAGCGGGGCTGTTCCCCTGGCTTCCCCAAAAAATAGGGACAAAAATGTGTTTCAACCCCATAGCAAAACATATTGAGTGTTTTCTCCCTCAAGAGGGGAAGGACGGACAGGGAAGGTGTTGGGGTTGAGCAGCAGCTCTGGCAGGACCTGTGCTAGAATCGAACAATGGTTTGAAGTTTTAGGGTAGCAGCAACTGTGAGCCTGTGGTGGCAGCCAGGGTGACAGCTCGGGGCCCTTCCCAGGCAGGAACACTCACTGTCAGCGAGGGGTTTTTCCATGGCTGGCAGGACTCAGCACAGGGAGGTGAGACACAGCTCTTCCCTCACTCCCGGGGAGGGCAGCTTTCCATTTGCTGTTCTGGCATTAATTTGCATGTGATTCACTCCAAAGCCCCTGATTTCCAGTCCAAGGGACCATCCCAAACACTCCACAGCCACACACTGATGTCTGTTTGGTGGTTTTTTTCCCAAACCCCCACGTCTGCCCCAGGAAAAGGCAGTTCTCATGGGCACTGCCACCACAGGGTGACCAAATGTGACATCCCTGTAGAATAAACAAAGCCTGGAGTCAGGTACTTCTCCAAGAGTTTTATTAAACCACAGTGAAAAAGGAGCAGTAACAAAGCATCTCTCGTGGGTAACAGTAAAAAGCCATCTCAGTTCAGTTCAGTGCACTGAATCAGGAGCAGCACCGAGTGCCTGGATCTCAGCTCTCCTGTAAACGAGAGCAGCATTCAGAGGTTCACACACCTTTGCAGGTGCAGAGGTTTCAACCCCCTGGGGACAAAGGGGCTCGTGCTCAGACCAAACTTTGCTTCTTAAGATGGAGCAAAGACTTCACTTGCTTCGCTGGCTCTTTCTGAGCTCAGAAAAACCATCATGGTCACCTCCAGAACAGTCTCCTGGTCCCTCTTCCTGGTTTATTCCCATGAAATCAGGATTTCCTCTTTGCAGAGGTTGCTGTCTCTAGCTGCTGTGGAGCGGCTTGGCATACACAGGCTCCATGAGGTGGTAAATCAGGAGCAGGAACAGGCACCCAAGGAAGACCAGGCTCATCACAGCCAGGAGGAGGAAGCGGCCAATGAAGAAGGTGTCCACAATCTGAAGGGAAGAGAAACACAAAGATCCTGGCATGTCACAGCCCAGATCTTCTCCAGGAGCCTGGAGGGAGCACACCACATCCCGGAAAAGAGAACCTCTGGGGCTCCCCCAGGTTTCTCTCCTTGCTTTTCATCCCTGGCACGGGCACTCTCTGTGGGATGCACAGTGTGCGACAAATGAGCACAAGAATCCCTGCAAAAAGCTGCTGGGAATGTTAATGTGGAGCAGCCCAGTACTGAGCTCAGGGAAGAGACACGAGTCAAGCCCTGAAGCAGTTCTCCCCAGCCACAAACCTCCAGCCCTGATTCCCTTTTAGAAGGGAGATAGTGAGAAAAGAAAAGGAAAAAAACAATTAAAAAAAAAAAGCTCTGGTAGCTAGGCAAGACACAAAGAGAAGCCAGCATGAGGAGGCTGTTTATGAAATCCCCCTCTCTGCTCCCCAAGACCCCCCAGAGCTCCGCTCAGCCCCGGCTCAGCTTTATCCATCGCATTAGCTCAGCCCTGGTGCTGCTGCAGAGAGTCTCTGGTGAGCGAAGCGCCTGCTCCTTCTGCACGTTTCACTTTTTAATTAGCCAATTAGCAGAGTTTTGGTGCAGAAAGCCCAGGTCATGTATTATTGATAGGCAGGGCAGGTCCAGTCCAATTGAAGATCCGTAAAAAAATAAGCTTTCCAATTCCATTTGCCTCCCAGGCAACAAATACGCACTGGGCTGCCCTTCATCTCACTCCTAACCTTCACACAAGCGGGTCAGATGCGACCCAGAGAGAAGAAAAGAATGTTACAAGTATCTTTTAGTAGGGATTTACACAGAACAAGAACCAGAAGAGCAATAATTAACATGCATTAATAATAGAACAGAGGAAACGGCACCTGAAAGGCCACAAAACTTTGTGTATTCAAAGCCCAAAGAGCTCTGGGAGAGCTCAAGGTGGCAGCTCAGACAGCCTGATCCAAAAACTGGGGGAGATCCCTGTGCCTGAAAATGCAGGTGGCTTCATGCTGGAGCACGGCAATAACCTACAAGAGAGCTAAAGAGCTGTTATTGGGCTTTAATCAGGAAACAGAGCTGGGGGAAAAGTGAAAGGCTGCAGAACTGGAAGGAAAACCTTAAGGAAAGAGAATGGCGGAGGCTGCTGGAGCTGGGAGGGACCAAAGCAGGAGTGGAATCCCTGCACAGAGCCCCTGGGGATGGGAGGAGGGGAGCCAAATCCAATGGGTCAGGTGGAACAGTGTGTAAATCAGCGATTTAGCTCGAGAAATTAATAGTTACCGGCTCCACGAGCGACACAGCCTGTGCCAGCGGGACACTGTGCCGGAGGAGGAGCTGCAGGCGAGCGAAAAGGCAGCACAGGGCAATGCCCCGGGCACCGGGGCCGGCGCCGGGCTATCTCTGAGGTGAAAGCCCATTCCCGGGGCCTCAGAGCATCCTTGCGGCCCATCCCTGCCCATTCCCAGGGCGTCAGGATGGCCGCTGGGGCTCATCCCTGGGTCAAAGACACATCTGTGGCCATTCCCAAGGTAAAGGCCCATTCCGGGGGCTTCGGGGCAGGAGTTGGGGCCGCGCATCGGTCTCCAGGGCCCATCCCCGGGGCCTCGGGGCACACCCGGGGCACCGCGCGGCCCCTCAGGCCCAGGCTCACCTCCTCAGCGCCGGCGGGGGCCGGCCTCTCGCCCTCCCGGGGGAAGAGCAGCAGCGCGGCCGTGAGCGCGGCGGCTCCGAGCACCACCGGCACCGCGGCGACCCTGCGGCGAGAGCGGAGAGCGGCGGGGCGAGCTCAGCCCCGGCAGGCCCGGCCCGTCCCCCCGCTCACCGGGCCCGATCCCGCCCCGTCTCCGCGCTCACCGGGCCCGATCCCGCCCCGTCCCCCCGCTCACCGGGCCCGATCCCGCCCCGTCCCCCCGCTCACCGGGCC
>VXBT01015350.1:371892-383469 GCA_013400235.1 Oriolus oriolus | reverse complement strand
GTCGGGGGCGCGGCCGCCGCTTTCCCTGCCCTGCCCGGGGCTCCCTCGGAGCTTCCCATTGGCTGAGGGGCGAGGGGTGGGCGGGGCTTTTGCGCGCCGCCGGAGGCGGGGCCGCGCCGAGTGCCCCTTCCCGATCCCGGCCCCGATCCCGGCCCCGATCCCGGTCCCCATCTCAGCCCCAGCCCTATTGAAACCCGGCCCTACTGAGCCGGTCCCTACTGAACCCCGGCCCTCCCGGCGTCATGGAATCCCCAGGATCCCGCTTCAGCCGCTCCCCGTCCCGCGGCTGTGTCCCCCGTCCCAGAGCTCGCAGCCGCTCCCGGTGGAACGGGAGTTTCCCTCCCCTCCCTGCTCCCGGTGCAGACGGATGGGTGCTTCATTACCTCGCCTTGGCCGGCCAGCTCCTGCCCACCCCGCTGCAGGGAGCACCTCTGAACGCGCTTTCGCCCCAAAACCCTAAAACTGAGCGGTCCACGCCCTCAAATATATTTAGGGCCAAAATCAGGCAGATTTCGTTAACACCGTAACGCTGAACATGGGGGTACAGCAGGGTTTTGGAACAGCCGTGCTGGGGGTCTGGGGCAGCCGAGCCGAACTACAGAGGTTTGTCAATGCTGTAAGCATCTTCTAATAATCAAGACAAGAGGAATTTACATTCAAAATAAATATTTCAGCCTGTTTATAAATCTTGTCTCTTCACCATCACATCTTGCCCATCAGACCCAGGCCAGTGTGGTTTGATGAGTGACTACCATAGCATCCCAGAATTACCTAATGGTTTGGGTTGGAAAGGACTTTGAAGACAATATTGTTCCAACCCCAGGCACTCCGGGCTCAGCTACCAGTTAACCTGAAATAAACCTAAACTTTGATATTTTCCCTCTCAACTGCTTGAAGTCTGCAATACTTTGGCTTCATAAAATGTCACCTGAGTGGTGTTTTCTGTCAATTCTTTCAAGGGGAGGAATAAACCAGCAGTTAATTATTCTGCGCAGCATCAACCTGCCTTTCCCTGTGATGAAATCGGAGTCGCCAGCGTGACACCAAATGCTCCAGCAAGCAGAACACAAACTGTCTCCGACACCTGCCTTTACTTGGCATCGAGTGGCAACTGGCTGCCAACATATTAAAAGCGTATGTTTGATAGCAAACTCCTTCCTGCTCCGCTTCGTGTCATTAATCCCACCAGGCAGGGTTTTCTCCCCTCTGCAATCCCCGCCTTGTTGATGTCCATCTCTGACATTCTTTTCCCAGTCCTTCCCCCCTGTCATTCCCTGTGATTCCTGCTCTTGCTGGCACTGAGAAACTGAAATTTGCTCCTGTTGTTTGGGAATCTCCCTCTGCTTTTCTCTATTTTCCCATTTCTTTGCATTTTTGGGACCCGGTAGTTTCCAAACCCCCAAATTTCTTCTTCATAACTCTGTTTTCAACTGGAGCCTTCTTCTTCTGCCATTCCTTTTGCATCCTTTGGCTTTTCATCTAGAAGTGATAAGTTTTGTTCATCAGCCAGTGAGGCTTTTCCTTGGCTCATTTTTTTCTTGTACCTCTTATCCAACGGCCTCATTAACCTCTCCCCATATCAATTGGGTCTTTATTTCTTATCTCCATGTCTTGGTGCTGCCTGGCAGTTTCTTGATACCAGCAACAGCAATGTTAAGCCAGTTCAAGAGACTGAAGCAGAGGGCTTGAATCATCCAGCTGTTGATCCTGCTGGTGGACCACACCACATCCCAGATATTTGGCCAGAAGTTGAAGAATAAATGCAATACACACCCCAGCAAGCACATCCAGTGCCCAGCTCTGAGCCATGCTCCTTGTTGGTTTTATCCCCACCATCCCAGTAGGGCTGATGGTACCTCCAGCGCAAGATTTGGAGCTGAAATGACGCCCAGCAGCCCTACACCCTCCAAAATACTTATATATTTATTCCTTTAGTATTGAATGCATTTTATATTTAACAATATGTATAATATATGTAATATGTTTAATGTTTAATAGTGTATATTTGCACAGCCCATGCGGTACCAGGTTTCTCTGAGCACAGTGGCAAACCCACAGCTGAGGAACTGGAAGAAGATACCTGGGAACACCAAACTCGTTGGTGTGATATTTCCAAGCTCAGCCTTCACTAGAGATTTCTTCACCCCATCTGCAGTGAAGCTCATCGTCCTGAACACATCCCTCTTCTGCATCTCAGCCTCCTCCCAGCGTCAGAAATGCCTTGCTGGGGATTTACCTTACAGAGTGCTCCATCAGCCCAACAGTTGAATGCAAAGATCCGATTTTATTGCCAAAGAATTGTTTATTGCTGGCCTAAAATAACTTTTCCTTCCAGATTTACCTGCTGGGATTTGGTCCCATTTATTGTCAGAGTTGCATTGCACCTGGAAAAAAGAAGTAATAGAAAGTGGGAGAAAGGCAATGCTGGGAATAAAAGGTGAATTAAAAACATGGGAGAGCAGCAAATATTGAGGATTTTTGTGTTGTTTGCATGACACTGGGAGAAGCTTCATGTTTGTGGTGTTTTTTTCCAGGATAACTGTTGATGTAGGGATGTTTGCTGGTGTCACAGATTCAGGTTTCTCCAAAACTTTTGATTTGCACCCTGTGGCATTTGCATCCAAACCCTTGTGTTGGGGACAGGACACATCAAAGTGATGACAAATGATGGGCTGATGATTAATTCCAGCTCCAGTGTGTTTGATATCCATAATATCTGTATCATAAAGCCTTTCCTGGCAAGGCTCTCAAGCAATAACCTGCTTTAAATAAGGAGAAGCAGAGTCATGCAGATGCTGCTGGATGCTCATGGCCCAGAAAACCCAGTGCAAAGGATTTATTTGGACACAAGTAACTCCGTGTTCTCCAGTGGATGGGAGCTGCTGTCCTGCCAAGGAAAAGGAACGATTTGAAAGGTGCTTCGACACTGCAGATAGTTTTTCCCAAGGAAGAGATCAGGGAATTGTGGCATTTCTTGGCAAAGGCGTGACAAAGATCCTGAGGCTGGCACTGGATGAAATGGGCTTGGCAGAGAGATGCAATTAGTGCTGAGGCTAATTAAACGCTTGGCGCAGGAGGACAGAGAGGTCACGTTCCTTCAAGATAGGATCGTATGGATCAAAGCTCTTTTTTAAGACGCCGCACAAGGAGCAGCCCCAGGAAACAGGGCGGGTTTGGGTCAAGATGGCCTCTTTTGGGTTAAAACCTGCAAATCCACCTTGCCCAGCTCATCCTGGTGACCAAAATAACCAACATGGTCTAGTATCAAACGATAATAAACGATCAAACTCTCGGTAGCGGAGTTGGAAGCGCTCAGGGAACTGATTTAAAACTGTTGGCGCAGTCGTGAGACTTCCAGTTTTACGGCTGGAGCGCCCCGATGCTCCAGTATTAGAATTAAAAAAGAAACAGGCGTTGATGCAAGAAAGAAAATATTCTGCTCCTGATTTAAAGACTAGCGAATTGCTAAATATTTTTATTAGTGGCAAATTTGCAGCTTGCTGGAACTAATTTCACGCCCGGTAGATATGGAGCTTAAGCTGGGAATGGCGTTAAATTACTCTCTCGTAAGGGTGTTTAAGCCTTGTGATGGGGATCTGCTGGATGGCGGGGACCTGCCTGGGGACCCCTTTTCTGGGGGGATTCCTCGTGGGTTGGGAGTCTGGAGATGGTGTTTGGGGAAAAGAGCGTCAGTACAAACATGTAATTTTCATCTTTGGCGGGATAGGAACCACCAGGCCCCCTCATTTGCATAAATTTGCTTATGGGGGTTTGCTGCAAGCCAGCGTGGTCATGAGGCCTCAAGATCCTTCAGTCCAGAAAGATGTTATTTATATTTTAGCGATATTTTTGGCGTATTTTGGAGATTATTCAGGATATCCAGCGTTTAGTTGATTTTGTTAATTTTAAAATTTACTTAATCAATTACAAAAATGTAGTGAATTGATTTAGAAAAAAATTATTTGATTTATTTTAATTGATTTTTTATTTAGAATATTCCAGGTTTAGTTGATTTAAGAGATGGGTAAAGGTTGGAACCGCTGTATCCCTGAGTGTCACTTGCCCTCGGGACCCATTTTTTCCACGTTTTCTTTGTCGTCCAGATGTTTTACAGCTTGCCAGTGGTTTTCCAGCCCAAATCCCTCCTTCCTCCTTCTGCAAAATCTCCAAGTCCACCCAGCTTAATGCTGGGGAGAAACCCACCCCGTTTCAGCTTGCCCAGATACGAACTGGGACAGGTGCAGGTGTGGGGTCAGGGGATGCAGAGCTCGAGAGAGCAAAGCGAAGGCGTCAAGAGGATCCAATTACTTCTCTAAAAATATTGCCAGGAGGGTGGCAGTGGTAAACAAGAGCTATTTAAATCCCTCAGTCCACTTTCTGTGATGGGAAAAATGAGGTTAAATAGTTCTTCCCAACTTACTTGGAGGATACATACAGCTGAGAAGCACCGAGCTGTCCTTTTCCAAGGAGACACCCCCAAAAAAGAAAGTTAAAATAATAGGAGAGGGTTAGTAATGTCTCCAGTGGGGATAGAGCTCTCTCTCACAGGAACCCGCTTCAGATTATCTTTTTCTAGCTGATGGCGGAAATCAATTTTAATCATCCTGACAGGAAATGAGGATGTAAGACTTCAAACAGAATAAATCCTGCAACATTCAAAAAATAATAAAATGGAATATGAAGTCACTTTTCAAATGAAAAAAAAAAAAATCCCATCCCAGCAAGTAAAAATGCCTCTAAAAGCCCCAAAAGGCCCTGGTTGGTAGGAGGAGAGAAATAATTTCCCACTGTGGGACAAGACTGACCTCAACCGAGAAGCACTTGGAGAAGGTGGATGGAGGAAGATGGGGTGTCTCGGTCATCAGACCTTGTGATTCCTCTTATGGTTCATATCACTCCCAAGTGGGAAGAAGTTTTTGGTTTTGGTGACTTGTTATAGTAAGTGCAACTTTAGTTCAGTCCAGTAAATTTATAGATGAGTGCTAATAAGGTTTTTGATATTTGGTTCTCTGAAGTTCAAGCAACTGCAGCAATCTCCCTAAAAGCCCTACAAAAAGAAAGTTCCTATAGTTGTCTCCTGGGGATGTTTTAATGTCATCATGCCCATGTGGGATGACATGTCCCCATGGAGTAAAAATGGGTTGATATCGTGGCAAAATCTGTTCCAGCCAAGAAGAGGAAGGAGGAGAGAAACTACCTGAGAGACTTAAATTTGGCTGTAGAGACCTCCATGAGTGCTGCAAGGGATGGAGAAGAGGCAAAGCTAAAGGAAGGAGGTAAAGAATCCATGGAAAATGAGCGTAAGAAGATCGAGGGGAAAAAGAGACAAGAACAGGGTCTGGGGAGATGGTAAGAATTAAAATTTGCTTTTATAGTGGCATTCCCAAAGGCTCTAAAGCCCACAGTCAAATGTTTTTCCAAGAAACTTTTATTTCCCACACGTTTCCCCAAGAAATGCAGTTTCCCACCAATCTTATCGTTCAAGAGTGTGTATATGGGTCCTCCTTGCATCATCACTTTGGAAACCTTGCATCTTTACCTGTGTCAACCTCTCCTTCCTTCCGACCCAAGAGCTTCCAGGTGAGAAACCAAGGAGCCATCGAGAATGAAACCCACAACACTTCGTTTTAGGAGGCTCATCCCCATTAGTTCTTTCGGTATTCTTCACAATGGCATTCATCACTGGCCACTCGTTAGACTTTAACGTGCCCATAATGTGTTCATCCATCGTAGTTCCATCGCAGCTGAGCAGTCAGGAATGGCTCCTAACAGGAAAGGGTTGAGCGATGGCAGTGTCTGCCCACGGTGGGATGCTGCAACCAACAACAGCTGAAACGGCCCAAATTTATTGCTGAGATCCCCAGGACTTTCAGGCAGGTGGTTTTTTCAGCAGTCAAGCCTGTTTGCAGTTTTCATTTGGGTTTTATTCTTGCCTCCTTGCAGCACCTTTGTTCTTGCCCTTTTTCATTTGACATACATCGATTTTTTTTCCCGGTGTTTCCCGGGCGGCAGCTTGGAAATGATGCCTGGTTTTTTGTTGTTGTTTCTTAAAAAAAATTTCATTTCCTTCCCTACTTGTGTGTGACGGTAGGGAAATTAGTGGTGATGGGACCTGGCTGGGCCTAGATCTGCTAGATTGAAGCACCGTGTGGCTCCTGGGAGTTTACTTCAAAAGTCGTGGTGTTACCCTTAAGGTCACCTCTCCCTGAGTCTTGAGCACATGGGATGTGATTTTTACATCTCCAAATTAAATTCTGGATTCTCACACACCTCAGGGTTGTCAGTAAAAAGGATCTTCTTGTGTATTGGACCGTCACGGTGTTCAATCAGCTCATGGCTTCATCCTACTGCCTGCGAGCAACTGAAGGATGGAGACCACCCTCCTCTCAGGGGCTTCCCTGGGCTGCACCAACCTCTCTGGTGGTTCTCATCTCCAAACAAATTCTTTAGTTGCTGGTGGATGGCAAAAAAGAGAAAAGAGGAGATGCATCCTTCCTGCTGTGTATGACTTTGTGGCCATACCAAAACCTCACACCAGTTGTCCTGTGCTCTGCTAGGGCACCATCCAATTTCAGCCCAGGGGTTCTAGTCTCAGATCTCAGGAGCTTTCCATCCCAAAGGACGCATAAAACTTACTTTGCTTTTCTTTGCCTGCGGAGAAGATATTATGGAGTGGTTTGGTTTTCTCAGGTCCACTGGCAACTCCCTGAGACAGCTCTGGCAGCCAAGGATATGAATCACTTAGATGGTATTTAAGATCCTTCAGGTAACCTGTACAAGAAAAAAAATTAAAAGGCGGCTAATCAAATGGCTTTGAGGACTGTAAAAAAGCAGAATTCAATCCCTGAGAACTTTCCAAGATGTAATTTCAGAAGACATCAAAGATGACATGAACCTAAGGAAGTAAAACTACTCAAAATTCAAAGTTTATAGTCCATCTGTCTCTTTGCTTCAGGGAGCTGGTATTAAATTTATTGCTGAATAAAACAAATAAGCCTAGGAAAAGTCAGCGTTGAAATCTGCATACTCGTAAGAGAATTAGCAGAGCTCTCTTGTTATGATGGCTGCTTCTCAATTTGCATCTTTAAAGAGTTGTGACCATCTCTTCGCTTCTCCCTTCACCGGCTCCTCGGAAGCCAGGCTGGTGCCGGCGGCTGGCGCTGGCACAGCTCGGTGAGGAGATGCTGCGGATGAAGGTTGAACTCCCACCATGGGCTGAACCAGAAAGGGGATGGGCAATGAATGCCAAAGCCCAGCCAAGGTGAAGAAACATCTCAGGTGGAGTCGAAATTTTAAAAGGGCAGGATTCAGCATCTCTGCATTGTGTTTGTCGACTGTCTGGTATCCAGCTACTGCAGATATCCAAGGGAAACATCAGTTGGAGGGGGGCTCAGCCTGTTAACCAACCCTGTTTTTGTTTTTACAGCGTTTGTACAAGGTGTAGTTTTACAATTATTTATAATTTTTGTTTCCCCCCATGGGTATTCCTCCAGCCCATCTCTATCTCAATCAGCTGCTCTTGCCTCTGGAAAATAGACTCCAAAGCTTGTCCAAGTGCTGGAGGTAAGTCATTTTAAACATCCAGAGCCTTCTTTTGAAAATTTATTTATCCCTGGAAATGCTTGGGAAAGGATCAGTCAGTCAGATACTTTCAGTAACTTTGCACAGGAGAGCCTGAAGGAGCAGCAAAAACCAGCCGCAGACTTATTACGCCTTGAAATTAAATATTTAAGAGTAGTAAGTTGGCAGCAGGGATTTTCTAATCAAAATCTATATAACCTGCCATTTATCCATCATTTGCCCTCTGGAAGGACCCCAAAATGCTTTCCTGGCTCAACAAGCCATCATTAACGCCCACTCAGCCTGTGTAGGGAGAGGAGAAATCCCATTTTTTCAGATGTTTTCCCACTCAATCCCAGCTGCTTGGTGGAGGCATCAATGGGGAAAACCCTTTGTTTTGGCTTTAGCTTTCTCTATTATCAATCCATCAGTCTCTCACAAGAAATAAACCTCATGTTATTTAATCTTGCATAGGAAAACCTCTGGGAATATAGAGCCATCCTGGCACTGATCACTTATTCTTAATATATCCTCCTTGTCCCTATGGATTATTGATAAACCCCTTAATTATATTCTCCCATGTATTTATTTATTAGTTCTTGTGAAATTACATGCTTGTATGTGTGTCTGAGATTGTTTAAAAAGCACGGTGGCTTCAAAAATAACGTTGTTGTCTTGGTGTCGAGAATCTTTTGGGGTTTGACTCTCTTATTAACCCCAGGAAAATCATGTGCACAGGTAAAAAGAGGAGTTGTCCTGTGAGTATGTGAAGCACCAAAACCGGAGGGAAATCAAGTTATATAGAAATCTTCCATGAGCTAAATAGTTGAAATTTGGGGAATCCTTTAATTTCATCCCATGTTTGGTGCAAGCACTGTTGGGTTTGGACAGACAACTGCCCGTGTGGATGGTCCCTTTGGTGCTTTTAAGGCTGCATTGGCTGATGCCGAATTTTCTTCTCGCTACTTGAAACTCATTACTGGAGAGGGTTTGGAAAGGTGTAGGAAAACATTCACGCCCTTAAATATCTCCTAAAATCCAGTTTTAATGGGTGATTTGCTTTATGCATCATCACCAGATCCAAGTGTAGCTGGTGGGTACCACTGCCTGAGCTGGGACAGTTTGGAGAAACACCCTACCTGAAACAAGTCCTAAATTGTCTTTAGGGATTTCTTTTTAGCATAATTTACTCCTGAGGGAGTTGGACACCCTCCCTGTAAGCAATTTGGAAGGGCCAACCTCCCCCTCCAACCTCCTGCAGTGCTTGAGCCAGGCTCAGCCGCAAGGCCATGTCCCAAAACCCTGCCTTGTTTTCAACATCTGTCGTTGAATAATTTACTCGGCTTTGCTCTTATGCATCTTGCCGAGAATCCCGTCACAGTTTTCTTAGAGGAATCCGACACGAGCAATAATACGATCTTGGAAAGAGAATTGAATTATTTATGGAGGAGCAGTCAAATGACGGAGACTAAACCTCTATATTTTATGTAATTTGTTTTCTCCTGAAGCCCGTTATGTAAAAATGTAAATATTGCTGGTTGTGTATGTTGCTGCTCTTGCCAAATGTTTAATATTTTATCAAACCTGCTCTGAGTACTCGTCTCTTTTGGAAAGGATCCGTCCACGTCCTCTGGAATTAGTGCCAGTGAGTTTGTGGCAATTATATATTTACAACACTGCCTTCACATGTGCAAAAAAATCTCCCTGAGGTGCCCAAGCTCCAGTCTGGGGCATGGAAATGGCAGGACCCCCAGAATTTGGGGGAATTTTAAGTGGAGGGGGGTTTAATTTCAGGGAGGTTTTCCAGCAGTCTGGGTTGGGATAGGGATGGAAAAAGGTGTCTGAAGGAGGGTTTCCTGGTTTTGGGGTTTGGACATCCCTTGCAGCTGCAGTCACCGCAGGGTAGTCCAGGGTGGGAAGAAGTGAGTTGGTACCAAACTCTTCTCAGCAGGGATGCAGCCAAGCACCCCCAGTCCTGGAGATGTGGAGGGATGAGACGTGACCAAAAAAAATATCACCCAGTAATGACCTGTTGCAGCAGAAAGATACTTTATTCTGGGGAAAAAACTACGAGATTTAGTGGAGAGAATTTTAATTTATCACCAAAAAAATTCCAGCGAGGTCCCATGGCTGGATGATGAAGCAGCCAATCCAACTGGGAAATGTATTTTTTAAACCACGGGTGATAATTAACCTCTGGAAAAACTCTCCGGGGAAGAAGCAGCTTTTACCTTTGTGAAGGAAAAATCTGGGCCTGGATACTTGCCCTGGATTTTAAATGTGAAATTCCAAACCCAGTGGAGGAATTGCTTTGGCGATTGGTTACAAATTGGGGAAGATGAATGAGGGATGCTCAAGCAGCGGATGTGGGATATTCAAGGACCAAATGTGGGATGCTTGAGGAATGAACTTGGGATGCTTGAGGAGCGAATGTGAGGAGCTTGTTGCTGCTGGCTCCAGAAGAAATATCCCTGCACCACGAGAACCCTAAAATTTTGAGCACTTGGATATTTTTGGCAATGATGTAGCTCAAAATACGCCCCACATGTGCCTGCTCTTTCACATCCGTGTTTTCCAAGATGAGAGAAAGATGAGATGCCAAGTGTGGATGATCCAGTGGTCCTTTGATATCACGATGATGGGTTTTCCATCTGCCTCCCCTTCTCTCTTCCTTTCCAATTCTCCAGCTTCTGCAAAACCCGAAATATTTTCTGTCTGGCATCCCCAGCTGGTTGAAACAACCGGCGACAGCTTTATGGCTCCTCATCTTTGCTCGCTTCTGTGGAATAGTAATAAGGGAGGGGAAAAGCGTCCCGTCGGCTGATTTACAAGGCAAGAAATTCCTATAAATCATTCCAACATCTCCAAAGGATTCGGGGGACGCTCTGAGCTCCCGCTGGTTTTCCCAGTGATGCAATGCGGTGATTTTTTTGTTTTTGGAGGGGGGTGGGTGGGATTCATCCCAACCACCCACTGCATATCTCTGTTATTTTATTGATGGGTTCCAAGTGGGAGCCATCTATTTTCGGTTGCTCTTCAACAAACAGTGGAGCAAATATTTTCTGGATGGACTTACTTTCAGGATAAACTGGAAGCAGGGATTTAGGAATGCTGATTTGCAAGTGGCCATTTGTTCTGCAAAGCTGGAAGAGGGAAAATTAAAGTGTTTTGGGTCCCTGGCCTGAAATTCAATGTTTTGCCACCTTTCCCATTGCATCGCTGACCCCATGGCCATCCCTTACACACCATTTAGTGCTGCTGGCTCATACATCCTTCTGTAACTCTTCAGAGCCAGCTTTAACCTATTCCCTAACCTATGAACCTTAACCTATTCCAGAGGAATTCTGTTTTGAGTGACTCCACCCCCCACACAATATCCTTAGGAAATGGGCAGAAATTCAGTGTTTCTCGTTAAATCTGTTCTTGATGGCATTTTTCATTAGGGAAGAGGTTGGAAACCTGGGAGAAAGAAACTGTGGCCAGACTGATCCAGAAAAATCTGTCCCTGTGGCTTTTGCAATAAAATGTGGGAAAATTTGGCTATAGGACCCAGTGCTCCCAATGAAAGTGATTCCAGGAAAACCTCATCTTCAGGTCTTCGTGAAAGAGAAGGGCAGTTGATGTCTCATGCAGGCCAAAACTGGGGTAAGGGGAGCTCAGCCAGAAGCCTCCCTCCCCCAAATTAACAATAATTAATAGATACTTCTAAAATAAGAGTGTTTTACCGGGAGGATAATACCACAGGAGGCTTTGGGGTGGGATTTCACCGGGTACCCTAAATTTCAAGGTTGTGCTGGGGGGGTGGATGGGTTTAGTAACCCCCCCTGGGGACCTTGCTGGAGGGGACACCCCGAGGGAGTCCGGGCTTGGCGTCAGGGGGGTCCGAGGCCACCGAGGCTGGCTCTGAATCTGCCCGGGATGGCAAAAGCATTCGGGGAGGGGGTGGCGGAAATACGGGGGGAGCAGATGCTGCTGGAGGGGAAATACGTGTTGGGGGGTGATAGGGTTGCGGGGCGG
>VXBT01015350.1:350443-365694 GCA_013400235.1 Oriolus oriolus | reverse complement strand
TAAATGTTTTTTTTTTTTTTTTTTTAAACACTACTTGAAGCTTCCAAGGCAAGTTTGAGAATAGCAATTACCAGCTCCCGGATCCCTGGGCGAATTCCCACGGCGATGGTGGATGTAAACCACTTTAGACATTTTTAATGCTCCTGAGCAATAAATTTAAAAGGGAATTTATTGTTCCAAGCTGCTAATTTCTCCATCCGAACGCCGCTGCCTGTTGCCGGTGCTGATGCCGCGGACAGCTGGGAGCCGGGATGGAGATTTTGATGCTATCCCAGAAAAAAAAAAGTCTTTTTCCTGCTTGATTTTCCTCCTTTTCCTCCTATTTTCTATTTTTACCCTATTTCCACTATTGTCCTGCTGCCTCTTTCCGAAGGGAAGGCTCCTGGTGAGTGAGGCTGATGAGCTGAGCCCTCTCCAGGTCTTGTATTTTATTATCCCCTTCATCAGCTCATAATAAATAATTACAAATAATTGGCTCAAGGATGGCGGGTCGAGGTCTCCCCTCCAGACCATCCTGCATTCCGTGCCCTCCTTCCCACCTCTTGCATCCTGCATCCCCTCCCTGGCCTTGCTCACCCGAATTAGATAGAATTATTCAGAAAACCCCCCCAAATCTGGGTTCTGAGGAGATGAACTTTGCTGGAGGAGTTAAAAAAAAAGAAATAAATTCTTATTATTTTTTATCTTAATCCCAAGAAAATCCCATTTATATAAAATGCCTGCAAAGGTCTTTTAATGCATTTACGTGCAGAAATTGGTTTCTTTATATCTTGGTGCCAGATCCAAGATCTCATAACTCTGGCAATTAATTAATTGCTCTAAAACAAAAATAATGAAGTGGGGCACTTTGTCAGTGGGATGGTAAGGAGCAAACTTAACTATCATAAAAAACGAACAATAAAAAATAAATAGCAATACATACTCAATAACCAATAAAAAGGAAATAGTAAATAATTAAAGATAATAAAATGAATTAAATCCTAAATTGTATCAGTGGGTTATTTTCCTGTAGGGTGATGCTGGTGTGATTTTAGTGGTGCTCACCCAACTTCAGGGATGCTGGTGCCAGTTTTAGGAATGCCAGTGCAATTTTCATAGATGCAGTTTTAGTGATGCTCCTTCAGTTTTAGGGATGCTGCTGCAATTTTAGAGATGCTCATCTACCTTTAGTGATGCTGATCTAATTTTAGGGGTGCTGCTGCAATTTTAGGGATGCTGCTGCAATTTTAGGGATGCTGCTGCAGTTTTAAGGATGCTGCTGCAGTTTTAGGGATGCTGGTGTGATTTTAGTGATGCTGGTCTAACTTTAAGGGTGCTGATGCAGTTCTACCTAGTTTTAGTGTTGCTCATCCAATTTTAGCAATGCTGGTACAATTTTAGGGGTGCTTAGTCAGATTTGGGGCTGTTGGTGCAGTTCTAGTGATTCTGATGCTTTTTTACCAACACTTGTCCATTTCTAATGATGCTCCTCCTGCTCCTGGCTGCGACTCCCCCAGACCAGTAACCATCATGGGCATATTCCCATTCCTGCTATTTTCCCCCGTACAAACCTGACCCCCCTCAATCCCACTGCCTCAACCATCACTTTTTATCAAGTTGCTTTTCACTCTTTTCGAGTGTTTCAATGTTTTCTCCTCATACCAGGAGCCACCTCTCGCTGTTGGGGAGCTTTTCCTTCTTTCCAGCGTGACCTTTGCCATCTTAATCCCGCCCTGTACCGTGCTAAATCATTCCTCCTTGCCTAAACAACCTCCAAAAGGTTTTTTTTCGCCTCTTCCTTCCCTTTTAAATTTAACACCCCAAACAGTGGAGCTGAAGGTCCTGGTGAGAATATTTATGCTAAAACCACTAAATAAAGCGATTTAGTAGCATCTTTAATAGCTGAGTACCTGGCAAGTGGCCAAGGTTGTCTCAAGGTAGAGACATTGGGGGGGGGGGAGGTTATTTTCCCTGCAATCGTTTATGTAGGGATTTGGCTCAACAGGGGAAAAGCCAGAGAAATTCCCAGTGCTGTTATCCCTGCAGGAATTACTGGGAGTGTTTTCACCCAGAATTAATTGTGCTTGGAGAGGGGCTCAGCGCAGCAGTGCTCTGACACTGCTGTGATAAGTTGGGAAGGGCTCGGGGATCGGGAAGTGGCTGAATTGGCATTCCGGCCTCCGGTTTGGGTGCGCTGGGTGTAAATCTGGGAAGTGACGGGGAGAGACCCGCTGCAAGGTGGGATTTGCATAATTCCCATTGCAGGATTCCCATCACCCAACTGCTCCAGCTTATCCATCCCACATCCCAGTGCTGCTCCCCCGTCCGATGGCATCGCTGCCATGGGGTGGGGGCACCCCATGCCCCGCCACAGCACCCGGCCGGGGCACGCAGCACCCTTGAGCCAAGAAGACAGAATTCCACCCTTTGTTTCCTGTTCGCCGGCTCAGCTTCGGGAGGCTGGAGCGCTCAACAAGCCCCTCTTTGTGCTAATTTAATTAATGGCTGGGGCCGAGGGCAGTGGGGATGAGACACGGTGGCTATAAATACCTGCCTGGGGGGGTGCGTGGGGGCCTTCAGCCCAGCGGCAGCTGAACCGGGATCTAATTAATTTCAATTTAATTCAAATTGACTCGGAATAAAAACCCTATTGATTGATTGATTTATGCTAGAAAGCCAAAGGCTGATTGAGTTCTAATAGAAAATTATCGATGGATCAATTTGTAATAGGAAGTCGTGAGTCGGTTTGCTTGTAATAAAAATTTATTGACTGGTTTGGGGTAGAAAATCGTGGGTTGATTGATTTATAATGGGAAGTTATTGATTGATTCATCATAGGAAATAGTGGGTTGATTAATAATAAAAGCTTATGGATTGATTTATTCTAGAAAATTATTGATTGATGGATTTATAATAGAAAGTCATGGATCAGATTATAATAGAAAATTATTAATTTATAATAAAAATATTGGTTGATTTATAATGGAAAATTATCAATCCCTTGATTGATAAGAGGGAATTATGCAGGAGAGCAGCGTGAGTGCTGGGCACACGGCGTCCTCCCCATCGCATTTCCTCCTGTTGAGGGAGGAAAATCCTGTCCCATGTGAGCAGAGTGCAGCTGGTGATCAACCTGTTCACGTACTCCTAGAGGAAAATAACTTTTCTGATGCAAACTAAACATCCCAATAGTGATTTCCAGGGAAAAACACCGCTTGGATAGACGTGCACACGCTCCTGGTGCGCCTCCTGCCAGTGTTGGAGTGCATGAGCTTGGTGGATGCTCAGTTTCCTGGAAAATTCCTTGTCCCTGTGCTGGTTTTTTTTTTTTTTTTGTTACGACCTGAATTTCAAACTTTACATTCCATCTGCAAGCGAGGAGTGGGAATAATACGGAGGTAGGTTCTCTAAAGCTGCAGCAATGGAGTCTAAAAGAAATTTGAAACTTGCTGCTGAGTGAGTTTTAGCTGCCAAAAGTGGTGTTGATCTTCCACAGGAGATGCAGATGATTTTTCCAGCTGATGATTGGTATTTTTCAATGAAGAGATTGGGATATGTTAATGAACTTTTATAATGTAGTATATATTTTATATTTATATTTATATTTATATTTATATTTATGTTTATATTTATATTTATATTTATATTTGTAGTATATATATTTATAATACAGTATGGTATAATATATATAATATATAAGAATAAATACAATTAATAGAAATATATATAATACTATAAAATAATACAGTAAGAAGGTCTTTTAATGTGCAATGAAATTAAGCAGTGATATGGCTGCAAGAATGGGGATAATCCTAAATCAGCGATTTTTGGCCCCAAACAGCGAAAATCCCCGTTCGACTCGTTGCACAGTAGGGGAAAAAAATCAGTGAATAACAATTTTCCTCCAAATTTTTGCTGTTTTGGCACATGGAGCATCACATCTTTGCTGCTGCGCTGGGTGAGGAACCCTGAGCATGTCACTGGTGGGGACCAAGTGCTAAGTTTTATTTATTTCTTTTTAATGTCCATGGGAAAACTCCCCAAATACATTACAAACATCCACCAAATCCCTCTGTGATCCCAAGCCCTGGATCCCAGCTGCATCTTTGTGTCCACTGTACCGTTAATTAACAAGGTTTCCAAATATTTGCTGAAATCCAAAGTGCTTTTTGCCCCCGGTGTGCGTTTATTCTCCTCCCTGGAAACAAAATAAGACAAATCATTACCACCGACCATTTGGGTGCCTGTAATTACATTTCGCATTTCTACTTCCATTCCCTTTAAGATGGGGTGTAGCCCCCGTTTATTTTAGGGATGCTGGGTCCGTGTCACATGAAACGGAGGGAGATTGTTGGTGAAACGATATCCCCAATCTTAAAATAGCCACGCTCGGGCACGGCCCCGCAGTGCCTCGGTGAGGCCGGATCCTGCAACCTGAGCCCCGGCAGGCACGGGGCACGGCCGGGCCAGCGCCTCCCGGCTTACACCCTGCCTTTATTCACTCGAGCGGCTGCTTGCTCCTCCTTTTGCTTTGAGGGCATCCAAGCAGCTCGTGCCTGCAGCCCTGGTTTGGTTTTCCATATGGATAGCCTGAATCCTTGCAGGAAAAGTCTGGGAATCGAGTGTATCCGTGTTTGGTGCTTCATTTTCTCCCTGTGCGCAGGGAGCTGGAGCATGCCTGGTCCAGCCTGGGATGGTCCCTGGTGCCCCGAGCACAGGGAACACAGGGAGCACAGGGAACACAGGGAGCACAGGGAGCACAGGGAACACAGGGAACACAGGGAACACAGGGAACACAGGGAGCACAGGGAACACAGGGCTCACAGGAAACTGGAGTATCCCTGAGCATCCCTGGTCCAACTTGGGATGATCCCTGGTGCCCCAAGCACAGGGAGCACAGCGAGCACCGGGAGCACAGGGAGCACAGAGAGCACAGGGAGCACAGGAAACTGGAGTAACCCTGAGCATCCTTGGTCCAACTCGGGATNCAAGGAGCTGGAGTATCCCTGGGATGATCCCTGGTGCCCCAAGCACAGGGAGCACAGGGAGCTGGAGTATCCCTGAGCATCCCTGGCCCGACTTGGGATGGTCCCTGGTGCTCCAAGCACAGGGAGCACAGGGAGCTGGAGTATCCCTGGGATGATCCCTGGTGCCTCAAGCACAGGGAGCACAGGGAGCACAAGGAGCTGGAGTATCCCTGGGATGATCCCTGGTGCCCCAAGCACAGGGAGCACAGGGAGCTGGAGTATCCCTGAGCATCCCTGGCCCGACTTGGGAGGGTCCCTGGTGCTCCAAGCACAGGGAGCACAAGGAGCTGGAGTATCCCTGGGATGATCCCTGGTGCCCCAAGCACAGGGAGCACAGGGAGCTGGAGTATCCCTGAGCATCCCTGGCCCGACTTGGGATGGTCCCTGGTGCTCCAAGCACAGGGAGCACAGGGAGCTGGAGTATCCCTGGGATGATCCCTGGTGCCTCAAGCACAGGGAGCACAGGGAGCACAGGGAGCTGGAGTATCCCTGGGATGATCCCTGGTGCCCCAAGCACAGGGAGCACAGGGAGCTGGAGTATCCCTGAGCATCCCTGGTCCAGCCTGGGATGATCCCTGGTGCCCCAAGCACAGGGAGCACAGGGAGCTGGAATATCCCTGAGCATCCCTGGTCCAGCCAGAGTGATCCTTATGTCCTTGCTTGGTGCCCTGTGCACAGGGAGCTGGAGCATCCCTGGTCCAGCCAGGGTGATCCCTGTATCCTTATTCACTGTGTGCACAGGGAGCTGGACCATCCCTGGTCCAGCCTGGGATGATCCCTCATTCCCACCCTCCCCAGCCCTGAGTGGCTCCGCAACAAT
Source organism: Oriolus oriolus (assembly GCA_013400235.1). Taxonomy (NCBI): domain Eukaryota; kingdom Metazoa; phylum Chordata; class Aves; order Passeriformes; family Corvidae; genus Oriolus; species Oriolus oriolus. The sequence goes on along the minus strand of VXBT01015350.1, from coordinate 359,868 downwards.
AGAAGCATTTTTAAAGTAATTATTCCCCCTTGGCATTTTCAGGAGAAAAAAAAGGTGATTCTCCCGTAGGAAAAAGCTCTCCAGCCTCCAGTGGGGTTTAGCATCACTGGCGGGAGCCATCCCCAGCAGGAGGTGGCAGCGGAGCCTGGCTGTGGGATGCTGGCAGAGCAGCTGGCCTCTCATTCCCAGTATGATCCAGGGCATTAATACAAACCACGGGGTTTTACTGGGATTTTACTGGGGTTTTTGGCTCCTGAGTGGGGCGGTTTGATTGGAAAACACAGACAGTTTAGATTTTTCCAACTGTTGGTGACATCCACTCACATCTGCATTTGCACAACTTCACAGAAATACTCCACATCCACTTTCAGTCCCAGTTTTGCTAGAATGAAGACCTTTGCTCCTACCCAAACTTATGGGCAAAAGTTCTTTGTGTTTTTGTTGGGTTTTTTTTTTAAATCCAAAGGGAAAGTTTGGGATGAGTTTTATCTCCATCTCTTTCTGCCAGGAACAGGGATATTTGTGCACTGGATTTTTGTCCCAGAGCAAGCAAAAATCACAAAGTAATTCAATTTCTTCTGGGATAAAGCAGAGCTGGGGAAAAAGTTGGATGGGAGAGAGTGAAAATAGGGATTGGGAATCCCACACCAGCATCCCTGTTTTGCTGTGTTAGAGGTTTGGGTGGGTTTTCCCCTGCTTTGTGGTGGGGAAATTGTTTTCCTTTTTCTGTATGAAAAGAAAAAGAAAAAACAAAATTGGCTAAAAAAAAGGAAGTAAAGAAGGAAAAATGGTAATGAAAAAAAATAGGGGAAAAGGAAGAAAATAGAAGTATAAAGAAAAAAGAAACTTGGTAAAACAATGAAAAAAAGTGAGAAAAAAGATAAAAAGAAATAAAAAGAAAATGGAAAATGGAAAAAAATGAAAAAGGAAAATTGGTTAAAAAGAAACAATAAAGCAAAATCGGAAAAAAAGAAAAAATGGATTAAGAACAAAAGGGAAAATGCGGAAAAAATAATACAAAAAGAAAATTAAAATAAAAAGGAAAATTGGTAAAAGAAAATCGAATTGGAAAAAATAAAATAGAAAAATATTAAAAGAGGAAATTGGAAAAAAGAAAAAAAGGAAAATTGAAAAAAAAAAATTTGAAAGGAGGTGAAAAGCAGATATCCCTCAGTTGAAGGTAGAGTCCCAACACCGTGTGTTTCAGCAGCATTCCTCTCAATCTCTCTGCCTTCTCCTGTGGGAGTTATCCCACTCTCCTGCCGCCTGCCACATTCCAGGGCACTGGGAAGATGCTCCTGCCCTCTCCTCTCACTGTCCTGCAGCTCGGGCTGCTTGGCTCCTCACGGACGGCCCAGGAGTGACCTCGGGATGCAGCAGCCCCCCTTGGTGTTCCAAGATTCTATTAGAGTTCCAAAGCTGGGATTAAGTGGACATGATTTCTTCCCACAGCCCATTAATTTTGGTTTATTGCTGGCCTGATGGCCATTACCCTTTTTTTTCCCCGCCAGCTCCTTCCCCCATTAGGTTTGTACAATTAGCAAAATACGAGCCATTAATGCGGCGCGGGGGTTGCAGATGGGATTTGGGGATGCTCCGATGGCAGCGAGGCGTCCCACGAGCTGCCCCCTACCCACGCAGGGCTGCGCATCACCCGCTCCTCGCGGGATTTTGGGATGCAGAGCCGTTCCTGGAGCTGAGGGGTGGATGCAGCCGCGTCCCGCCCGGTGCTGGGCTTGCCCATGGAGCATCCAAGAGCGCGGCAGGAGCGGTGTCATCTCCGTAGTGTCCTTTTGTGTCACCTGCTGCTCGTGACCTGGAGAGCAAAGGTGCCGTGGGGCACCCGACACCCCTTCAGGGCACCTGGGGGAAGGAGTTCAGCAGAGCACCCAAAGTGGCAGAGGCCGTGGGATGGTGCCCTGGTTGGCACAGACCCTTGCAGGGCACCCTCATTAGCAAAGATGCTCGCAGGGCACAAAAAATAAAGATCCCAACCAGGCACCCAAATCAGGAAAGGTCATTGCAGGGCCTTCTAATTAGCAAAGGCCCTGGTGTGGCATCTGCATGGGCAGAGATCGTGGGATGGGACCCAAATTAGCGAAGGCGCTCTCCGGGTCTGCAGATGAGCCAAGGTCCTTGCAGGGTACCCAAATTAATGACCTCATCAGAGCGCCCAAATCAGCAAAGCTGCTTGCAGGGCACCCTAATTAGCAAAGGCCCTGGCATGGCACCCTAATTAACAAAGACCGAGTTGGTACCCCAGTCATCGAGGGTGCTTGCAGGGCACCCAAATTAAAGGCTCCAGCCAGGTACCCCAATTAGCAAAGATGTTTGTAGGGTACCCAAGTCAGCCAAGGTCCTGATGGAGCACCCTAATTAGCAAAGGTGCTCTCAGGGCGCCTGAATTAAAGCCTCCCAGCAGTGCACCCACATAGCCAAGGTCCGTGCAGAGCACCCAAATGCCAGACCCGTTCTCACTTTTAGTGTGGAAATTCCCCAAAACTCATCCGAAGGACTCCTCTCCACAAGTGTCAAACATCCTGTGCTGCCAGGCTGGTCACTCCTGTCTCATCCAAAAATGGATTCTAGCACGTCTGATGCCCGAGGTCTTAAATTCCCATCCATGCCTGGTGCCCATCCATAGTTTTCATTAAAAACAGAGCTTTTCAGTAAAATCTGACCTTCTGATGAAACCAGATTTTAAATAAAACCACATTTTTCAATTTTTTTTTGTGTCTCAAGAGTGGGATCTGGTAAGGATCATTAAAGGATAAACCCTTTTTGCCTGACAAAAATTAAGTGGGTTTTGCTCAAAACTCCTAGCAAATTTGTGGCAGAAGTTGGGCAACAGTAAGTTGAGCCCAAGATGTAGAAAAAATTGATGGATATTGCAAAAAAATTCAAATAATTGCGTTAATTGCAGCCTCTGAATCACTTTGAAGTTAAGGTTAGGGCAAATAATATAATATAGTATCTATCTATCTATATATATTTATAGGGGAATATAAAATAGGTAATGTTGGGGAATATATTTAGGAATAGAAAATATTGGGAAATATTGTATGTATTGAAGAATATTAGATAATATTCCCTGTGTATATTGGGAAATAAAATGTTTTATACATCTATATGTATATAGATATGGTATATTGGGGAATATAGTGGAAGAACCTATTTGGGAATGTAATAAATGTGGAATATATATACTGGGCTCTGTCAGCTCGGATTTAATTGGTATTTCTCAATTACCTGCTGCACTGTGTGACATCAGGTGGGTCATTCCTTCTGTATCCATCATCACCCTGCTCCATCACCTCCCTCTGCCTGGCACCTGATGCATCCCTGGATAGTTTTCCGTGAGCTCATCTTCACCCTGCATCTAAAAAACTCCCACGTTTCCCATTTTTTTAGGTGGTGGTGGCAATATTGCGTCTTTCCTCCCGACATTGCTTGGGAACTGATGGAGGTGGGAAACATCATTTTAGGGATGCTCAAACTTGGAGCTGGAGGATGCTCCCAGGGTGAGGTCCCCAAGTGGAAGTGAGGCTCCCAGGGATTCCTATTGAACAAGAGATAAATAAATATAATTATAGATACAAAGTCATGAATGCTCGCTGGGCACCAGTTTTATGAGGTTTTGGCTTTTCCCCCCCATTTTTTAAGGCATCCTGCACAACTTCCTGGCAAAGGGAAGGCTTCTCTTGCCCTGAATCGATGCTTTTTATAGGTGGCTTTGTGATACCGTACTAAAGCGGGAGGTTAAAAGAACAACGGGTCCCTTCCCTCTGCCCTGGCCGGTTGTCATCGCCTCCGGGGCTCAGTCCTGGTGAGTTCTGAGGTGGCCCAGCTCGTGCTCTCAGCTCTCTTAGGTTTCCCTGTAGTTCTGAGCTGCCTGAACAATGCCCTTGGCGTTCCAGCACGTGGAGGCCACGCTGCTCCCAGGCGTCGTCAAGGACCAGTCTGAGAACACCCACAGCTTTAGGGTAAAAACCCCTTGTGTAAGGGCTGGAAATAATACCAAAATATCTTCAAATGGCTTTAAAAATGGCATTAGCATCACTCAGTGCTCAGTGGTGGGATGTGGGTGCATCATCCGGTGGGTGCCAATCTGATCCCTCTCAAATTTTGGGGGTTGCTGCGCCCGCACCTCCAAAAAACGGGTTTTTTTTTCTGTTTTCTGGGGTGATGAAACTAAAAGCTAATTGCAATTTGCATGATGCAATCAAGGTGAGCTGATGAGATGCTCAAGGGCTTTTCGGCAAGCACAAAGGGGGTGGGGGCGGGGGCGTGGTGTCCTACCACAGCCCCCCCATCCTGGAGCAGAGCTGCCTGTTGGAGCACCACTCTCGATTAATGGCTCTGGTTAATCACCCCCCTGTCCAGAGCAGGATTGTCTTACGGATAATTTCGTTTGCCTAACGAGATTTTCGCTAATTAAATCTCCTTTCGGTTGGTGAGGTTCTCCCTGCTGGATAAGGGGAAATGTTTGTGAAGCCAGCGCCGCTCCCGGCTAAATAAACCTTTCCACTTGGCTACTGAAAAATTCCCACTGGGAATGCGGGATGCAAACACTGCTTTGGCAAATTAATTAATTCTTGCAACCCTGAAAATGCTTTTCCATCCCCCAAAAATTTGGAGGCGTTGCTCCCTGCAACCCCTTTGTGGTCACACTTTGGGATGCTCATGCATCAAAAAATAGATGGGTTTCTGGTGCAAAGTACCAGATTCTAGAGGGTTTTGGCTGACCTGGTGTTGGTTGATCAGGAAGAGGCAGAGTGGGGTTTTGAGGCTCTAAAACCCGAAAATCATCATCGGGGTCTTGGGGTGTTGCAGCAAAAGTGGATTTATTGAAGAATAAATTGGATTTTCTCCAAAGAGCCACAATGCCAGGATAGCAGAATCCTGCAGAATCAGTAAATCCAGGAAAATGAATTCAGGAAATTCAGGAAGGAAATTCTTGCCAGTTCTGGAAAGTCCCAATCACTCCCAAGTTGTGCATCTCTCTGTCAAGGTGTTGGTTTTTCTCCTAAAGATTCCTATTTCCGCCAGCCTCCATGGGAATCTCTGAGCAAATTCACTTTGGATTAAATAGAATAGAATGGACTAGAATAGATCCTTGTAAATGAGACATTCCCAAATACCTCAAATCCTGTTATTTCTCACTTGAGATCCAGAATGGAGATGTATTCCATCTCACGTGTTATATTCCACATTTCTCTCCAATGGGAAGCGATCCTTCACGTTTTGGATTTTTTTTAATAGTATGTCTTTAGGGGCTGAACTGTGGGTTGGGACTTAAAATACATGTATTTTATATAAAGTAGGGGCTGAACCATGGGTTTTCCATAAATTATGTATCATGCATGTATTTATATAATTATATGTTATGATATACAAAGCAGTATATAATATCTGTGATAATATGATATAATAAATATGTGATGTATTATAGATTATAATAGATATAAAATATCTAATATAGTTTTAGGGTATAATTAATATGTATGATGATAGATGGTAAGAGATAATATAGAATATAAAATATATAATATGGACTACATAGAATATATCTATTATGTGTAATACAGTATCTATAACATATAGTGTAAGATATGTTGTCTCTGTATATTTGTTTTATATAGTAAATAATATAGGTAACAATTATATAGTGTGTATATATAAAAGAAACTATTAATTCTACATAATATTTATAATAGAAATAAACTATATTAGTTCTATATAATATTTATAATAGAGAGTTAAACATAATATAGGTAATATATACTATATGTAATATAGCATAAATACACAGTTATGTGTGTAATATTTAAATTAATAATACAATTATTTATTTAATTGAAATATATATTTATTTAAATGTAATCTATTTTAATATATTTACATATTTTAAATATATATTTAAATATAATATAGATTNCGCACCCTTCATCCTCCCGGGGATGTTCCCTTGCTCCCTTCATCCTCCCAGGGATGTTCCCTCGCACCCTTCATGCTCCCAGGGATGTTCCCTCGCACCCTTCATCCTCCCGGGGATGTTCCCTTGCTCCCTTCATCCTCCCAGGGATGTTCCCTCGCACCCTTCATGCTCCCAGGGATGTTCCCTCGCACCCTTCATCCTCCCGGGGATGTTCCCTTGCTCCCTTCATCCTCCCAGGGATGTTCCCTCGCACCCTTCATGCTCCCAGGGATGTTCCCTCGCACCCTTCATCCTCCCGGGGATGTTCCCTTGCTCCCTTCATCCTCCCAGGGATGTTCCCTCGCACCCTTCATGCTCCCAGGGATGTTCCCTCGCACCCTTCATCCTCCCGGGGATGTTCCCTTGCTCCCTTCATCCTCCCAGGGATGTTCCCTCGCACCCTTCATGCTCCCAGGGATGTTCCCTCGCACCCTTCATCCTCCCGGGGATGTTCCCTTGCTCCCTTCATCCTCCCAGGGATGTTCCCTCGCACCCTTCATGCTCCCAGGGATGTTCCCTCGCACCCTTCATCCTCCCGGGGATGTTCCCTTGCTCCCTTCATCCTCCCAGGGATGTTCCCTTGCTCCCTTCATCCTCCCGGGGATGTTCCCTCGCACCCTTCATCCTCCCGGGGATGTTCCCTTGCTCCCTCGCACACTTTTCCTGTCCACCCTCCCGTGCCCTCTCCTTGCTCACGCCTTGCACAACCCCATCTCGCTCTTCTCCTCCCACACACGTGGCCACACGCTCTCGCCGCACTCCACAGCTGCCTCCCTCTTCTCTCCTCTACCAGCAGTGCTCTAAAAAACTCCAAAATAGCCCAATTTTCCCCCAGTTTTCCTGAGTTTTTCCCACTGTCTTCCCAGCAGGACTCAGCCCACTGGTACCCACTGTAGCATCCCAGCTGGGTGGTGGAGGCATTTCACAGCTCCTAAATATTTGTGCATATGGCTTTGCAGAATATTTAATAAGATCTAGTAATATTTTATACTATTCAATAATATTTAATGTATTTTAAATAATTTTACATAATTTTAAATAATTTAATATTATTTAATAACACATTATTGTGGCATGAGCATCACCTGTGGCTTATGGAAGGCACCAAGGCTAAAAAAGTCGCAGGGAGAATTGTAATAATCCCTTTGGGAGCAAAATAATTGGCGACTGAGGAGAAATATGGAAAAGTAAAATAAAGTAAAATAAATTAACAAAAAACCTATGTATTAACGAAACATTAACTCCCAACATGAGCTGACTTCCATGAGAGCTGGGAGTGGGGGATGCTCTGCTAAAAAATCCCACTAGAAGGAAAAGAAAAGAAAATAAAAATGTTTTATCTCTGCTCCCATTCTGTGATAATGATCTTAACGGAGTTGGGAACTGGCAAGGAAAAAAGCGTGCGTGGTTTTTAAATGAAAGTCGCCTTCGCTCCAGAGGGCCGGGGCAGAGATTTGGACTATTTGACCATTTGGGGGGATATTTTATTAATTATTCAATAAATTTTATTATTTAGGGGAGTAATTTATCATTCTTGAGACATAGTTTGTTATTTATTTGGGGTTTTTGTTATTTACTTAGGGTTATTTTATCATTTACTTTGGGTGTTTTGTTATTTTGGGGGTATTTTCTTATTTATTTGGAGCATTTCATTTTTTCTGTATTTTATAATTTATTTGGGGTATTTTTAAATTCAAATTTAAATTTTAATTTCAATTTTTAACTGTATTTGGGGGTATTTTATTACGTTTCGGTGTATTTTTGTCATTGGGGAGGATATTTTATGAATTTGGGGGCTATTTTATTATTTTGGTGGGTACTTTTTATTTGAGGCAATCCTGCTCAGGGCTTGGGATGCTCCCAGCATTGTTGGCTTTTCCCACCTGCCCCAGCAGGGCTGCAGAGACCCCGAGCAGAACAGAAATTATAAGGGGAAATAGAGTTCCCCTTGCAGTATTTGGCCTGGATTTGGGGAAACCCTTGCTGTGATGGGATAGGGATTTATTCCAGCCCTTCGGAGCGCTGCCAGGAGCTGGATTTCGCAGCAGATATTGCACGTCCAGAGAGTGGGAGCAGAGGGGAGAAGCTTTTTGTGCTCAACCACCCGGTCTGAGGCCTTTTTCGGGTGCCCACACCTGACTGAAAGTCCTTTTTTGGCTGTAAATCCTTCAAGTGTTTTTAAGTGGTTTTTGGTGCAAAGCTGCTGTTTGAAAGATGTTTTTTGGTGCAAACACCCGTTTAAAGGACGTTTTATGATGCAAGGACTGTGTGAAGGACTGTGTTGGATTCAAACCCCCTATTTCAATGGCTTTTTTGGTGCAAACCCTGTTTTGAGGGAGGAGTTTTTGGGGCACAAACCCGTTTTTGACAGCCTTTAGTGCAAGTGCCTGTGTGAAGGACTTTATTTCTGCAAATAAAGATGGTTTTTTTTGCTGAGAACCCCTGCTGGAAGTACATTTTTGGGCATCAGTCCCTATGTTAAGGACTTTTTTGGGTGCAATTCCCTTCTTGAAGGACCTTTTTCCTGAAAACCCTTGTTTGAATGGCTTTTTTGGGTGCAAACCCCCAGTTTAAAGGGCTTTTTTTCCTGTAAGCTGTTTTGGAGGAGCTGCTAAAGCAACGTTGGGTTGGGATGAGAATGAGAACGGAGCGTGGATGGTTTTGCAGGATACAGGGATTATTTGGTGGAAAAAGACAGGATTTTAGGAGCGAGGAGGGAACCCACCAACATCTACTTGTGTGGGGTTTTGAGTGTGATTTAACCCTTTCCCCCCAAATCCACATCCTTAATGCTTTCTAGTCTAAAGATTAATGTAAATAACACAGATTTTGCAAAAATAATTGTATTTTCCTTGTTAAAAAACCCCCTCTGATGTGGAGAAATTCCCGTTACCCAATGATGCTCCTCGATGACGTCCTGTGAGCAAAACCACCTCACTTTTAAGCTTTTTCTTGGCTTTAATTCCAGCCTGGAACAGGTGATGGAGGAGCATCACAAGCATCCCCGTGGACAGCATCTCCCATTCCAACCATTTTTTGCTCCTGATAGCTGCGTACAGGTGGGGAAAGTCTTTTTCCTGCTGCTTTTTGAGCAAAAAAATGAAGTTTTCTCCACTTTTCCCCCACTCCTCCATGCCGAGCGCTCGCCACCCTGCTGTCTGTTTTTCCTCACCGAGGTTCAGTTCTAATTATGTTGATTTTCTCCAGCCCACCCCCCTCCTGGCAAGCTTATTAGGGGGAATATTTTTATTTATTATCATTTCGCCCAACTCCTGCCAGCATTTCCAATTACTCTCGCCGCTTCCTTGTAATTGTCTTTCCGTAATGGCTGCGAAACAATTGCGCTAAATGAGGTGGCTCCGGCAAGATGAGGGTTTCACTTCATTAAAGGCTAATGGATTCCCAGCTCCAGCTCTGTGGGCAAAAAAAAAAAAAAAAAAAAAGAAGG
>VXBT01015350.1:294852-350418 GCA_013400235.1 Oriolus oriolus | reverse complement strand
AAGGGAGAAAAAGATTAAAAAAAAAAGAGATTTAAACAACTTCTTTTATCTCATTGGGGTAACTTGCCCCAGTGTGCTGGGGTTTGAGTGGGACTCGCGGCTGACCCCGATATTCGCGGCGTTGCTCAGGTGTTCAGTGGGTTTTCCCCGAAATCTTTCGGGGGTTTGGGGGATTTTTAAAAATGGTTTTTCTCTAAATTGCTGCCGACTTGAAAAATCTGGCTTCCCCCTTTTTTTTTTTTTGCTATGTCTATACTGGTAAACTGTATTTATTGCCATCGATATTGTTATAGAAATGTATGATACACAGCAATATAATAATGTTGATATAGAACCTATAATAAGTGGATATTATACATACATATTTATAAATAATTAAATAACTACGTGGCATAATCCTACATTATAGAAATCTATTAGGATCGATTCACACTGATATATTTATTTATAATGCTTGATATATAGTGACCATACTGATTATAGAATAAATATTAGATTGCTATATAATGTTTGATATCCAATGATATATTGGATGAGGCATAAGGAATAAGAAATTATTATCTTGATATATATTATATAGTATCTATTATTTATAATAGCATTAATTAGAAATACTATAGCTACAGCTGTATATAATCTCTCAATATAATCTATTTATTGCTCTAAAATACCCATTTTTCCTACCAGAATTTGGCCCCACAGGCAGGGGTAGAGACAAATCTTTTGGGGGTTTTGACTGAATTTTGGAGTCTCGCTGGGTATTAGTTTTGCTCCTCAAGCAGATATTTCAGTGTTATTTTTATTTCTACAAACCTTTTGGTTTTGAAATTTCTCTAATTTTTTCCCATCCTTCCACTCCCTTTTCCCTTCTTTTGCTGGATGTGGATGTGCTTCAGGTGCTGGGATGGACCTGGGATCCGTCATGGTGCCATGAGGAGCTGGGTGTCACAGCTCAGGGAAATTCTTTTTTTTAATATATGAAACAAAAATCAATTCCCCCAAGGCCTTTATTTTTGGTTATTTGGGATTTTTTATTTTGAAAAGCAAAATCAAACCCCTGGCCAGTGGATGATGCTCAGGGCCAAAGCTCCCTGACACAGATGTGTGACTGGGGCTTCGTGGCAAAGGAAAATTCAGCTGGGAGTAACTGAGGGAAAACCCTTCAAAAAAGCAAAATTCGCAGTGGGGTGAAATTTTCAGAGCCAGAGCCACCCCCACAATTAGCAGGTGCTTGTGTAGACGTCTAAAAATGTGGAAAACCTGGCTGGAATGGCCAGTTTGGTTTCTGAAGTGTCACACCTGCTACACTTCCAGAAACAGCTATTTTTGGCTGCAAGGTGAACCCCAAAACGGAGGGGAAATGCTTTAATGTGGGGATTGCTCATCACAGGAAAATGCTGATTTTCACCAGTGTGTAGGAGGAGAGGAAACCAAAAACTTGAGAAAAGTTGGGTTTTTTGAGAAAAACGTGAAGGTTGGATAAATAGATGAAAAGCAGCAGCAGAAGGGGTTAATGCTTATGGAAATCAGATATATAGAATAAATATACAGGTTATAGTACCTCTATTCCATTGGATCCAGCCACTGGATCTGTTATATTGGATATTATATATATGTTGGATAGACATTGAATGTGTGGGATGAATTACATTATATCCATCTATTGGGTATGTTATGTTGGATGATTATTTTGAATATTATATGTATAATATATATTATATATAGAGGGGATATACATTGAATATATTGTGTATATTATGTTATATCTAGCCACTGGAAATATTATATGAATGCACTGGATATTAATGTCCTTATAGCCATGCTATTATATCAATTTAATATAATATCCATTGGAAATAGATAGTATAATATATCCGATATATTACTCCAATATATACATATCTTTTTTATATATATCCCCTTTCTCTATCCTTTCCCCCCTCAATATCCTCTGTCTTTATATGTATCGGATGGGTATATAAATGTTCTTTTAAAGTGTATATATAAATATATATATAAAAAATGATCCAATTATCTTTATCTTGGATGCTGCTCTTCGCATATTCATCATGCCGGAGAACTCCAACTCTTCTGGGTGTTAAACCACTGGAATATGGATTTGCCCTCCAAACCAGGGGAGCAAATCTTGTATTGTCTCAGGAAAAGCCCTTTTTTTATTTAAAAATGCCTCTGAACACCTCTTGGCCAGCACTGCATCCATCATTGATCATCGTATCCCACAGTTTCCTGCAGCTCCGCCTTGCACACATCTGGTGTCTCTCCCAAAAACTGCCTGTGCCCCATGAGGGAAAAAGAAAACAAACAAACAAAAAAATAATTTTGGACATAGGAACAAGGGTTTCTCAATGCAAATAGATTGCTTTTTCCTCATAGCAGTGGAAATATTGAACTACGAATCCTTCCAGGAGCCATGAGGAATTCCCACGTGCCATTCCCACCCACGAGCTGCTCACCCTTACTCCCCCTAAGAGACAGAAGGAGAGAAAATTCATTTAAAAACCTGCAAAATTTATCTTTTCGAGACCCTACCTGGCCTCCAAGCCCTACCTTCCAGCACTGTCTGTGTGTGTGTGTGTGTATTTTTCCTAGAAAAATGCCGTTTTTAGACGCCTTCTGAAACTGTCTAAAGGTAGTGACGGCCTTTGCAAAACTGGGGTGACTCCTGGTGGGGAGACCTCAGGCTTGATTTAATCGACTGGAGCAGCCATGCGGGGTTTAGAAAGCAGAAAAGCACCTGAAATTGGGACGGCAAAGCTGGGGGCAGTGGCAGTGGTGGCAGCTTGGGCTGGACAACGCTTGAAGCCGTGTGTTTTAGCATCTCATCTGGGGCGAAATCGTGGATTTTTTGCCAAAGCGGCCGCCAGCTGCTGCTGCAGAGCTCCATTAACCCAGCGCCGGGTGCCACCAGGTCTCCGTTTCGGTTACTTGATTGCTCTTGCTAATTTTCACCCTGTCCTTTCGGGGCTCCTCGTCACCTGGCACCAGGCCAGGGTGGATGTGCACCATTGCCTTCATCCTTATTTTTCCAGCATCCTCATCCTCGTTGTATTTAACATCTGGGTTTGGGGGTTGCATCCCTTCCCAGCTTTCAGCCTTCCGTATTTCCAAGGATTTTAAGAGCGTCCATATCTTTCCATGTGCCTTTCTTTCTCCGGGAATGCAAGCACCATCTTAATCATCAGAATAATTCAGGATATTATTTGGGATTATTTCGGGGTGGTGCCAGGCTGGTGCAGCCTGATGAGCCAAAATCCTTAATTATTGCAGGCGTGACCTTGCTGGGATGAGTGACCAGACGGCCGGGGATGCTCACTTCCCAAAAAAACCAGGACAGACTTGATGCAGGGTCTCCTGATGAAGTCAGCTCTTCCCAACTTTAATTAGGCGCCCCTCATTAAGCACAAAGCTCGTATAACTGTGGCCCAAACTTCCCCAGTGCAGGACTGTGACATTACGGCACTTTAAATGCGTGGAAAAAGAGGCCGGAGCGGTTGCAGAGCATCACTTCTCACCCTGTCAGAGCGGCATCCTGGCTAAAGTAATTAGAAAACCATTTTGCAATTAATACTTCTTTAGGATGCAGCATCGAATGGGGCTTTAGCAACACTTAGGTCTTAATTTATCTTCATCCCAGGGCAGAAAAATGCTGTAATGTGGCTTCCTCGTCTTCAAAGCTGAACAGAGGAATTTTTTGCTGTCCGATTTGGAACCTGGGTGTAATTTGGGTGGGTGGTTGGGGACTGGGTTTTTCCTCCAGCTGTTGCATTGCTTTTAGGTTTGCAGGAAATCCACAATTTTTTTCAGCTCTCTTATTTGCTAGTGTTCCTTCTGAGGGTTAAATCGAGCGCAGGTGTGCCAAGGGAGCGGTGAAAAATTTTATGTTTCTGGGAAAAATCACCTGGTTTTTAAAATATAAAAGAAAAAAAAAAGAAGCAGTGAACTGAATTTCAAAGCATGAGGCTTTTTAAAAATTTTATTTTTGAAGTTGGGTAAAGACTGGATTACTCTGCACTTCAGACATCTGATTTGCCAGTACAGACAGGTGTCAAAAAAACCCCCAAGCCCCAAAAAACACCCAAATCTTGAGGTTTTCTGGGGAGCTCAGGAACTAAATATAGAGTTTTAGGAAGGATTCGGTTGGTTTGGGGTTGCTGGAAACCTTAGTTAAAAGCTGAGTATCCCTTGAAAAGGAGCATCAGCATTTAACACCCAAACCCTTGGTGCAGAAGTTATTAGCAGTGTGTTTTGCAAGAAATTTTCGATGAAAAGCGCTTTTTGAGCAAAATAACCACTGAATTTATGTGCTCGAGCTGTGCCATGAGTTGAACGGCAGCAATAAACGATTTTTGCAGAAGAAACACGCCATGTGTAGAAGTAGCCCATGGGCTTTTGGAGAGTTGAGCTGACTTCCAGGCATGCCTGAACCATGCAGGCAGCGGGGTGCAGACAGCCCCAGGCTGTCCTTAGCTCTGGAGCCAGGAGCAGGCTGGACCTTTTGTGATCCAAACTGTGCCAGAAAATGTCTCTGTTTTTCCCAGCTAGTTCAGTCAGGTTAATAAAAAAGCCCATTGCTGCCTCGCCGGAGGGGCTGTGGAGCGGTGCAGGATCTTGCCAGGCTGCTGGCAGCCTGGGAGACATCAAAATCAGCATTTTTTAAAAAGCTGGACGAAAATGGAGAGTTGCTGAGCTTTGCCTTTAGCCAGTGTCTTTGCTTCGGGCCTGGCTGACATCTTCAGTTTGCTCTGCTAGTGGCCTTGGCTGGTTCCAAGCCAGCATCCCTGGATTGATCCCAGCTGACATCCCTGGTTTGGGCCCAGCCAGGATCTCTGGTTTAATTTTAACTGTCACAGAATCCCAGAATGGTTTGGGTTGGAAGGAACCTTAAAGATCATCCAGTTCCACCTCCCTGCCATGGACAGGGACACCTCCCACTATCTCAGGTTGCTCCAAGCCCCGTCCAACCTGGCCTGGTACATGTCCTGGGATGGGGCAGCCACAGCTGCTCTGGGCACCCTGTGCCAGGGCCTCCCCACCCTCACAGGGAGCAATTCCTTACCAAGATCCCATCCAGCCCTGCCCTCTGGCAGTGGGAAGCCATTCCCTGGGTCCTGTCCCTCCATCCCTTGCCCCCAGTCCCTCTCCAGCTCTCCTGGAGCCCCTTTAGGCCCTGCAAGGGGCTCTGAGCTCTCCCTGGAGCCTTCTCCTCTCCAGGTGAGCACCCCCAGCTCTCCCAGCCTGGCTCCAGAGCAGAGGGGCTCCAGCCCTTGGAGCATCTCCGTGGCCTCCTCTGGACTGGCTCCAGCAGCTCCAGGTCCTTCCTGTGCTGGGCCCCAGGGCTGGGGCAGCTCTGCAGGTGGGGTCTNCAGTGGGAACTTCATCAGACTGCCACTTCTCAAATACGATGGATAGTGGCTCGACCACTTTCTCTGCCATTTCCCTCAGGAAATGCATCCAGTGGATGCATCCTACCAAGTTCCATGGATTTATTCCTTCAGGTTCCTTGGATGTTCTTGAACCCGATCTATAGCAGGCAGCGAGCGTCCTTGGTATGATCTTAGCCACATCCTTGCTCTGGCCCCTGTGGGCATCCTCATTTTGTATTTAGCTGGAAGTTTGAGTTTGGTAAGAGCCAACATCCATGGATTGATTCTTGTATCCTTGAACTAATCCTACTCAGCATCCTTGATTTGGTCCTTTCCAGAATCCCTGGCTTGATACCATTCCCATGCTTTGATTTTAAACATCACTTCATTCCTCATCAGCATCCTCAGTTTAAATTAACACAATTTCCAGCTTATGTAAGTAAATACATATATATATGTATGTATATAAAAATGGGAATTTTTTCTGCCCATTCCCATCTTTTGCAGCAGTTTTTCATGGGAGAGCATCCCGGTGAGAGAGGGGTAGCAGTTCCCCAGCTGGTGTTAATGCAGGGGGCATGGTGGTCGTGTATGCACGAGCCAAGAGCTTGTTTTTCTTAAAAAAATGAGCAAAAAATTACCAACAAGTTGTGTTTTCCTTAGTGGAATAACAAGTCAGGATGAGCATCCCCAATCCCACATCAGCCCTGCCGTTTTCAGCTCTTGACTGAAAATTCAAGCAAAACTTTGCAAAAATAGTCTTTTTTCCTGGCTTTTTGGGGATGCTCCAGCTTCAGCGTGGGGATGCCGGCACCTCTCTGCTCCCACATCCGTGGAAAACTGCGGCAGCCGCTTGCGTACTCGGGTTGTAAAGATAATTAAGTTGCATTTCTGTGCGTTGTTTACTGTTCCTCTGATCCAACTGTCCCCCTGAGACTTCAGCTCGGGGCTCGTTTTTGTTTTGCAAACCTCCTCGCGAGTGTGCCCTTCACTCTGCTTCGGGAACGATTTTAATTTTACTATTATTAAACCATCCCAGACGTTGCCTTATTATGTGCCTCGGAGCTGAAATTCCTGAAGGAGGGGGGGGAACACGACTCGCATCTGGGCTTGTTCTGCAGATGTTTGCTCCGCTTTAGAAAGGAGCAGACATTAAAGCCTGACGCTGGAGAGATTTTGCCCCGGGATGGGTTTGCACAGGTCGGCGCGGGATGGAAATGGCTTTGGCACAAAGAGAAACCTTAAAAACTTAATTCGTCCTAGGCGGGAGATGGGTGTGAAAAGATCTTGTCTTGGCTTCTTTGGAAAGGAATTAAATAATTTTTATCCTGAAAAAAAATAATTTCAAAAGAGAATGATAATTAAAAATTAATTAAATAAATAAAATGAATAGGAAGGATCTGCACCGCTCACCTGGGGAGCCAAAAACCCTGAATTTTGGCACGGCTTCACAATCAAACCCTATTTTGCACTATTTTACCTCTGAAGTGGGATCCCAAGATCCCAAGACACCCGGGAGTGTGGTTCAGAGCCTGGACAGCCTGGGGTGCGGGAAGGATGTGTTTTGCCCGTCCGTTTTGGCCGCGGGTGTGTTGGCGCGTGCGGCTCCAGCTTTGCGCGTGCGTTTATGTATTTGCGCGTGTGTTTGCACACGCGTGTCCCACGTGTGTTTGCCTTCGCCTGTGCGTGTTCCTCGGGCGTTTCTGCGTTTGTGTGCGCGTTGCCGTGCGCGCTGGCCTGTTTGCAGACCTGCACTGGCCTCTCCAAGCGTGGCTCTGCGTGTTCTCATGTGCACGTGCCCCTTTCCACGTGCATTTCCAGGTGCGCGTTTGCACGCCACGCGCATTCCCCGATTTTCCCCGTGCCGTCGCACATTTGCAATGCACGGACATTTGCATATATGCAAACACGGAGGCACATAAATCTGCATAGCAAAGCACATCCTTTTTTGCCCACTAAGAGCCGGTGAAGCAGAGCCGTGCGCGCTGAGCTGTCCGCACGCGTGGCCATTCCCACATACAGCTCTCCTGATTTACACACCCTCAATAACTTTCTACCCATTATCCCTAACCCATAGACTCTGGGAAGTTTAATTTCTTCTCTCTAGTAATCACCATTAAATAGAAATTGTCTTTTTCTGTGTAAACACGTCATTAGCGAAGCTGCTTTCTGCAGGGTCCAGATTTCATTTTTATTAAAATGAAACATTTTTTCGGCTCCTCACTGTGTCCGGAGATGAAGAGGATAATTTTAACCCGTTGGGTTGGCCACAGATAATTGCACCAGCGTTTGATTGGGGCGATTAGGGAAATATCTTCTTTTCATGCAGAATTTGCATTTTCCCCTCTTCCTTCTCTGGAGCAGAATTGTGCTTTCCTACCCAGCCAGTTTTAATGATTGTTATCAATCCTAATAAATAGCTTTTCATCTTCACTTTATTGACTTCTTTTTTAGCTGGGATGGGCTGAAAACCAGGTCCAGGTAAAAACTCGGGGTGGGGAAAGACACCAAATTTCTGCTCCTTTTTGTGCAGTTGATGCTCAATAAGGGGAATTTTTTTTTTGTTGGCACTGAAAGCATCCGTGAAATGATGCAGTTGAGTTTTGTGGGGGGAGAGAGGTGGGTTCAGTGCCAGGGACTGCAAACAGCTGTCGGCACCTTCCCTTCTGCAGTTGTGCAAGGGCCACATCCCCCCCAAAATTCGTGTTCTGCAGCGCTTTTCCAGTGGTCCCAGTGGGCTGCCTCTGCCTCTCAGCAGGTACTTCTGGGAAAAGACCTTTTCCCCACTAAATACCCAAGAAAACACTGAAGCTCACACATATATAAATCCATCTATTTGATACGTCTCACATCAGACAAATAATATACGGGAATGATAGAAAATATACGTTAGAATAATACATAATATATGTTATTCCCATCACATCATAGATGTATAACCATGTAAGGAAATAATAGAGACTAAATTATTTATTGTTCCCATATTTCATAATAAGTATCATATAATACCATATAAAATAGATTAATGTATAATCTATTATTGGAATGATAACTAATACATATTACTCTAATATATTATGTAACTTCTAATATATGTAACATGTGACATTTATAACATGTGATGCTAGAGGATATCTGAACTTCTATAAATGTAATCTATAATATAAAACATATATAACATGATATGTGATATAAAATATATAATATAAGGTATATAGTGGCATTAGGTGATGTGGTGGCCTCCCCCCTCTCCCTCTGCCATAATCATACCTTGGATTTCTGCCTGGATTACTAAAAAACCCCAAATTAATTCCGAATACACACTTATATACCATATACAATCCATTCACTCCCTTTACTTCTGAAAATCAAGTTTACCCTTCCTGTGCTATCTGGAAAATCATATTTTTCACACACATGGGCGAAGCAGCTTCCCCCAAATCCACCTCTCTGCATCCTCCGAAAGCAGATTCCCTGCCGGGACGGGGGTCCAGCCTCTCCCCCTGCCCCTCGCCTGCTGCTGGTTTCCCTTATTTATTTAAAATCCCAGCCTGGAGGAGTGTGGCCAGCGCCGGCCGCTCGCTGCTCGGATGCTGTTTGCACAAGCCCACTGGGGGCCAGCGAGGGATTGTGGGGCGATGGGAAAGCTGCTCTGCGAGGCTGATTCCAACCTCTTTTTCCCAAACTGCGCCAACCAGCTCGCTTTTTGCTTGCTTTTTCTTCGCCTTTCCTCCTTTCTCCTTGCTCTCCCCCCACACCTTTCCTTGCTGTTTTGTTTTGCTTGTTCTCCCCTTTTTCTTGCTTTGCTTTTCTTTCGCCTTTTCATGCCTTTTTTTTTTTTTTTTTAATGTGGAGGCATGCAAACAGCCAGGCCTCCTCTCCCAGCTAGGAATTCGAGGTGAAAAACGCCCTTTTTGGGCCCAGAGGCTTGTTTTTTCCCTCAGTTTGTGGGGGTTTGGGGGGATATTGCTGCCAAAGGAAAGCGTCACCTGGGTAAGTAAATTCCCCGCGGTTGCTTCCACACCCGACGGAGTGTCCCACTAACATCCACAACGCCCCAAACCAGAGATTTTTCTCAAAATGCAGCAGGATTGTGGCTTGGTCCTCTAGAGAAATGCAATTGCTCAGCACTCCCCCGTTTTGGGAGAACAGACAGTGTAAACAGTTATTTGTGGCAGCACCGGGGGTGCCACGTTGTCTCTGTCACCTGAAGTTCTGCAGCTGGGACTGGGGGGAGTCCAAAGCGTCAGCCTGAATTGTGCAGGAAAGTTAACCCTTGGCACGGAGATGGTTGGACTGATTCAGCGCTTCCAAAGCTCCAAACACATGGGATCGTGTTGGGAAAACATCAAACAAACCCGTGGCAGCCCATGGCAAACCCTTCCAACCCTCAGCGCTGCTCTGGTGCTGGCGTAGAGTAAGTTTCTTGTTGTTGCAGTAACTCTGTGTTTTTCTGATGCTGGGAATGGATTCCCTCTTCCATTTTTCCTTTGGAAACTCAAGTTTAATGATTGGAATCTTCCTTTGTGATGAGGAATATTGATGTGCCCTTCTAACTCATGATCCTTTTATTATCCCTCAGCTTTCCCTAGCTGACCAATCCCTGTGCTTGTGATCCCAAATTTACTCCTTATGAATAAGTAAAACATTTTTTATTTTCCTTTGAGTGTGGCTTTTCCCTGTTTGGGCTGAGCAGTTTCGCTCAACACCAACTCCAAAAGTTGCTTTAAACCTGTTTGAAACTCCCACTGAACAGGGGATTCTCTGCCTGAGCATCATTAGTGCTGGGGCGTGATTATTATTATTTAGTATTTCTTAACTGATTGCAGCGTATTTTGAGCAAATAAAATGAAATCTCAGAAGCTTTTTTTTTTAAAGATGCAGAAATGGATATTGTATCTCTTGGCCCTGGATGATCAACTCATCCCCAATCCCAGGAAATATCCGTGGGGCAGATTCTGTGGCTGGATGGTGAGAGGTGATTCCACAAGCCGGGAGTAACCCTTGTTTTTAATGTAAAAGTTACCTAGATTATTGAATTAGAAAATAACGTATATTATTAAATTGTAAAATTGTTATTAAATTAGAAAATAATTTCTATTTTAAATTTCATTCTGAATTTAAATTTTAAAATTTATAAATTTATTCCTGGCTTGGGGATGCATCCAGCTGCGGGAAAATATCTCTAAGGATGTTAAACCCTGGCAGAGGTCTTGAAATTGAGGTTTTTTTACTCCGAAACCCTCAAACCCACCAAAACACAGATGCAAAAACAAGGATTTAAGGATCAAAATTAGTGTAAGGTTTAATTCTGGTATTTTCAAACTCCAGACTTTATGTTCCCATGGCAACCGGTATTTTTATCCTCTTGGTTCAGCGCTTGTGAGATGGATCTGTTGGGAAATATTTTCCCTCCTGGGACCCATGAAGATGTTGGGGTTTGGTCAGAAATAAATCCCCACCAGCCAATAAGAAGAATGTGCAGGGATCTGGAGGTTGTCCCTCTCTCAACAAGCCAGACAAAGACAATTTTGGGGATGCTTCAACCCAACGGTCAATGGGTCCTTGTGCCACTCTCCAAAATACACCAAAAAACCAAAACTTGTGCTGGAAAAATCTCATTTTTTCCTTTCTCTGTATCATTATTAGATGCTCTGCTTTGGGATGAGCTTTATGGGCTGAGCTGGAACTCCAGGAACTGAAAAAAGTGAGGGAAAATATCCCAAATTTTAAATGCAGTAACATTATCTAGACCCAAAAGAGTCTTTTTTCTGCAAAGTTATTTATATTGAGCTACTTTTGCTCAGTCAAATCTCATAACCACTTATTACCTGACATTGTTCGCTGGCTTGGTGGATGTTATGACAATTTCTCAAGCTCTTCAGCTCTGTTATGCATTATAATTTTATTTATTTTCTGACTGGAGATGAGCTACCTGGTGGAATTCCTCAAAAAATAGTAAAAATGGTAAAAATTAGAGATTTTCTGACTTTTCCATAATTGGACTTGTTGGTAGGAACCCATACCTGTGGATTGTGTTGGCAAGATGAGATGGAGCAGGAGAGAGAAATGCAGATTTTAAGATGGAAAGAACCTTAAAACTGTAGGATTTTGCTCCTAAACCTCCCAAGTGAGGGGAATTTCACTGAAAAAACAATTCCAGAAGTTTAGTCAAAATCTAAATTGGGTCAAGGTTACTGTGCTCTTCCCTAATAACCTAATCCTAGATATGAATTAATTCTTAATATTATTTTTTTCCTGTGACCAGGGTGTTTCTAGCATCAACTGGCTCCTAACCGTGGGTGAAAACACTGAATTAAGGAAAAATTACAGATTATTGTGCCGTATTTTTTCTCTTGCCTGACTCAAACAATGCTGTTGGCATAGAAACAGCCTTTTGTGGAAAGGTCACCTGTGAGGAGGGTGGTTGAGGTGTAATTCAAGGAGATTACAGGGGATTAGGCTACACTTATATATATATTTTTTTATAGAGATAGGGTGCATGCGTATCCTACTGTCCATATATTCATGAGCGCCTGCATAGCTACATATATAGATATTTATATATTTTTTTAAAAGGAAATGTGATAAAGGAGCAATATCCAGGAAGGTTTGCTAAATTAAAAAGTCGATGATGAAGGGGGGTGGTTTTTATTCCCATTTTTTTTTTCCCCTACGTTTTTTTTCCCCCCATTTTTCCCCCTCTCCCCGCCGCCTGTGGTGGGGCGATATCAGAGCCCAGTGCTGCTCCTCTGTGTTTTTCACTTGGCTTTAATTAAACCTCAGGCAGAGCTGGAAAAATGTGGCGAGACGAGATAATTGCGCTTATTCCCCGCGCGGGGCTGGAGCCCGGGCTCAGAAAAAAAATGAGAAAAATAGAAATTTGGAGGAGATGTAAAGGTGATGGAGGGTGGCCGAGCTGTGCTGTCAAGGATGATGGAGCTGTGAGATTTGGAGCAAGAAACTTGGCCAATAATGGTTCCAAAACAACCAGTTTTCATCCCATTTTACAACACTGTATGTTTACACCCTGCCCCTGGAACCAGAAAAATAAATAAAATTCTATTTTTTTTTTTTTACTGTGACTGCCCTGGATTGCTTGGATTCTATTTGCTTTCTTTTTCCTATTTTTTTTCCATTTGTTTTTTTTTTTTTTGGTAACGCATGGGCAAGACAGGAATTTAAAAGGTTAGATCACTGGATAATTGCATTTATATTGGATAAAACCCCCACGCTCTGTGCACGTGTTCCCCGCAGCCGGCATGAGCGCGGTAAAAACCTCCCAGCTCCATTTCCTCCCCAGTTCCCCCAAACTGATGGGGGTAAGGTGTTATCAGCATGAAATACAGGGAAAATCGCCCCAAAATTCAAATCCCCCTCTCAATTCTCCTTTTCTGGAGGGAAAAAACATCATTTTTTGGAGGCTATTTTCTCCACTGTTAAGGAAAATCAGTGCGTTGGAAACGGTTCTGTATGGTGGAAGGAGCTTCCTGCACCCTGGAAATAACTGGCAAAAAAAGGATTCAGAGAGCCTACAATATCAAAAATCTCTTTCTCTTGTCTTTCCATCGAGCTATAACAGACCGTGGTAGCAAACATTTGGCTCAGATTGCTTTTTGGTGATTACAGCTTGTCAGAAAATATTGTTTGCATCGTAGAGGAAATATTATATTTTAACTTTGTTGTCATTCTGAGAAGTCAAAATATTGATTTATATACATATATATACATAAAAATTTTTTTATTTCCATGGTAAAATTCCAAAAGCGTTTTCTGTTTGGACACATGGAAGCAAAAAACTATCGGCACCGTCTGCAGACGCGAAATGTTTTGACATTTTAAAATGTTAGTTTCCAATTGACATTTCAGCATAAAATAGCATTAAAATGGCACTGAGTGAAGCTGTTGATTCAAACCAAAAATTAAATTTCATTGAGGCATTTCAAAATGGAATGTTTTTCTCCACTCTGAACTAGCACTTTGGGAAAAGGAGCATTTATTGGTGGAGAAATAAAATATTTCTCCCCAGTTTTTGGTATTAAATAGTCCTGACCCACTTTGCTGTAGGATGGTGGTCACCACACTGGACCACTTGCAGCTGCCCACCTAGGCAGGGATGAGACAGCAAAGAGGGGATTTTTCCATCTAAATGCAGTTTTGGATAAATCACCATGTATTTCTTATCCAAAATTTAAAAATCCCCAAATAATCCACATCAACTGAAAAAAAAAACCCCAAAACTTGCATTTATTCCCACGTTGGTTGATGGCCAACGGCGTTGGAGGTGGGATGTGTCTATTCAGCAGCGAGCAGCTGTGTAGGAGATCAGCCAATAAAATCTCATCAGAGAGCTGAAAAGCTGCAGCAACCCTCAAAATTACTCTTATTTCCCTCAGTCCTTGCAGCTCCCATTTCATGGTAAACCAGTGGGGGCAAACATGGAGCGCTGATAAAGCAGCCGTGTCTGGCACGGGCGGCCTGTGGCAAGCTGATTGTGCGGCGTGTTGACTTTCAGTAGTTCCCAATTTATTAATTAACTCAATTTCTTGTTCGATTGCAGTTATTTGTTTGGCAGGTCATGATTTTGAGCAGGTTTTTGGACATCTTGGAGGATCCTCTGGGGAAAGCAGCCGCTGAGGAGGGGAAAGGCAGGGAGAGATTTGCAAGGTGTGGTGATTTAGGTGTTTTCTCTGATGCTGATGGAAAGGTTGGAGGAAGGCGCTCTCCTTTCACTCATCTGTCTTGGAAGCAGTGGGGAAGAGTCTTCCAGTCAGGATTTTTGTTGGAATGCCCAAAAGGCAGTGACCATCTGCAGCTGGAGAAGGTGGAAGAAGGTGTTACTCCTTCTCATGGTTCTTCTTTCATCACCCCAATAAAGAAAAACAAACCCCTTCTGTTTTAGGGTTTATCTTTGGGTCCTCTGGTGGTGCCAATCAACATCTCGAGTGGAAATCCTCACTTTTTTTCCCTGAGAAGTTTTTACCCTCTGACTTTTCCTCACAGACTGCTCCTCCTGGAATAGACCTCACAGCCTCTCTCCACGAGTTAGAACTAAGAAATATTTAATAAAGAGGCGATTTAAGCTTTGGGAAAAATTCCATATGAAAAATGGCCATTTCCGCTGGGTCACACAATGGCTCTTTAGAAAGATCTTGAGTTTGACCAGAATTGATGGCCAAGGCTACAACTGCAGAGTGTGCTTTCCACCCAAATTGCCAAACGAGGTTATAATTAGTCTCCGGGGATTTCTTGCAATATCTGAAATCACTTAATAGTAGCATTTGATTTTTATGGCAGTCTTTAGGCGGTTGGCCTGAGTCCTGCTTCTACACAGCATAGTCATCAATGCCGGGCTGGGTCTTCTCTGTAGCATCAACATTTTACTCTCTGTCATTGTCCTTAACTCAGGGCTGGGTCCTTGAAGGGTTAATGTGTTACCTGCTGCTGTTGTAGCCATCAGTGCAGAGCTGGGTCTTCTCTGAAGGGTCAGTGTTACTTGTTGATGTTGTTTAATAACAGCTCCAAATGTGTCAGTAAAAGCTTCATAACCACAGTTGCTGGGGGAAGTAGAGCATCTATTTTCACATTCCTTCCAAAATTTGCCCTTTTCTTGCTCGGAGTTTGACTAAAAATAAGGAAATTCTCAAACTGCATTGGAAAGAAAGTATCGCCAAATGATGGTCTGGGAATGTCTTGATGTTGAATTGTTGGGCATGAACTTTATGGCTTCCGTTCATTTTTTTCGGTATTAATCAACGTGAATCAGCGTGTCAGTGGTGTGGGTTGACACCGCACCTGATGCTCCATGGAGTAAATGCCACATCCATGCTTGCTCTGAAACTGCCAGCTTTCATTTTGATGGAAAAAAATCCTGCAAACATGCATCTTTCCATGAGAAACATCAGATTTCCCGGAACTGCATTTTTCATGGAAGACCTCTGATTTTTTTTCGATGTGCACCGAGTGTGGACATCGGTAGTAACGCCTTGTACCGAGGGGTACTGATCACATGCAGCTCAAATCTATCACAGCCTTACTGCAGGCTATTAATAGTTTATTAACTCCATTTAAACTCTACCTTAATGCTCCTGGTGTGACCAGTGTCTCTGCATAGAAATTGTTAAGAAAAGACGGTTTTTAATCGAATTATGGAGTGGTGTTGGGACATGTATGCAACCCACACTGTGCCCTGCGTAGCCACATTTCTACAAATATTCTGTGGCCATTTGCATGCCATGTAATATTGAATCTTGGGCGATATGCTCCCTTTTTACCCAGGGATTGAGCTATCGCTGGAAAAGAAGTGCTTCTCGGGAGGTTGTTGCCAGCTGAGCCAACCCAAAGCCTGAGGTTTTGCATGAACAACCAAAAGAGGGCTGAATTTTGCAAGGGTGAATATTTGAAGCCGATCGTCTTAGAGTAGCTGGTTAGGGGAAGGCCCTGAGGTTTAGAAATCTTTTCCCATCACAAGAAAAGAAGAGGTTTTTTGGCCTGTTCCTACCCGTGGGGAAACTCAAAGTTGGAGGAAGGGCGTACAGATGGTGCAAAATTTTGCACTGCTGGAAGATTTATGCCTCAGAGATGGGAACTTATGTTTGCCCTTACCGCTGCTCCCCTCATTTAATCTCAAGCACTCCCTTCCTGCCCAAACACAGAAAAATACTTTTAAAATTCATTTTCTGCCCCTCTTTTCACTGTGCTGTGGTGTTTTTTTTGTTTCTCGTTGGTCCCTGCGTATGGAGAGTCAAGCTGGGACATTAATATTGATGCTGACCTCGGTTATTAGGAGCTGCATTTCCGAGTGTGCCGGCAGCATATAAATACTATTACCAGGTAATTAGCGAGCCTCAAACTGAGGTTGAGTTGAGCAGGGTTTGGTGTCCTACTTTTGGGATTGGACTTTGGGTTCTTTTTGTACTGGGCTGATGGGGTTTTGCCCCAAGAAGGAGCCAGAGAAATCGAAATCCCAGCTCAGGAGTACCTGGATGCGAAACAGAAAGAAGCAAAACAGAGAGGAAAAACATGGAAGAAAAAATATCTTCCAAGGCTTTTCCTTTTTGAAAACCTCCTGTATTTGAAATACAAAATAATAATTTTTGAGTTTCCTGTTTATTTTCCTTCTTGTTTTTTTTTTTTTTTGTTGTTGTTGTTTCTATCCCTTCTTGCTGGATTTCTTGGTTAGCAATTTCTCTTCCCATGCCCCACTTTAATTTTACTCCTCTGGTGCAATAAAAGTTTGGAAAAGCTTCAGTGTTGCCAAAGGGCAAATGCAACCAGGATTCTCTGGTTGGATGCACCTGAAAAATGGATACTCCTTCCATTCCTCACTCTCCAACCCTTTCTGGATACAGGAAACCCTTTTATTTTATTCACTTCCCCCATTCACTTCTCCCCAATAAATACAAGAAGGGTTTTTCTATCTAGACAGGAATGGGGAGGCATCCCCAGGGTCACCAGATCCTTCCCTTTATTCCATAGTGTGGCTTTGATTGAAACACCATGTGAATAATTTAGGGGTGTTTTGCATCTTTTATACCTCTGAACTTCCACTAAAAGGGGTTTTGAGTTGCTGCTGCCGGCAAAATAGCGTCTGAAGGTGAAAAACCCCTCAATTTTGCATGAGCTAAAAGGGCTGTGAATGGGGAGTTGGGCTTTGCCTCTGAAGTCAGGTAGGTTTAACGCATGGATTTCATGAATTAACACGGGAGGAAAGCAGTGGCTCCCTGCTTTGGGGGGTAAATCACTGCAGCTCGCTGGGCCTCGGGGGATCGCTGCAGGTTTTGGCATCACTGCACCTCACTGCACCCAGGGTTGCAACCCTAACTTCTCACCCCATGTTACTGTCCCCCTTTCTTCTTTAATTGCCGCTCAGTTGCCAGCTTTCCCTCAGCATGGAGACGTTTTTGGTCAAATCATCCCATTTTCAGACCTCCTCACTGGTTGAGGCTTTTAATAGTTTTGCTAGGAGGAGGCACAGCCTCGTTAGCGGCTCGCCGGCGAGAATATGCCTGTATCCCCCCGCTTTTGGATGCTTGCAGAGGACTTTAATGGCGCTGAACTGAAAGAGAGGAGGTTTAGAAATCAGAAAGAAATTGTTCCCTGTGAGGGTGGGGAGGCCCTGGCACAGGGTGCCCAGAGAAGTTGTGGCTGCCCCATCCCTGGAAATGTGCAAGACCGGCCTGGAGAGGGCTCCGAGCAACCTGGGACAGTGGAAGGGGTCCTTGCCGATGGCAGGGAATTGGAATGAATGACCTTTAAGATCCCTTCCAACCCAAACTATTCCAGGATTCTCTGATTCCCTGACTTTTCCTTTCAGGGCTGACTGCCTCCCAGGGCTGCATGAGCATCAACATGTGGGCTTGACAGGGTGTCTGTGTCAAGCTGCTGGAAAAGATTTTAAATTCCTGAATAATTTCTTTTCCGCGAAACAAATGAATCTTCAGAAGGGCCTTTCCTCACAGTTGCTAAGCCATTTAATTTATCTGAGTCATTTACAATTTGTGATGGGCCTGTTAATAGCCTGATGTGGGGATCAACATCACTTAGATGTGGGGGTCGTTTTCTTTCGTTTTTTCTTCTTCTTTTTCTTTTTCTTTTTCTTTTTTTTTTTTTTTTTGGCCTTTTGGGTTTTAATTTCTTGCTGGATTTGCCCCCAGAGGCACAAAGCTGTTTGGAAAACGTCAGCTCTGTCTCCCCAGCCCCTTTGTCATGCTGGTGCAGCTCGGGCTGAAAGCACAAACCGCAGCCCACCCATGGGGACGTGCTGCCCTGCTACTACTTAACTGCTTCAAAGTACCTGTCTGTGATATGAAACATGCCATAAAACGAATATATTCCAGATGTCCCAGCAAATTCCCCTCAGCTCCGCAATCCACCTGAAGGCAGTCGACACAGCGAGGTTCCTCGGTCCCTGCTGCCTCACTCGCTGCCGAAAGGAGCACGGTGGTGGCTCGTTTGGGGTTGCAGTTTGGGAGGTGGCCATTACCAGACCAGGGTAATGCCCCCACGTCCTGCTCCATGCAGTGTGGGGTGAAGATTCCAACTGCTTATGTCCCGGGGGTGATTGCCCTCCGTGGGATTGGGGAAGATGTGGTTTGCATCCTTAGGTTTGGGGAGTCTTTGTCCTGGAGGGGATTTCTTTCTCCTTGGAAGGTCTCCATTCTTGGGGGATCTCCATCCTTGGAGTCTGCAGAATCTCCATCCTCAGGGTGGTGAGAGTCCTTGGATTCTGAGGATCTACATCGTCAGGGTTGGTGGATCCCCATACTCAGGGTTAGGAGCTCTGTCCTTGAAGTTTGTGTGTCTCCATCCTTGAGTTTTGGAGATCTCTGATTGCAGGGTTGGGAGATCCCCTTCCTTGTAGCTGGGGGAATTCCCAACCTGGGGGTTAGGTGGATTCTTCCTTGTGTTTTGTGGAGCTCCATCCCTGAGGCTTCAGCATCTTCACCTTCAGAGCTGAGAGTGTGTCTCCATCTTTGGGATATGGGGATCTTCTTCCTTGCATTTGGAGGAGAATCTTCATCCTTGGGGCTGGCAGATACATCTGGGGTTGGCAGACCTCCATCTTCAGAGGTTCTCCATCTTCAGGGCTGGGCCATCTCTACCCATGTCTGTCCATGGAGGGAAGACCTCTGTCCTCCATCCTGGATGAAGCCACGACCCACAACCTCCTCCATACCACAACACCCACATTGCTCAGGGGCTATGGGGGGTGTTTAGCTGGGCTCACACCCTTGGACAGCTGCCGTTTTGGGATGATGGGAACCTCTGTGAGCAGAGCAGGTTCCCACCCTTCCAGCCAGCTCAGCAAATAGGACCTTAACTTATTTAAAAGCTTCGTAGAGAACACGTTGAGGTGTGTGTTTGCTGTTGAATTGGGTGTTTCCAGGAGACACAGCCAATAATTTCCTTGGTATACTCTGTGTAGGTCCTGGTTGGCTGGGAGGACCATGGAAAAGCTGGAATAACAACCGTGTAGAAGGCAATGAAGTAGGTACAAAAGCTAAAATTACTATTCATCACTAATACGTTGCATGGCACTAATTAATTTTTAAACAGCCTCGCTGGGGACCTCATTGCTAAAACATGATGTTTTCTTCTCCGGAACTGTAACTGTGAACTCCAAACAAAGCAGAAGAAAGTCAGGAAGGATGAGGAACCGCAGGTCCATTAGACTGCATCCGTGTTGCCTGCTCTGATGGCCAAATCTGAGGGCCACTGTGCCTGGGGCGATGCTCTATTACACCCCTTTGAAGGGATTTTTTTGGGCTGGGGAGTCAAATCCAGCTTCCTGGGAGTGCAGAAGTGTTGTCTGAGCTGCAAGCATGCTGGGAGGAAAGGGAAAACTGGTTTTGATTCTGCTCTCACCTGTCTCACTTTACCCGAGCGTGGCTTTCCCTGAATATTTTTAACTGTATTTTATTGCTGGTCTCACAAGCCTCAGACAGGGGGATTGCTGTCATTGCACTCACTCACATGTAAGTTATTTAATTCAGTCTTTGTGAGTGTTGAGAAAAGACTTTCCTCAACATTTTTGTTGCTGCTGACATCTACATCAACACCCAAATATATTAATTTGGTGTTTCCCATTTCCAATTAATCTGTGAAATATTCCTCCTAAAATGGTCTGAGCTGGTAATGCTTTATCTTCCATTTAATTATTCTTTAATTATTTGGACACTTCTCTTATCACCACTTTGAGCCCCCCTAAAATTCCAGCCTTTTAAGTTTCACCATCTCCAAAAGAAGGGAAATTCCGCAAGCTTCTGCTAAGTTTATTTTAAAAAATTGATCAAGTTCAGTAGCTTTACTTACACCTCTCTGTTTACCTTCTTTACTTTAAAATTAGGATATGTGGTGGCTCGGGGCGAATTTTTTTGTTGTTCTCTGGGTCTGATGGTACCAGGATCTGGCCTGAGCCAGGCTGAGTGTAAAAAATGACAAATGCACCGTTGAAATAGCGGTTTTTTGCTGTTGGAGAGAGGCTTTACTGTGTGCCAGTAGCAGCCCTGGGGTCACGGAGGGCTGCGACCGAGGGGAGCGCAGGACCCCCCCAGACGGGGCGATTTCTGTTTCCATATGGAAAAGGGATGTGGCATCTGGTTTCACTCCCAGCAGCTGGCAGCTTGAAGCCTGTGTTTTGCATGGTGTGGAGTAAAGAGAAAATAAAGTGTCGAATTGTTTGGCATTATCAAGGATTTCTGCTCCCCAGGACTCCTGCATAAAGAGATGGAAATTTTAGCTGCTGGAGCCAAGAAACACACAGAAGTATATGAATTTATTACATTTTATCTCATTCCCTTGCAAGCAGCACTGGAAATGTCAAAAGATCATCTATTGTTTCATCGTTTAGAAGGAATTTTTGTTTTCTAGTTGTAATTTCCTTGATGCCTGGCTGTGGGGAAGGAAGAGAAATTGGAGCAGGAGCTGGCAGGGCTGCAGCAGGTTGAACATGCAGGTTTGTCTGGCCATGGAGCTACATGCATTTAAATTTCTCACATCCCAGGTTTTTAATTTAACAAATGTAATTAAGGCTGGGGTAGGTACTCGGATTATTCATTTACTCCAGATGGAAAAAATTAAATTGAATGCAAATTCCGTAATCAGACATGAAGTTGAGGATGTCGGACGTGATGGGGAAGTGTCAGCACATTAATCGGACCGCTTTCCCTAAACAGCACCCAAATCTAAGAGCCAGGGATTATTTGAATAATTGAGGTGGCATTTGATAAGATATCTGATTGCTGATATCTCCTTAAGACGGAGCCCTAATTGTAATTCTCCATCAAGAAGGATTAATCTGCGCAACAGAATGCACTGGGAATAGTGTGGTGTCAGACTCCCTCCCTCGAGTTTTGGTTTTTTATCAAGGGCTGCCATGCCCAGGGAAGGTGCCAAAGTGATTTATCGCTTCTCCTGTTACTTTATCCATGTGCCAGGAGGTCGTCAGGTAGCACAGCTTGGCACTGGGGATCTGGGCATCCAAGGCTGCCTGAGTCCCACAGCCCCAGAGTTGGGTCTGTATTTTGGAGGTGCCTCCCATCACTGGAGACAGATGCATCGTTGCATCTTAATGTCCCTTCTTCGTGTCTTCAGGGCACAGTTAGACCCCTTTTTCTCTGGAAAAAGGAGACAAAATGGAGACAAACTGTCCCAGCTTCAGCAGAAGACCGTGTTGGAGGACCATGACCCCATCCACAACCCCAGTTATCTGATGCTCTTGGAAAACTGTTGGGGGTGATGGACACTGACTCCCAAGGCAGTCTTGGCAGGGGTAGTGTCATGGTTTAGGAATGGTACCCCCAGTTTAGTGCTTCACTGAGACTCTGCAAACCACGCTGCCGCTCACTCCATCCCCTGTCCTCTCCCCTTCTCCTCCTGGAGAAGAGAATTGGAGGCACAAAAGGCAAAGATCATCATCAAAAAGATGGGTTGAGATAAGAACAATTTACTGGAAACAGGAATGAGAGAAGAAAACAAGCAGTAACAGCAACAGTGTTAATAACAAAAGTGTCCAGAAAAAGAGAGTGATCCACATACAAAAGTGCTCACCTTGAAGTTAGAGCTGCTCCCTGTGGCTGGGAAGAGAGTCCCTTTCCTGCCCCTCCCCCCAAAATGGTGTGAAGTGGTATAGAATAACCAGGTCCTGGCCATGACCCCTCCCAGCTACTGCAAAAATTAACCCTCTCCTGGCTGGAACCACGACAGGTAGCAGGAGGAGTTTGCACTCAATGTGGCAGCAGACACTTGGTCATAATCATAGAAATCTTTTCCTGTGGGGTCTGTTTCGCTGCCAGCACTATTGGCTCCTCTCAAAACCAGGCATGGAAGGGTGGGGAGAGAGGGATGGGCTTTCCTCCTTGAATCCCACACCCTGAGTGAGATTAGAAAGGATTTAAATTGCTGAAATGACGTCTTTTATAAAAAATGATATATCCATGTTGAAGATCCAGTCTTGTAAACAAATAATCATCATGGTTTTTCCTTCTCCATTCCTCTAGCAGCAAATGAAAAAAAGAATAGGGAAAAAGATGAAAGAGGGCAAAGGGATAAAGCTTGAAAGAGCTTGCTGGTGGGTTTTTTTGGTCTATTTGAGAGCTTGAATATTTTGAAACAAACTGTAAATGGAAATTCTTCCCTGTGAGCATGGTGAGGCCCTGGCACAGGTTGCCCCATCCCTGGAAGTGCCCAAGGCCAGGTTGGACAGGGCTTGGAGCGACCTGGGATAGTGGAAGGTGTCCCTGCCCATGGCAGTGAGTTGGAACAAGATGAGTTTTAATGTCCCTTCCAACACAAATCAGTCTGGGATTCTCTGATTCTATGTAATAATAAAAAAAAGGTGTTGGGGAGAAATTAATCCTTAGCCCTCTGCAGTCAGTGGTTTGCCCGGCAGTGATGAGGATATATTATATTTTTCTTGTCTCTAAAGTAAAGCAAAATGCAGAGATTTTTCATTTTTTCTCCTTGTCCTACAATCCCACCTCCTCCTGTGGCCATGTGCCAATGGCCACCCCTGGTAGATTGAGTGCACTAAGTGATTTTTGCAAGCTCTGGACGGTACATTCACAACCAGAAAGGTGCTATTTCCCCTCGAAAAAAAAACCCAACCCCCAAACCCCCCAAAAACCACCAAACCCCCCCCAACCAAACAAAAAAAATCCCAACTTAAATCACTTGAGATAAGTTGGGTGTTATCTTAAGTTTGCAAATTGCTTGTTTGCTTCTCCAGCTGGAGCTGTTAATTCAGAACAATTAACACACCGTTTAAAACCCAGACAAAGCATATGGAGGCAGTCCTTGGGAAAAGAGCCTGTTTGGGATGGAGTGCCTCAGTGTGAAATCGGAAGGATAACTCTGGTTTGTCTTTCCTCTGCGATCCTGGCGGGCGTTGTGGGAAATGACACAAATACCAGGGAGTTTAGCCCCGCCAAACCCCTGCTGGGTGCTAGGTGGAGTGATACTCAAAGCAAGAGCCAAACTGGGTCTCTAGACCCGAGAAGAAATAAAGTGTTGTTAGGATGAATTTACCACTGAGAGAGTGCCTTCACCATCCTGATCATCCTTCAGATATTTCTTCTTGATGCAGAAATAACGAATCCTAGAGTGAATCCTTAAGTAATACCTGTATTTTTTTATTAGCCCCCTTGCAATGCCGTGAAACACCTCTGTGGCTCCATCCTTTAGGCCTTTTGTGGTGTCCTTTTGGACACCTGCCATTTATTTTCTCAGGTTCCCTTTTGATTTTTGATGCAGGTGAAGCACAAAAGCCTAAATCTGGAAAGAAACCCCGAAATACAGCAGTTCAACCTTCTTAAAATACTGATGTGAGCTCAACCTGCTTAAAATATCCCTGGGTCAAGGAGCAAGGAGGTGAGCTCATTGCTTTTCCGCAAGGACATAAACCACTGCCAGAATTTTATGGGATGCTGTAGAAAATACTGCAGCAGTTGTTGCATTTCTGCAGCCCAGTGGTGGCTTATGGGGTGATCCATCCTTTCTTCCACCCATGTATCCATGAACCTTTTCAGCATGTGTGTGCATCCCTGCATCTGTGCATCCACACACCCTTGCATCCATGAATCCGTGTGTCCTTGCATCTGTCCATCTATCATTTTTGGTCAAATACTTCTGACTGTAACTGCACACAAGTTTTATTAAGGGTACCCAAGAATTCGTTTTTCACGTGAAAAAAATCCCACAAATCCAAATATTTTCCTGGGAAACTTTACAGGAATTGGCATGGCTGAACGTGCAGCAGCTTTTTGCATCCCCTACAAATGATGGGGAAATATGCTTTTCCATCCCAAAGTTGGAACTAGGATTTTGGGATTGGGGACCCTTGTAACGTGGGCCCCCCAAAACCTTCATCTGTCTGAGCTGTGAAAGCCAAGCAGGTCATCTTTAAGAGCTTTTTCTGCAAACCCTTTCCTGTTATTCCCCCATCCGAGGATGGATGTAGGCAGCATCGGCAAATCTGAATAACTAATCAGAGTCCTCATTAACCCCCCACTGAGATGCTCAAACATTCACTTTGCTGTTTGTGAAGCAGGAAAGAAAAAAAAAAAAAGGAAAAGGGAAAAAACCGCACAAGCCACCCTGCATTAAAATTGATGTGTTATTAATCCCACTGTTCCAGACCTCATGGGTACCGAATTTTCCTCCGTCTCGCCCGAGGCCGAACAGTATGGTGCTGCTTCTGCAGGGCACTTTGCCTCTCCATTATTTATCAGCGCAGTGTGGAGAGGCCGCTTTTGTTCCCTGGATCCAGATGTGTTCACATGTGCATGTCTGGGGTGGGGATGGCCAATATTTCTCTACGTGCCCCATTTGGATAACCCGAGTCACCTACAGCGGGGCTCCACCAATAGACTTGTCTCTCCCAGCCGTGTTTTGCCTCAAAGCAGCTTTGCTTTCACAGAAATACGGAAAAATTTGGGTGTAGGGGCACGTCTCAAGTCTTTCACTCTCTCTGAGAAAGGGTGGGGTTTGTGCAGCACCAGTTTTACTTCTGAAATGAAAATACTGTATTCCTCTTTGCCCCTTTGAGCATCCCCGACATCTGGCCCCAGCCCTTATGCAGAGGCTGGAGATGCTACAGACATTGCACTGTGGGGGGGAAAACCCAACACACCGAAGGTTTTTATCACAGAAGTCCTCATGGCAGATTGGCAGCGGGTGTTGTGAAGGTATTTGGAGAGTCAGGATCATCCCTTGGAGCTCCTTGAAGGGTTAACTGAAACTTGAGCTTTGATTTCTGCATTTATACTGTTTCTCGCACGTGCAGGGTTTCTTTGGTTGTCCCCACGGGTGTGGAGTTTGGGGCCAGTAGAGCTTGCTGCTGGGCATAGACTGAGGTGTAAAAATAATTCAGCAAAACCCAGCATTATTGGGGATTTCACCATTTGTGGTTTCCCCCTAAGTCAGAGGAGTGGGCATTAAATTTATTAAAATGTGATATTCACAATTAAACGGCATTGACATGGTGAGGTTGGAAGCATCATGGCCTGCTCACGTTGGAAGAAACAAAGTGACACGCCGGGAAAAGCCTTCTTGCTTTAAAATCCTACACTTTTTGCAGAAATCCTGAATTTTGTTTTGCTAAATGTCAGCTTTATTAGCATTTCCTTGCACTTCATTAAATCTTTATTAACAGGGATGCCCTTGGCTTTTTGCAGCCAGGGTACGGGCTGACATCCCAGGATACTGGGCTCCCATCTCTGCTGTTGGATGCTATTCAGGTCAGCTAGATCAGGATTTAGGGCATTTGGGGGGATTGATGACTTGTCAGAAATGGTGTCTCATTTATGACCCTCGGGCAGCTGCTGAATACAACCATGAGCGCCTGGGACACCGTGGATCTTGCTGCCTTGCATTGCCTGTGGTGGAGCATCTTGAAGGAGGCATCTCCTCCATTCCCTTTCGCGTCGGGAGGACTTCAAAGGCCTTTGCTAAACTTCAAAGGATGCCTTTTGAAGTTGCTAAAAGAGTGCGCCAGCTCAGAAAGACTACTTTCTCTCTCTGCAAGGGTGTTCAGGGAGATGTCCCTGGTGGGGTTGGCTCCTGGTGTTCTTCGTGATGGGGACAAAAATGGCATAATTTCTGCAGAAGTTGCAGATGTTTTTCTCTTACATGCATGCAGCATCCAAGACCTCAGGCCTGACCACCTCCGAGGATGAAAATCAGTCTATGAGAGCTCTTTTAAGTGACAGAGCCTTATTTCTGCCTCTTTTCCTCCAGTCCTCACGTTTTGTTCATACAGCAAGCTCAGATGACAAAAGTCTTTCCTGTGGGATACAAAAAAGTCTTTACAGGGATGAAGGACTGGTGCAAAGCATGGACTTTCGTCATGATGCCAGGACATATCCAATGGAAATCAAGTCCCAGCTTCTCAATAGGTATTTGGCATCAGCCCATTCATGCTCCTCCAAGGCATGAGCATTAATTCTTTACCATAAATAACTTTAATATTTCACCTGCTGTTGTGGCAGAAGAGTTTTGGACTCAGGCCCTTCTGAGCACTTAGTGTAAACCAGATTAGGTCTCTAAATCTCTCAGCAGAACCTACACTGGCCTGAGAAGTCAAGAGGCATCTTTCACCAAGTTTTCCATGTTTGGAGGTTTCTGCTGTGTTTTGCCCTGACATAACCCAGTTGTTTCCATGTCTCTCCTTGGGCAATGACCTTAGGCCAGGTTTCCAGAAATGGCACTTCCTATGCAAGCTTCTCCTTCGGACCCATGTTGCTGGCTGAGATGGACGCCTGCTGTGAAGGCACCGAACTGCAGGTGTTGTTATTGCTGGGGGTTTGGGATGGAATTAAAACCAGGGAAAACAGTTCTTGTGGATCTCCTATCTGGCCTCACCACACGAGACGCAGCTCTCTGCTGGTGACGTACAGCAGAGGTGCATCCCTGAGGTGTGTCGTGGGGATCTGAGGAGCTCTCTGGAGGTGCTGTGTGTGTTGGTAGGTATCTCAGATGTACATTGGGCATATGAGGATCTCTCTGGAGGTGCTGTGTGTGTTGGTAGGTATCTCAGATATATATTGGGCACCTGAGGATCTCTCTGGAGGTGGTGTGTGTGTTGGTAGGTATCTCAGATGTACATTGGGGATCTGAGGAGCTCCTTGGAGGTGCTGTGTGTGTTGGTAGGTATCTCAGATGTATATTGGGCATCTGAGGATCTCTCTGGAGGTGGTGTGCATGTTGGTAGGTATCTCAGATATATATTGGGCACCTGAGGATCTGTTTGGAGGTGTTGTGTGTGTTGGTAGGTATCTCAGATGTACATTGGGTATCTGAGGAGCTCTCTGGAGGTGGTGTGTAACTAGAGGTGCATATATCAGCTGTACATTCAAATCACTGAGGTGTACATACATCTGTATGTATTAAACATACATGA
The DNA here is from genome assembly GCA_013400235.1 of Oriolus oriolus. NCBI lineage: Eukaryota > Metazoa > Chordata > Aves > Passeriformes > Corvidae > Oriolus > Oriolus oriolus. Next base: position 323,136 of record VXBT01015350.1, on the reverse strand, counting down.
GCAATCCAAGGAGCTCTGTAACAGCTTATATCTATCCACATAGGTGTATTGGATGTGTATTGAAATCGGAGGATCTCTCTGGAGGTGCTGTGTGTGTTGGTAGGTATCTCAGATGTACATTGGGCATATGAGGATCTCTCTGGAGGTGCTGTGTGTGTTGGTAGGTATCTCAGATATATATTGGGCACCTGAGGATCTCTCTGGAGGTGGTGTGTGTGTTGGTAGGTATCTCAGATGTACATTGGGGATCTGAGGAGCTCCTTGGAGGTGCTGTGTGTGTTGGTAGGTATCTCAGATGTATATTGGGCATCTGAGGATCTCTCTGGAGGTGGTGTGCATGTTGGTAGGTATCTCAGATATATATTGGGCACCTGAGGATCTGTTTGGAGGTGTTGTGTGTGTTGGTAGGTATCTCAGATGTACATTGGGCATATGAGGATCTCTCTGGAGGTGCTGTGTGTGTTGGTAGGTATCTCAGATATATATTGGGCACCTGAGGATCTCTCTGGAGGTGGTGTGTGTGTTGGTAGGTATCTCAGATGTACATTGGGGATCTGAGGAGCTCCTTGGAGGTGCTGTGTGTGTTGGTAGGTATCTCAGATGTATATTGGGCATCTGAGGATCTCTCTGGAGGTGGTGTGCATGTTGGTAGGTATCTCAGATATATATTGGGCACCTGAGGATCTGTTTGGAGGTGTTGTGTGTGTTGGTAGGTATCTCAGATGTACATTGGGTATCTGAGGAGCTCTCTGGAGGTGGTGTGTAACTAGAGGTGCATATATCAGCTGTACATTCAAATCACTGAGGTGTACATACATCTGTATGTATTAAACATACATGAGCAATCCAAGGAGCTCTGTAACAGCTTATATCTATCCACATAGGTGTATTGGATGTGTATTGAAATCGGAGGATCTCTCTGGAGGTGCTATGTGTGTTGGTAGGTGTCTCAGATGTGTGTTGGTAGGTGTCTCAGATGTGTATTGGGCATCTGAGGAGCTCTCTGGAGGTGCTGTGTGTGTTGGTAGGTATCTCAGATCTGAGGAGCTTCTTGGAGGTGCTATGTGTGTTGGTAGGTGTCTCAGATCTGAGGAGCTTCTTGGAGGTGCTGTGTGTGTTGGTAGGTATCTCAGTTGTACACTGGGCATCTGAGGATCTCTTTGGAGGTGGTGGGTAACTAGAGGTGCATGTATCAGCTGTACATTCAAATCAGCAGTTCAGCACATCGAGGTGTACGTTCATCTGTATGTATTAAACATACATCAGCAATCCGAGGAGCTCTGTAACAGCTTGTGTGTATCAGGGTAGGTGTTGTGGGTTGACTCAGTCGCTCTACCACTCCCTTTCCCACTGGGACAGGGTAGAGAATAGGATGGAGGAAAAAACCAGCAGGGTGAGAGAAGGCAGTTTTATTACAGCAAAAAGAAAGAAACAAGCAGAGATTTGCACATGCAAGAGCTAAAGAGAAAAAGAAATCAGTCTCTGCTTCCCATCAGCAGCGATGTTCGGACATTCCTGGGAAGCAGGGCTTCAGCACCCGTAATAGTTCCTCCTCCCTTACTTAGATGATATATCTGAGCTGAGGTCATATGGTATGGAATATCCCTTTGGCTGATTTGGCTCAGCTGGCCTGCTTGTGTCCCCTGCCAGGATCTTGCCCACTCCCATCCCCTTTGGTGGGGGAAGGAATGTCAGAGGGACAGCACTGCTCGGCAGCAGCCAAAACCCTGCTCTGTTATCCAGCTCCCAGTGGGCAGCACAGCACGGTAAGGGCTGTGAGCTTTACCTCAGCCACACCCAGTACAGTATACTGGTATACTGGATGTGAATTGAAATCTGAGCAGCTCCCTGACATGTATTGAGGGACATCTATCAGAGCTCTGAGGAGCTCCCTGGAGATGATGTGTGCCGTGTCAGATGTGTTGGACGCGTAATGGAGATTTGAGGAGCTCCAGCCTGGTGCCACGTGTCGGAGATGTGTGTGTCAGGCGTACCTCGGTGAAGAGCTGCCGAGGGTTGGTTTGTGTCCACGTGATACATCAGTGGCAGACTGAAGATCAGGGGAGCTTGGCAGAGGTTGTGTGCATCAAGGGACATATATTGGACTATATATATATAATATAAGGGATTTATATTGGAGATCTGAGGAGCTCTCTGCCACGAGATGATATATCAAGGTAGATATATCAGACATATATTGGAGATCTCAGGTGATGTTTATAGACATAGAGGTAGTATCTGGAGGTGATGTATACTGAGGGACATTCATCAGATGGATATTGAAGATCTGAGGGGCTCACTAGAGGTGATATATATGGAGAGATCTGGTAAATTTTCTCTCTTGTATTCCTTTTTTTGCAGTCAAACACAAAACACCCCTGTGTCGGTGGCTGTGCTGGTCCTTGCTCAGCCCATCGTCGTTTTTCCACTGAAACTGCTCAGATGGGCCTAGAAATCCCAGTCCCATAAAGGCCAGATTCTTGGTAGCTGCAAAATCATCTAACATCATCTAACATATGGATGGACTTGTTCTTATTAAATAGTCTGGGAGGTCCCTCGTTTCTGAGGTAGTGGCTGTTCCCCAGTCCACTCTGTCTGAGCCCAAGTATAAAAACACATTTACACTCAAGCAAAGATTATAATTAACCAGGGAAATGGCCACTGCCAACACGAAATTGGGGCACAGCCAACAGCAATGCTATTTCATTCCTTTTCCCCTTTTTTTCTCCTTTTCAGACCCAGATTGTACCAGTAACCCTCAGTGTGATCCTGTGACGAGCTTTCTCCACCTACCAGGAGTTGAGAAGGACAGGACAGGACTACGTCCACCTCCATCCTTTGTGGACAGACCAACAACAAGCACGCCTCCATTTTCCGGACATATCTCGGTTCGACCTCTAAAAATCTGATTTATTTTTTGTTGGTTTTTTGGAGATGTTCAAACTTGCTGGGGAAAAACCCTGATCTAGCTCAGACACTGGTCCTGCTTTCATCTCCAGGGGATATTCCCACTTATGTTTTCCTTGATTCCTCCTATTTTCCCCATCATCCTTCGAAAAAACTGCGTTAAGAGCGGACTTGCCCACCATGGCTTCACTGACACTGCCAGAACACCTTTCCTAGTGCAGACCTGCATCCTTTGCTTAATATTTCACTTTCTCATTTCATCATTTTCTCTCAATATTCAAATATTTCATGTTTGCTTTCCCAGGTTTTGATCCCTACCCAGTTTTCGGGGCAGTGGGAGGACACTTCCAGGGCAGTGGCTCCCTGAGCACCCCCTAACAGTAAGCCTGCTTTGCTTTATATTAATTAAGCAATTATATGTATTAATTGTGCAGTTGTGTACGTTAACTGAGCAGGATGTGGCGAGTCATGACCTTGGTCCATCCTCCACCTATTTGGAGGAATTTCTGCTGTTTTCTGTTGCATTTAAATTGGATCAACCCTTCCCTAAATGCATTGAGCATTTCAGGGGAGAATTACACTTTTTTTTTTTTTAAGGAATCAGTCTGTGCAGGGAGTCTTGTTTTAAAGCTCAAGTGTTGATAACATATTGTTAAGAGCCCTACAAGGCATAAACAGCCTGGAGGAAAACACAGATATATTTTTGTGAAAATACTCTGAAATATGGGCTGTTATCACTGCAAAAGTTTGGCACAGCCGGCAGTAGGGTGCAGAGAAATGGTCACCAACTAAAAATAAACAAAATGCAGAGCTTAAAATAAGATATACATGAAACCAAGGGTTTCACGGTCCTTTAGTCAACCCCGAACACTAAAATTAGGGCTTGACAGAGTGACAAATGTGCTTGATCTGTGCCAAAACCAGGGCACCCGGCAGGTGACGCAGAAAATAAAACCCTCTTGGCTGCAACTTCCCTCCTATAGGAGCAAAGAGAAATCTCTGGCCACTGAAAATGGGAGTGGCAATTGTGTGAATTTTCTGTTTGTGTGAATATTCTGCAAAAGTGGCTGGTTTCTTCTTAAATTGGTTATAGTAGGGTGGGGGCTTCTCAGGGTAAAACCCCAAACCTTTGGTCCATGGCACAGCAGAGCATCTTTGAGTCTTTCCTCTTGAGCCTGGCCTCCTCTGAAAGTCCCTTTTAGTAAGAAGCAGCCAGTAAGGGGAGGATTATTTCCTCCAGGCTGCCCTTTAAGCCCTGATTCTTGCTGGTGACCTTGCTTCAGCCAAAATGAAGCACACACGATGGAGGAAGTGATGAGTATCTCCTTAGTCTGATAAAGGTACAGGTTGGGTTCACTTTGAAATTACTTTTCTGGTGAGTGTGGGGGGGATTGGGGTCACCACAGTGACCACTTTTTGGGGGGATCCTCCCTGCCTTGATGCCCTCTTTCCAATCTGTGTTTCGAAGTGAGCTGGCCAGTACTTGCATGAAAGGACTTGGTGCCCTGCCGTGTATGTTGTGTGCGTTGGGTTGTTCTCTTTGGAGGAGCTGCGGAGAACGTGAGCGTGTGTCTGTGGAGGACACAAGTGCAACCTGGCCTGGAAGTGTCTCCAGCAAGGAGACCAAACCCGCACTCAGCAAATTGTGCCAGCAAGGTCCAGACACCTTCCTTTAAAGGAACAGAAAGATGTGATGTCTCCTAATTACCTTCTGCAACACTAGGCTGGCATTGCTCTAAGTGGGTAATGATAGAGATTACCTGTCCTGAAGGTGATGCCTTTTCCTGGTCTTAAAATTAAGAGAGCTGAACACATTTAAGAGGGAAAAGGGTTTTACCTCAGTGTTTATTGAAGGATCCTCAGGGGCGCCGAAATGCACATCGAAATGCACCCCGAAATGCACCTCAGCAATGGCCCCCCATNGCTGGGCCTGGCTTTGTTTACAGAATGTGTTCTGGAGAGGCCCTCGGGGTCTGGGGTTTCCAGGGTGTTTGGGCTCTTGGCTTAACGGGATATTGGGTGTGAGGGAAGTGATCAAACTTAAAGAATTATAACTGTGTGGGCTAAAAGCACTAAGAATACATAAAAGCTATGTAAGAGAGTGTATAAAGGGTATAAAAGAAAAAGCAAAAAAATCATCATGGCATCAAAGGCTTCTGAGAAACAACTTGGTTTCCCTTGGTTTTCTCCACTATGTGTTGATCCCCCCAGTTTCCAGGCACAAAACTATTTCAGCTTTCCTCCTCCTGAAGGCACATTGACCACAAGATGCACCTCTGAGGCCAGACCATACCTTTTGTCATTGTGCAAAAAGAGTTGTGAAAAAAATTTAGTATATCCGTCCCACACCATGAACACTTTCCAGTCCTTTTTTGACCCCAATTTCCTCATCGTGTTGAGTTCAGACCAGGCTGAGATTTATTCCCAGCTACTGTATGAAATTCACTGTGTCCTGGTTGAAACCAGGACATTGGTGAAGGACTGCAGCTGCCAGTTTGGAATGATGGTTAAATTTTTGCAGAGCATGACAGTTTTTGAGCATGTTTCTTCTCAGCTGCCCACCCTCAAGCAGCAGCACGGGCGGCACCTTTGGTCTTGGGACAAAAGTTTTGTAGAATTCACAGATCTTAGAGTTTCCCATCACCTCGTTCACCTCAAACCCCCACTTAAACCTCTTCTTCCAGCTCATGTCTCCAAAACTCATCAAATTTTTTGCCATTGCCTTTTTTGTCCTCCAAGAAGCACTTTTTAACCTGGCAGGGACCTTGGGGCTGGAGCCTTCGATGCTGTCTGTCACAGTATCCTCCGCACAAATGTCCAGCCCGCAGCTGCATAACCATGTTTGAGCCCCTGGCTCGCGGGTCGGGCCCAAAGGGTTGCAGTGGATGAGGTGACATCAGACTTTCAGCCTGTGGGTTTCTGCAGGGCTCCGTCCTCCACCCTGTGCCCTTCAACATCTTTGTAAATGATTCGGATGCAGGACTGGAAGGGACGTTAAGCAAGATCGCAGACGATACAAAACTGGGATGAGCTGTTGACTCCCTCGAAGCAGGGAGGCCCTGCAGAGAGACCTTGGCAAATTAGAGGAGCGGGCCATCACCATGAGGTTCATCAAGGGAAAGTGCCGGATTCTGCGCCTGGGATGGGGCAACCCTGGAAGTGCAGACAGACAGAGGAATGAGATGCTGGAAAGCGGCTCTGCGGAAAGGGAGCTGGGAGTCCTGGTGGATGGAAAGTTGAATTTGAGTCAGCAGTGCCCTGGCAGCCTGGAGGGACATCCTTGGTTTAAGGGACTTCAGGCCCGGCATCNTAAGGGACTTCAGGCTCGGCATCGCCAGCTGGGTGAGGGAGGGGATTGTTCCGCTCTGCTCTGCACGGGGGTGGCCTCACCTGGAGTCCTGTGGGCAGTTTTTGGGCACAACAGTATGGGAATGATACTGGACTGTTAGAGAGCGTTCAAGGGAGGGCAACAAAGATGGTGAAGGGTCTTGAGGGGAAGCTGCGTGAGGAGCAGCTGAGGGGGTCTGTTCAGCCTGGAGGAGACTGAGGGGAGACTCATCGCAGTGCACAACTTCCTCGTGAGGGGAACCCGAGGGGCAGACGCTGATCTCTGCTCTGTGGTGCCCAGTGGCAGGACCCAAAGGAATGGCCTAAAGTTGTGTCAGGGGAGGCTTAGGTTGGATATTAAGGAAAGGTTCTTCACCCAGAGGGTGCTTGAGCACAGGAACAGGCTCCCCAGGGCAGTGGTCATGGCCCCAAGGCTACCAGAGCTCAGGAAGCATTTGGACAATGCCCTCAGGCAGGTGGTGTGACTCCTGGGGATGGTGCCGTGCAGGACCAGAAGCTGGGCTCGATGATCCTTGTGGGTCCCTTCCAACTCAGATTATTCTGTGATTCTGTGACCTTCTCATTGCCAGTGTGGGTTTGAGATCTGGTGTTTGCATGATGGAAATGTGGGTGCTCAGTGATTCCTGGCTCATGGAATGAGCAGGTTGCGATGGGAAATGGAGAGCACAAGCCAAGGTTTGAAAGCACAGGGCAAGACTTCAGCCTTTGGACATAAATTATTCAGAGGTGATTGCTCTCAGAGAAGAACTGTTGGAAAATCCTTCTGCTCCCTATTTTTTACAAGGGAACCAGAAAATTTTTTTTGGACATTTCATGCCCAGCAAGAGGAAGTTTCTGCATTTTTGGGGTTCCTCAGCTACACATCACATCAAAGCTTTTTGCTTTGCTGAAAAAAGTCACAACTTGCTCTTTTGGGAACTTTTCTTGGGCAGAGGGCTGGGTTGCACGAAATTCAAGTATTCTCGGGTTACTTTGAAGAAGCTTCTTTGATGTTTCCCTGTGCCAGTTTGTTTTGGAAGGTGCTTTAATGGTCTTCCCCTATAAAAATAACACTTTAAAATGTACGTAGGTATCTCAGCTCTCCACTTAAAAAAATGAGCAAAGTTGTTTAATGCTGCCGTTCAAGGTACATTAACCTTGTCTACTAAAGCTCTGACTGGCTCTTGCAGGTTTTATTCTCATGTTTATGTTGCAGAGATATCCCTGGAGCCTTTCAGAGATGGGTATCTTTGGAGAGGAGAGAAATATTTAGCAGTAATTGTTGTTCTCATCAGAAATCCACTGAAGCAGCTCCATCCTTTCTGTGGAGCTGAAGCTGGGAGGAGGATTGGGAAATATTAAATAAATAAATACAAGTAACAAATAAATACATGTAAATATTAAACAAAAAACCCATTAAATACCTAGATGAAAATATTAAATAAATAAATGCTCCTTTTCCTGGTGCTCAGGGGCCCATCCGGTGACATTCCAGACCAGTGTTTGGCAAGAGTTTTTTTGATGTTGTCCAACACACAGTGTTTCCCTTTCCCTTTCATCCCAGTGCTTATGTATTGACCAACTGCTTTTTAAGCAGAAAAATAGAAAAGGGATTTGCTCTGGTCTAGAGTTTATTCTGCAGAAATATCAAATCACTATCTGCTTTAACCCATGCTTGTAGCAGAAACACAGACTCAGTTTCTCCTTTTTTTACCAGGCAATAACTAATAACGGGATGCTGGGAAGGGTACAAATTAATTATTAGTAAATCCATTAAATCCATTAGTAATCCATTAGTAAATCCAGCATTTAGTAAATCCAGTGGCTTGGCTGAGAGCAAAAGATGCTCCCAGGGCAAGAAAACCTCCTGGGACTGGATTGAGGAAATTTGGCTACCATATATTCTTAAAAAAAATTAAAACTATTTGGTGGCACAGTGGTGTCTCTTGCACAAATATTCCTGATCTCCTCAGATGAGGTGTTACATGAGTCTATTTGGAAGCAACCTTGAACATGGAGGAATGGCCAAGAATGGGTAATGTCTTGAAAAACTGGATTCTTTTCTGGTTTTGACCATTTAATAGCATTTGGTTTGTTTTTAATAAGCTCGGGGTGGCATAAGGGGCTTCCTTTAATGGTGTGAAAACCTGGTGTTCATCTTTCAGGGTAATGCATGAATTTTGGTAAAAACAAGCAAAAAAGGTGAAGATTTGGGGACAGAAATGAGACATTCAAGAGGAGAGGGTCACTCTTAATTTGCTTTATGGCCAATCAAGAGTTGGCATCACCCGCCGGGAGTGAGCCTGTCCTGGCGGTTCCGAGTGAGACTTATCGTCCTCTGGAGGACCCTCTCCCTCCCTCCTCTGCTATATTTCTTCATTTTAACTTAGCTGAATGCATATATCATAAACTTCAGCCTGCACAAGCCCTCTGTGAGGACGGTGACATAAAAAGCTCGCAGCCTGCTGTGGAGAGAGCGTGACTGACACGGCGGCATTGCAAATCTCACAGCATCCCCTCTCCGAAAAAATCCCCTTTAGAAAAGGCAATCTTCCCTTAATACAGAAAAATACCTTCCGTGGCTGGGAAAAAACATCCTCAAGTATCTCTAATAATTTTGATGCTTCAGGTGGAGAAGAAGAAATGCCTGAAAAGTTGATTTTCTGATTTCTCGTGTTGAGTCCTCCATTATCAATTGCACGTATTGCTGTGGGGCAGAAGCTTCTCAATGAGCTAGAAAAAGTGATCCCCATTTTCCCATTGGTTCAGAAACAAGAATTGTGCTTTACAGGTTGAATATTAACATTTTTCTTTGAAAACGGTGATGTAGAGTCCATAAAAGGGATTTTTAATACTTTTTTTTTTTTTGCATTCAGCTCTAATTCTAATTAGCCCTGACCATTCTAATAGGGGCTTATGGCTGTTTTATTAATCAAGGAGGTCGTATTCACCTGGAGGGTGGTAGGTGAGTGACAATACTTTGTTTTTTTAAGTGTTTTGAGGCATCAGTGACCACATAGGAAAAAAAAACCCCAACTTTTCAACTTAGTCATTAATTGTTTTTACTTGAAAAAGGATTTAATATATTGCTGGTAAAAAACCCCAGCCTATAAATCTGAGAGTCTTTTAGATAGGCACGAGCTCTTCGGGAAATACATTTCCGACGTAATGGCAGCATTTCAGTGATAGCTGAAATAATTTTATTTCATAAGGAAATTTAGGATACTTTGATCTCAAGTCGCTGCCAAAATGTGAAGTACTGCTGCTTCCGGAAATGAAAGAGCCTTTATGGGTTTTATTGCTCACCGTTTCTTCCTTCTGTGCAAATCCCGCAGGAGCTGGCTGCGATTCCTGCCCTCCTTGATCTCCAGATCCCCAGAACTCACTCTTCACCCAAGATTTGAGCATTACCTTGAGGTGGCTGGAAGGAGTTGGCAGGGCTTTGGTGATGCTCTGTTCCTTCCGATATCTGGATGCCCGTAGTCAAGAGCTCACGCAGGCAAATTAATTCCAGAAGTGGGGGAAAGAAAGAAAAGAGTGGGGATTAATGTATGAAATAAAAAAATACAAAAAATAAGAAAGGGTTAATGCCCATAATAGCAGCTTTCAACCCTTCCCTGTGCTGGCTGCCCATAAATCCACGGGGCTGACAGCTTTGCACTGTTATCCTGAGATTCATGGCTGGGGGCTCCCACGTGAAACACCTGTCCAGCTTTTCCTGTGGGCACCAGACGCTTTCCTGGATATTTACAGTGCCTGAGTGCATTTGTTTCCCCCGAGATAAATATACTGCTATTGGCAACAGCTGTCTCCCACTTTTATCCTCTTTTTTTTTTCCCCCCACACAGTTGGCTGTGAGTCCTATTCGCCAAACCAATCAACACCCATAAACCTCAATGAACGGCTTGATTTGAGCAGCTCAGATATTATTCAGCAATTAAATTGGGCTCTGGGCTGCCACCTTCTGGGAATAGACTCACCCAAAAAGCTCCCACCCCACAGTAAATCGCCACGTGCTGGTTGTAGGATCGCTCCTGGCAGGAACAATAGATGCCAAGCAGGGTATTTTTCCCAAAATAGCAATGTCTTTTTTTTTTTAGCTTCCCACACAGATGTCCAGACTGTCACAGTGCTAAATTCTGCTTTTCCCCAGCTGCAACTGTTTCTGGTGGGGAGGTTTTTCCCTTGGTGTTACCCCCCAAAGACACGGATATTGTGTGCCTGCAGCTGCGAGCTGAGTTTTGACATTGGACATCAAAGATTTTAAGCTGTGAGTTCACTCAGCAGCAGATAATTTTGCCTCCTGCTATTTTGCTGTTGGGAGGAAAAAGATGAAAAGCATCATTTTAATCCCATAAATGCAATATCCTCGCTGCTAGAGGTCTGTGTCATGCAAGAACCCTGAATCTACCTTCACAATGCACGGGATTTTGGGTGTGATTTCTTAGTACTCAATTCGCGGGTTATCCATATTTGTGCAAAGAATAAAAAAGAATAACCTCATTTATTCATGCAAAATAAATAGGAGTTGTTGACGCTCATCCCAGGCACACAGCACTTGGCTTTCCATTTGGATATGGTGCATTTGTGATCTTAGTGCCTGGTAAAGCCTGAAGAAGATCAGGATATTGCACCTCTTCCCCAAACAACCACTGATTGTAAATTTTGGACTTTGTAAATTTTTCACAGAGATCCCCAAATGTGCCTCGGTTTTGCCTGAGCTCATCACTGCCCCTATTCCTCTTCCTTGCACCTTCCTGCCTGTCGCCATTTCATGGTGAAAGCCACCCTGACTCTATTTTTTGGTTATATTCCCTCACAATGTCAGGGGACTTCATGTAACTTTCTGCATTTCTTCACGGGATGGTGCCACGGCTCTTCTCCAGATGAGAAGCCAGTGGGAAAGCCTGGGCATGGATGGGCATCACAGCAGGGAGATCCCCTGGAGAGATGTCATCTCTTACAAAAAGGAGGCATGGCAAGAAGAAATGCACTTTTGGAGGGCCCAGGAGGATTTTCTGGGTGACTTTGTGAGCTGGCCCAAAACAGAGCTCTGAGCCACAGAGAGGACAGGACAGAGGTTTTTTTAAGAATTTAGCCAAGATTATTGGCTTTTCTTCTAAAGCAGCCACACAGCTGCAGTGAAACAGTGGGAGAGGAGGTATTTTCAGGGTCAAGAATTGCTTTTGGGTCACATCTGCCACCAGGCTGATCGTTGGGGACTTCTCCCAGCCAAGTGCTGCACTACAGATTTGTCCCTTCCTGGTGCCCCTCTTTTTTCACCGTCTCCTTTGGACCTGAAGATACAAAATAAATTTGTTTGTTTTCCTGCTGGATAACTCTGCATTTTCAGAAAGCAGCAGCTTCCAGAGAAGTTGAGGGCAGCATGAGGACTGTCTCCTCGGTTTATGGGGTGTGCAAAATCCAGGTTTGCCCCCTGGTTCAAATCAAACGAGAGAGTTCCCACATTTCTGTGCGTTCAGTCACCGTGGGGTCACCCACCTCAGCACAGGAGGCAGCTGGGCTGGACAGCACAGCACAGGAGTTAAATATGTTGGTGGATCCCCACGCTGGATTCTCAATGTCCCGTCTGAACTGAGCATGCAGTGCTTGAGGATGCGACTCCGTGGTGGCCAAAGGCAAAGAGACACGTCATTTTGGGAGGGTTTAGCGTATAATTTCAGGAAATGGCAAATTTTGCATTTATGATTCGTCTTTCTGCTTCCAAAAAAGAGGAATAACTGGAAAGGGGATGGAAATCCCCATTTAGGCACTGTGGTTAGGCATGAGGGGTGGAAAGAAATTGCCCTGGGTGCGCCGGGGTTCTCAAGGGAGAAAATATAATGAGTTTCACTGATGGCAGCCGTCATCTCCAAGAGCTTTCCCTTTGCCTGGCTGCTCTCCAGTGAAGATCTCCCTGCCAGTGACCTGCTTCTCTTCCCCCCCACTGCATTCCTTACCCAAAATCACAAATCTCAAAAAATTATCGAATTGTGATAAGGGTCCTCCAATCATCTTGAGTTTCTTCCAGGGGCTGTGTGGTAGGGCGCAGTGCTTGTAGGAGGCAGGTCCCCTCTCCTTTCTGTCTTTTTTCTTCCTTCCCTTTCTGTGGGGTTTTCCTGGGGGGGAGAGATCCCTTGTAATCCAGCAGCTCCGTCTCCTGCCCGCAGGTTCTCGATGTGACTCCCAAGCAGGATGCACCATGTCTCCCCGGCACCAGCTTTGACGATGATGGCCACCCAGACAGTGCCTCCTCCTCCCTACCAAGACACCCCACAGGTGAGTGTCCTCCACACCCCTCGGGACCCCCAACTCCTGCATTAATTTCTTTGATTTCCTAAATAATGGTCATTACAAAGTATTTCACCCCAGAGCATTCACCTCAGAGACCGGCAAAATTAAAACCCCTCCTGTCGGTCTCCAAGATTGAAAGGTTTTGGGTAAAACTGTGGTTTTTTCCCCTTTTTGCCTTACTTTGGGGTCTTTGGGTCTTCGTGGAAAGCCGACATGGTGGCATGATTGCAACCAGCAGATTAATTAGCTGGAAAGATGAAACATTGGACTAAACCAGGACAGGTTTAGTCATAGGAACGGCCTTTGATTTATTTCAATGGCATTTTTTAATAACCTGTGGCAGGGGAGAAAAAAGATTTCATCTCCAGTGGCGCTCTAAGTGGTCAAATAACTTTTCCAAGCGTCGTTATGGAGTCAAGTTATTATAAGAAGAGGAGTTTGTCCAAGAGAAACTCTTCTGGAGCACCCCCGTGGGCTGGACTTGGGAGTTGAGGTTGGATTTTGGAGGTGGTCCTGCACCTTGAAGCCCATCCCGAGATTTTTTAGGGGTAAATTTATATCAAGCTCCTGCTTTTCCAGCTACAGTGACTGAACAGGGGTGATCTGTATTGTGCACCGAGCCAGCTCCATGTTCAAAGCAGCCTTTTTTTTCCTGTCCATATGGAAGATTCCGAGTTTTTCCCCATTTGCTGCATCTCTCATCTGCAAAAGCAGAAAAATCTCCCCTCCCAACAAAAAAAAAACACCACAAAAAACCCCAAACCTCCAAGCCTGTCCTCTGCAAGCTAAAATAAATAAATTGACTTTTACACCCCCCGCCTTGAAGCCACCCGTGTCTCCTTTCTGCTCATTTCCTTCGGTGGGAAAAGGTCACTTCTCGCAAACGACACCTCGGTGGGGCTTTTATGGCTCCTCCAACTTCTGTGTCATCATTTGCTCGCTTCGCTGCTCTGCTTCGAGTAGGGCTTTTTTCCCAAATTTTTTTTTCCCTTTCTCGCTCACGCAGCGGGGAGCCACGGCACCGTTTTAGTCCTAATGGGCAATTTAAGGGACTTTTAAAATAGCCGACATTTTCCGTAGCCTCCTTTGGAGGCATCCCCTCTTCCTTCCCCGTCCCTGTCCCTTCTCTGCCCCCTGTTTTAATACATTGAATTTTGGGGACCCTCAGGAGCATTGCTGACCAAATCCTTCCTTTTTTACCTTATCAAGGGGGTCGCTCAAGCGTTTCTCTTTCTGTTTAGTGGGTTTGGAGGAAAATCTGCAGCCAAGAATTGATTTTTTTTGACTCATCTGTGACTGCTTTGACTCATCTGTGAACTTTTCACCTGAAAATTTGGGATTTCTAGGGACTGGAAAAGCAAATTACACAAATTTCTTCTCCCCAAAGATGGGGAAGAAATGGGGAGGGCTGGTGATAAATGGAAAAAAATATTGATTATTAGAGCTACAATGAGCTCCTCCTCATCAAGGGAACCTCTCTGGGGAGAAGAGTGCTAAAAAAAGGGATTTGGGGAGCTTTGCATTCATGTTTTACAGCAGAGGCTGTGCAAGGTGTCAGCCTCACTGTCAGAAACATGCAAAAACAAAGCAGAAATGATGGGAAAAGCTGCCTTTTGGAAGAAAAAAAATGCTTCAGTAATCACTGGAATCTGTTAAAGGAGTGTAACGTGGAGCATCTTTTACACCAAGCACACTCACCCTCCTTGAGTGCTCTACCTGTTGAAAATTAAAAGAGTCTGCATAAAAATCACTTTTCCATAATGAATTAAAACAAAAAGCTGAGGTAGAGTCTTCAGCCATTTCATTGGCAAAAAGAGGTTGTTTTAGAAATAGGTATTTTTAGCACCAGAAGTGGTGAAAGCAGCTTTGCCTTACCAAAAAACGCTTCTTAGGTGGTCACAACAGGGACAAAAAAGGGAGGAAAGGGGAATTATTTATTTACTTATTTATTTGCTTATTCTTAAAATGTATTTAAGAAACACTGTTGTTAAAAAATTGTGTGGAGATGTTAATTTTTCATAAATTTTAGCACATAAAGTGATAAAAATCATCCTCTCCCTCCCCCCAAGTGGTTACAATAGGGGCAAGAATGACAAATAAATAAAAAAATATCTTACTTTATAAATATATATTGAAAAAAAATTTTAAAATTGGATGGAGAAGTTGATTTTTCATCATTTTCAACGCAGAAAGCGATAAAAGTACCTTTCCTCCTCCCCCTAAAACGTGCTTTTTAGGTGGTTATAACAAGGACAAAAATAAAAAATCGTGAGCACAGTCCTACCTTTTAAATTATAAAAATACTTTTGAGAAAGTCACAGGTTAATAATGGGGTGGAGATTGTGATTTTTCAGTAGCAGCCACAAACCCCCCTCCAATTCCTGGTGTTTTTGGGCTCAGAACCGCTGCTTTCAGCACGTGGGGCGGCAGTGGAGGAATTCCCCAGCAAAACACTTAAGGAATAGGATAAATGATGATTTAGGGGATTTGCTCTCTGGACTTGATGTCTTTGGCCGTGGTCTTCAAATCGAATCTGAAGAAGGGGGATTTTATGGCACTGGAACCTGTGGGAAGCCCCTCCAGAGCCCAGGAGCAGCCACCGACACCAGCAGAGCATTTCCTTCCAAAAAAAAGGGAAAACCCCAGAAATGTCATCCCTGAACCCCCGAGATTTGTGATACCCAAACCCAGAAATGTCATCCCTGAACCCTCGAGATTTGTGATACCCAAACCCAGAAATGTCATCCCTGAACCCCCGGGATTTGTGATACCCAAACCCAGAAATGTCATCCCTGAACCCTCGAGATTTGTGATACCCAAACCCAGAAATGTCATCCCTGAACCCCCGAGATTTGTGATACCCAAACCCAGAAATGTCATCCCTGAACCCCAGAAATTTCTGATTTGTAAATTTGTAATTTGTGAGTCTGCAATTTGTACATTTGTAATTTGTAAATTACATTTCTGAACCCCAGAAATTTGCAATACTCAAACCAAAAAGCACCATACACAGCTCAAGCAGCATCGAGCAAACAGCACCTCAAAAATATCTGCTCTACCCAGGAGCCTTGCAAAAACACAGGGATTTTTAAATGGTATTTTACTACTTTTGTACTATTTTTAAAATTTCATTGTTACTTTTTTTTTCTACATCTTTAAAGCCTTTTGTCATTTTTTGCATGTTCGACATTTAAAATGTATTTTTAAGGACATTTTAAACATAATTTAAATTTTTTCCCAACATTTTAGCATCTTTGAGCATATTTTCTACATTTTAAAGCATTTTCATTTTTTACATAATTGCAAACGTAATTTTTACATTTTTCTGTATTCTAAATAAATTTTCATTTACATTTTTCTATATTTTAAATAAATTTTCAACGTATTTATAAGACATTTTTTAATTTTTACGTCTTTGAACATATTCGTAACATTTGAAAACTTCACTTTTCCAGTGTATTTGTAAACACATTTTGAACATATTTGAAACATATTTGAAACATATTTTAACAAATTTTTCGCAGTTTACATGATAATTTTTTCTTCACTTTTTTGCTGCTTTTTAAGCGTAACTTTTTGTACTTTTTATTTTCCTTTTTTGTTTACCTTTTTTCCCCCCCTCCTGCAACTATTTTTGGTCATTTTCCAGGGGAAAAAAAAACCCAAACCAAAACCCACCTGCATTTTTTATCAACGTTTACAACTTTTATACCCAAATATTTCCCCCTCTTTTCCCCCTACCAGGAACCTGCTGCCTTTCCCCTCCTTTCCCATCCCCACCTGCTCCCCCAAATGCCATTTTTGCCTCCGTATTTTCCTTCCTCCCTATTCAGCTGCAAATCCCTCCCCATCCCAGCATCCTCTCACCTCTTTTTCCATGGACTTGGAATTATTTTTCCTTATTTTTTGTTCTTTTCTTTAGTCCAAGGTGAGGTAATGGCTTCGGAGCAGCCCCAAAGGAGGCTTTTTTTTTTCTTTGGGTAATAGCTCAATTAGTTGCAGACTTGGCTGGAAACAGTCAGCTTGGCAGGATGCAAAAAGGGCTTTGGAATCCTGGTAAATAAGTGTGATGAAGGGGGAAAAAAAAAGGGAGAAAGTTGGGGGAAAAAGCCATTTTTCCCTGCATAAGTGTAATTTTCCGTGGAGATAATAAGGGGAAAAAAAGGGGGAAAAGGGAAAGAGGATGAGGAGATATTCAGGACGTGGCTGGAGCATCCCAAAATCTGCTGGCATTTTGGTTTGGAGTGGAAAATGGGGTGGGGGGGAAAGAGAAATCCGAACTGCTGGGATCAGAAGGGGAAGCGAAGCCCAAATTTCACTCATTTCTTTAGCACCGGGGAAGGGAAGAGGCACAGAAGGGGAACCTGTTGGGAGAGTTGGGAGAGTTGGAAATTAAATAGCGCCCGGTGAATTTGCAGGTGCCAGAGCCCAACTTTAGAGTTATGAACAATAAAGGAGATTGAAAAGGGAAAAAAAAAAGTGGGAAAAAAAGCGACAGCAAAAGGTCAGGCAGGAGATATTAAAGGCAAACATTTTAAAAGCAAAAGGTGTCATGATTTTGGTCCAGCTTGGGTTTACAAAGTTTTACATATTTGTGTGTAAATATACGTATATATGTATTTACGTTAATTAATGGCACGATAATTTGTGTATATGAACATTTTTATATATTAATAATCACAAGTAAATTTAGAGGCATATTAGACAAATAAATAAAAGATAAATATAAGCCCATTTCTATATAAACACAGAAATAAATATATAGGTGTATCAGACAAATAAATAATATGTATTATATATGTCAAAACACAGACAGGAAGAAATATTATATAAATATAGATAATATATAATTATCTATAGACACAGAAGTAAGTATATTAGACAAATAAATAAATTACATATATAATATTTAGCAAGAGCCAGAGCTTCCTTTTGCTCCCTGCCTCGAGGGAGAACTGAACATTTACCAGTAAAAATAGGCAAATACTAATTTTTTGACAAGTTTCGACAGAGAAGCAGGCAAACCAACCAGTTTGCAATGATTTTCCCCTGGGATTTTAAGCTAAAACCGCTGGATTTGGGCTGCTGCTGATGCATTTGAACCCAAATAGTTTCGAATTCTCCGTGAAATTTTTAAAAACGGAATCTTGTGACGATAACACAGAGCCCACGTTGGATCTGTCTGAAGGCTGACGGCGAGTCACTCCGAGATTTTTTTAATGGAGTTTATAGTTTTAAGTGAAAACTGCCCCTGAACAGGTTTTACCCTGTTCCAGAGGGTGGCAGCTTCGGGGTGATGCTGGAAGGACGCTCGGGGATTTGCAGGAGCGATGGCACAGGCACGTCTCCCATCTGAAAGATTTATATTTACCTAAAATCACTGCCTTTTTCAAAATAAGCACAATGTTTGTGTCAGGGTGGTTTATTGCACGGCACATTCTCATGGTGTTGGCAGCACCAGGGCTAAAGATGGGTGATTTGGGCACGGGCAGCAAAAAAAGTTTGATTTTTTTTGGCTGCCTTCTCTCAGCTCTGAGATGACTCATTGCTGGGCTTGGTGAGCTGGAAGAGGCTCACCTAATTCTGGGATAAAATTGAAAATGACTGTGTCTAGACAGTAATACCTGCTTTGAAAAAACTCTTGGCAAAGCACAGCGTTGCAGCTGATTTAATCTGGGGCTCCTGTGAAACATCCCTTCCTAAATTACCCCACACAATAAAGACGGGGGGACTTCTTTGTGTATTTTCCCCCGATGAAAAGTGGAAAAAGTGGGGGAAAATGTGGTAAAACCCTAAACCTTCTCTTTCCAGCCAAAGATAAAATGCCTGTGTGCGTTTCACCTCCCCCAAACCATCCTGCACAGAGCCCCAACAGAGCGCTGCATCCTGAACTCCCAAAATTCCGCGCAGAAGGCCGTAAAACTCGGCGGAAAAGTACAACAAACCCTGGTTTTATTTGATTTTATGTTCTTTTCTTCTTCTCTCCTTCATTCCCTGCCCTCCCCAGATGACAGCCACAGCCCAGCAGCCCACCAAAGCCCAGCCTGTGCATCTCACCACGCCAGCGGCGGCTGCCAACACGCCGGTGCCCGCTGCAGGCGGCGACCCCCAGGCGCAGCTGGAGGCCGACAAGAGGGCTGTCTACAGGTGATGCAAGATAATTGCATTCATTAATGCCTTTTAATTAATGGTTTCGTTATTATCATGCAGGATCATTGCATCAATTGGGCGATGCATTAATTAATGCATCGGTTACTGGGTCGGCTCGTTGATGCATTCGTTATTATTATGCATTATTAATCTGCTATTCTTCTAATGCATTAATTAACACACAGGAAGGGGGGAATTAGCAATTAGCTCCGTTTTAGCAATAACAACCATTGATTATAACGCATGGTGATGGAGCTCCTTCGTGGACTTTGTTCTGCAGCATCTCTGCCCCTTCAAAATATTCACCCTCGAAAGACCCCCCAAATTAACCTTTTTGGGGAGCAGAGCCATATGATTTGGGGCTGAACAAGGAGGAAAGTCACACATTAACCTGTGTTAATGGGCAGTGATGGGCAAGGGATGGATGGCCCCTCCAGTCCCTTTTTTGTCAATTTGGGGATAATAATATATGATATTGTAATATATGCAGTAATGTTATGTATAACTGCTGTAAGTAATATTCTAATTATGTAAATAGGATAATTATATAAGTAATACGTAATTATACAAGTGATATGTGATTGTTTACAATATTAGAACATATAGCAATGATGTAAGAGTAACAGTATTCTAATATAATTAGGATTAAAGTTTAAGGTTAAGGATTAACCTTCTATCAATGACCAGGGCTGTGGGGGCTTGTGAACCAAAAAATTGCAGCTCGGACTTGAAGGAATTAAAATGTTTGTACTCCAAATATTCAAGTATTACAAGGCTGAAAGGTCTGGAAAGGTGGATGAAAGTATGGAATGAACTCACTCTTTCTCAGGAAAACACAAAGGATTATTTGCTGCCGGTTTCCCAACGATGGAAATCACTTCCTCAAAGCAAAAGAAGCCGTTTGAGGACAAAACCACCTCCTTTTTGCCCATCCCTGAGGAGCTCTGCAGCATTTGTAGGATAAAGGAAAAAAAAGCAAACCCCACCCTTGGAGTTTTCACAGCCTTAATTGGAAGGTCAAAGACATGCAAAAAACACCTTATGGGAGGGATTCCCCCTAGAAAAGTGGGGAGAAATTTGTTCTCTAGTTCCATGTGTGCACTTATTGCCCAAACCTGGATGCTTATTTTTGGATACTAGCCAAAACAACCCCACAAATACATTGTTATATAAAATAAATATATACTGCTATATATTTACGTAATATATTTTATATTTACACAAAATTAACCTTTTTTTGCTGAATATTCCGCTATCCAGTGGTTAAAATGGATGGTGTTGATGTCATTAGGTATCAAAGGCACACGAGGATTTTCTTAGCTGTCCTAGGTCCATTTCCCTCCACCCAAAACAGTGACTTTTTGTTAATTTTCAATTATTGCACCAAGGCAGAAGGCATCGTCTGTAAGCGTCGGTCGATCAAGCTGGAAGGAAATTGCTGGGAAAATGTGATGGGAAATATAAAAACCGATGGACAAGTCACCCCGCCGGGTTTTATGCCCTAGCAGGAGGTTTATCACCCGTTAAAAAAAGAGAAAAAAGGGAAAAACCCAAATCCTTCCCCGCCCTTCTTGGTGTGGGAGCAGCTTGGCAGGGACTGGTCCAGCGGTGTCACTTCTCGGCTGCAATTTTCTCCCAGCTAAAATGTTTTCTTGACTTTATGCAACAGCGGGTCTGGGACTTCCCAATGGATTTTGGACCAGAAAAGATGATGCTCCTGAAGGGAAATGATGCTTAAACCACCCGAGCACCACAAATTGGATTTTTCCAAGTGGGAAATGGCTGGATTTTTTTGCATGAATTTTGGTGGGGGGCTTTTTGTGTGGGTTTTTTTTTGTTGGTTGGTTTTTGTTTTGTTTTGTTTTGTTTTGGGTTGTTTGGGGTTTTTTTTTAGGGAAAAAGGGGTGAAAAAAAAATAAAATTCCTGTTGTGATGTGCCCGCTGTGCTGCTGGCTCGAACCCGGCTGAAGGTGGGAAATTAGGCCATTAGAGGAATTCATTCCTCTTTATTAGCCCGTGTCGAATCCTTTTTATTAGTGGCTGAAAACGACCTCTCTCCTGCAGGAAAATGTCAGGGCTGGTTCAGCCCTTTCATTTGGAGGATTCCCTGGCAAAAAAAAAAAAAACAACTGAACAAACCAGGGTTTTTTTGCATAACCATAATCAGCAAAAGCAGATTTTTCTGCCCCAAATAGGGGGTGCCATAGGGGTGGTTTTTCCACCTCCGTAACACCCACAGTGGGGAAAATCCTCTCGATTCCCCTGTGCATCCTGGATATCCATCTATTCCCTCCCTGCAAATTTCATAGCAAAAAGGGGCTCCAGCTCCCAGTTTTTATGCCACAACCTCCACCTGCCATGGTGGGCCATCCTTTCCTCTGCGTGCTGTGGCCACAGAAAGGCTGGAAATGGAGAAAACAGTGGTTTGGGATGGGTTTTTTCTCATGCAAAAATGAAAAAAAGCCCCAATTCCACAACAGTTCAGCAGAAATCTCATGGCAAAGCCCCACATTCCAGCACTCTTTGAGATTGCACTCAGAGAGTGCCCTCAGTGCCCTCCCTTAACCCATCTCTGGGGGTCTTGACCCCGTCATTTCCCCTTGTGTTATAACTTTTTTTTGTTAATTAATTTTTGTTTAATGTTATTTAATTAATATTTGTTTAATGTTATTTAATATTATTTTATTTAGTTTGGTATTTTTGTTTATTTTATTATTTTGTTTCATTTATTGTTATTTATCAATGGGTTTGATCGGATCAGATCCTACTTTGTTTCTTTTGATTTTCATCTTAAATGTAAAATTTTTTATTCCATTTTATTTTCAGCTGAAAAGCAAACCATCCTCCCCTCAGCCATGTGCCTCCCCCTCCTACTCCTTGCCAGCCCCAAAACATTTCTGGGGGCCCACAGCAGCACTGCCCCCATCATCAATACTGAGGAGCACGGGGTGATGCTGGCAACGGCCTTAATCCCCCCTTGGTCAATGCAACCCCTCAAAGAAAAGGGGTTACAAATTTCTCAGGGGCTGCAATCCCCTTCTCCCCTCCCCAAACCCCCATCCTTGGGGTAATTCCATGCCTCTGCTCCTAATTGATGGAGCAGCTCTGGAAACGGCAGCAGGCACCTGCTGCGGTGCCACCGGTTCATAAGTCCCAATAATTCACCCTGCCGCCTGGAATTTGCCTTTCATATCCCTTGGCTAAGCTCCAGCGGGGCTACTGAAATTATGAAATGATTTCCCCCCCTCGCCATTCCCTGCTCCAGCCTCGGTGAATCTTGCATTAAACCAGGATCAGGACAGATTAAACTATAATATGCTGTGGTATTAGCGGCTGCAAATGAAGACTTAGCCAAGGGGTTTAACCCCTTCGCCTGACTCTGACTCAAAAGGGCTGTGGGGAAGTGATTCATAATCATCTTTTGGACCATCTTTTGGAGATAAAATGGTGGTGGAGCCAGTCCCATTGTGCTCGGATAGCTGAAGTGCTGTGGGAGACCATTCCTGCAGGAGCATTTTGCATTTCTGTGCTGAAAGACTCCATAAAACACTTTTGTTTTTAATTTGCACTGAGCTGGAGAGGCTTATTGGGGCTTGCACTAAGCTGTAGTCTTCATCCTCATATTGTCCACGTGCTTTGGTGCTGTATGTGTATTTGCATTCTATGCTGCATCAAGTTAAGTGTCATCGTTGGAGAGATCTGTGAATTTCACGAAGAACCATAAATCTTCATTTTCAAGATCTCATGGTAAGAAAGAAGTGGGATTTGACCCATCTTTGTGGACTTGTCAGAGGTGGAAAGAGACCTCTTGGCGGAGGAGCAGCCCATAACAAGGTTGGTCCATAGGATGCTGCAGGCAGATAGAAGTCCCCATCCATCATCTCCAACCAACAGAGACATTGTGAGGTAAAATATTACCATCGATGAGCAGGTGCTGATGTCCATCCTTGAAAGGAAAAGCCACTTGGACAGCAGATGGCTCCAAGACATCTTGGCTATGTCCAGCACATAGCCTTTTTGCCTGTTTGGGAAATGCTGAATTTGGTGCAAAGATGGAAAACACCAAAACATTGGAACAAGTCATGGCCTGATGGAGGAGATAGTGAATTTTACAATTTTTAAGCTTTTTTTTTTTTTGTTGCTGAAAGAGATCTAGAGGGAGCACTTCCAGTGTGACTTGGGAGTGAGGTTTGCCCCTCTAGGTTCTTACAGACTGGGAGGAAATGGATGGATGGATGGATGGATGGATGGATGGATGGATGGATGGATGGATGGATGAAGGATGGATGGATGGATGGATGGATGGATGGATGGATGGATGGATGGATGGATGGATGAAGGATGGATGGATGGATGGATGGATGGATGGATGGATGGATGGATGGATAAATGATGTGGGGTAAAGATGGACATGGGACCTAAAATAGTGGGCGTTATGGGTGGTCTCCTTTGTCCTCTGCAGGCACCCGCTGTTCCCACTGCTGACGTTGCTCTTTGAGAAGTGTGAGCAGGCGACGCAGGGCTCTGAGTGCATCACCTCGGCCAGCTTCGATGTCGACATTGAGAACTTTGTCCACCAGCAGGAGCAGGAGCACAAGCCCTTCTTCAGTGATGACCCCGAGCTGGACAACCTGGTACAGGCAGCTGGGGCTTGGCAGATGATTTTTGGGGGGGTGTTGAAAAGGTAGGGGGTGAAGAACAAATGAAGATCTACCACCATGTCTTTGGGCTCTGTACTGTTGGTCATCTTGGCAATGTTTCCCACTTGTGAAACCTTCTCCAGGACCTTCTTCGAGACATTTTCCAGAAGATCCCCTGTAAGAACAGCTCCTCTGCCCCTTTTTGGCTGGTTTTCCCACACAACCTCCATGGGGTCAGCGAGGTTCCTGAAAACAGCCAAGATCGCTGGCTGGTTTGTGCCCCAAAACTTGCAATCTGTGTAGGAGTTACTGCTCTTCCGTGAACGTGCCATAGTGTCAGCATTCTCATCTGGCACTGTCTGGTTTGAAGTGTCATGGCCAGCTCACGTCCTAGAAGCAGAGCAAAAGAATGACTTTTTCCTGAAGGTAATGGATATCAACGGTTTGGAACACTTGGGTTGGTTTTGGTGGATTCCGTCACATCAACTCAAATTCCCTTCCAGCATCCATTGCTGCTGGAAGGTGCCTCGGAAGACCCTGCTTGCGATTTCTCTTGTGTGGACCTCAGGAAGTATTCTCAAATCCCATTATTTTGTCCAGAAAGCATCCAAACGTGGTCTCCATGGCAAACATATGGATAGACAAGTTTGTGGCACCATTCTGATGCTCCGCAAGCAAATTTTCAAGGTCTGAAGGGGCAGTTCTGCACACCTCCAATGATGCAAAGAGCCAAACACCTTCCCTGGGGGTTATGTGTCCCCTGGCACATGTAGCAGAGGGATTTCCACCCCAGAAAAGAAGCAAAACCAGGCAATTCACAGGCTGCTTTTTCTAAGTATTACAGATATCAAGGGATTTTGATGATGTATCACAAAGGGAAGAACTAGCAAAACTCATCTGGGTGCAAGAACTACTGGGTTTTTTTTTAAAAAAGCAAGAGATGATGTCAAGGTGAAGTAAAATCCCACATGTTTGTGCCCGATTTCAGCTTGTGGAGGAGAGTTTTTTAACATCCCTAACCCAAGATGCTCTCCAAAAAATTTGCAGGCCACGCAAAGCCCCTTTTGCATATTGCTGAACCCATTTTGCAATAACTTGTATTCAAGAACTGAAATCACTCTGGGACAAGCAATCAACAAAAAAAAAACCAACAACCCAACCAATGTTTTGGATTATTTGTTTTTGGACTGAACAAATGCTGACGTGCACCAACAAACCCCCATTGCATTAAATTGCATAAAAATGGGTGTAATGGTCTGGCAGGGGGAGAGAAATGGAGCCAGGTGAAGCAAAAAAAAAAAAAAAAAGAAAAAAAGATCTAAAATTTTGGGAAAGGAAAACCTATTTCTCTACATATCAAGGTGAAACATCACCAGCAAATAGTGCAGGAAATGTATCCACACTGGCTATTTTCAGGGTTTTTTGTGGTTTCTTAAAAAAAACCCCCACAACACACCAATCATGGATTTTAGGCGTGTTCTGAAGCAACTCTTGCTGCCACGGTGAAATTTGGCCATGGGCAGTTGGATTGATCCCGTGTACAACCTTGCAGCACTTGGTGCATCCATATTCACACGGATCTGTATCTATTGCTGTGTCTTTCTGTGTATCTGGATCTCTGTGTCTGTGGGTGTGCCCCACTTCTAGTGCCTAGCCAGATGTAAATATTCTATCCAGTGCCCAGAACTCCTCAAAAAAAGAGGGAGCCATCCACCTCAGTGTGGGGAACCTGCATCAAGATAGAGGAGGTGG
The DNA here is from genome assembly GCA_013400235.1 of Oriolus oriolus. Taxonomy (NCBI): domain Eukaryota; kingdom Metazoa; phylum Chordata; class Aves; order Passeriformes; family Corvidae; genus Oriolus; species Oriolus oriolus. The sequence goes on along the minus strand of VXBT01015350.1, from coordinate 298,066 downwards.
TTAAAATGATGCTGGAGAAGCACATTCCTGCTGGTGGGAGGCACTAGTTGAAGGCAATTTTGGCTTAAAATGCCTTGCAGTGCTCCAAACTAAACATTTCAACCTGTTCTTGAGCTGACACTTTTCCCCTATTTACACTGTCCTTTTTTTGGTTGTTGTTATTTTTTGGGTGTTGTGGTTTGGGGTTTTTTTTAGTGGTTTTGTTTTTTCTTAACGCCACCAGTTTGCCAGAAATTGGTGATGGCAAAGCAGGGATGAAAAGGCCAGTGGCATTAGCTATCATTAGAATAAGAGTCATGTATTCCTCACTGCCAAGATGCACATAATTAGAAATTAGAAAAAGGTCAGATCTCACCATTATCAACTCAATCAGCTGCCGAGTGCCACACAGTCAATTAATTCAGCATCTGTATTTTTTACAACCCCGCGCACGTACGCCGTCGGACTGTAACTCTTTATCCGGACAGATATACGACGCAGCGGAGCAGGGACATAAAATGAGACCCTAAGCAAATGAGCTGAGATAATTGAGAGATTTATTTTTTTACATATATGTGTCAGGTCTTCTTGCCTTTGCCCTTGAATATTGACTTTCATGGCCGGTGAGCCCTGGGAGGATGCGAGAATCCTGGGCACGACACCTCCACCTTGTGCTTTGCCTGCACCAACTGCAGAGGAGGGGAAAAAACCCCAGAAAAAATAGCAAAAAAAAAAAAAAGCTAAATAAAAGATCTTTCCAGCTGCAACCCATCATCCCCGTTGTTCACCAACCAAAAATTCACTTTCTCCGTCGTGGAGCTGCCACTGGAGTTTGGCCCTGGATTTTTCAGGATGTTTCCCAACCATGGCAACTTGCAGTTTGTAAAGATGACCACTAAAATTTGCAAGTTAAAAACACCCTTTGAAATGCAAAGACGCTTTGTTACATAAAACTGGATTTATTGCCCCGGAGTGAATAGCTGAAATTTTATATATTATGCAAGATTTCAAACAGCGGCTGTAAAACTTAAGGTTTCAGCTCGGTGAGAGGAATGTTTTATGTGTAAATTTTTTAAGGTTTATGGGGTACGTTTTAATGAGGCCCAGGCTTTGCACCGGCAACAGCTCACGGCTGAGTTGCAGCCCCGTAATCTTGTTAGAAGAAGTGGCCTCCAGAGAATAACCAAGCACTTTTCAACAACGAGGGGTTTGGCTTGTACTTTTTTTTTGGGCATGGGGAGCAATTCCCATGAAGGCAGTGGTGAATTTGGTGAATTTTTTCCTCTTGGCTTTCAGGGTTATGATTGATGGGCAAGGAAAAGAAATGCAGATATGCAGAGGGATGGGCTCTGGGACGGGTTTTGGGCAAGAATATTGATTTTTTTTGGTGTGTTGAGAAAGGAAATGAATTGCATTCTGCTGTAGGGATCAGTTCTATGCTGGGTTTTGGGTGAGAATATTGATTTTAACTTTGTGTGCCCTTGCATAGATGGTGAAGGCGATCCAGGTGCTGCGCATCCACCTCCTGGAGTTGGAGAAGGTCAATGAGTTGTGCAAGGACTTTTGCAACCGTTACATCACCTGCCTCAAAACCAAGATGCACAGCGACAACCTACTCAGGAATGACCTGGGGGGGCCCTACTCCCCCAACCCCTCCTCCATCAGCCTCCACCCCCAGGTAATGCCTTAAAATTCTTCTCTAATCACCACTCTTGCACGTTGGCCAACAGGGAGTTGGGCCAGCAAGGTTTCAGGCTTGCTCTCCAGGAGTTGTGGCCTCCTGAAAAGTCATGGGAGTCCATCCCCAAGAATTCAAAAAAAAAAAATCCTGTGTCTTGCTCATAGAGTGCAATAAATGATGTTGTAGTGACTTTTTTTCTTTATGAAATTTTTTTATGTCCTTTTTTTTGTGGGTTGGCAGAGCTGCAACCCCAATGCTTGTGGCTCTGCAAAAGAGAGAGTGAAGGACTCCCAAACTCGAATGTTGCAGCAATTAAATGCGAGGGGAAGGGAGCCGTGCAAGTGGATGGGAATACAAACAAGAAAGTTGCATTTCTTAATGAGAAAATGCTGTTTAGTGGCAGGAGGGACAGAAACATCATGATTTTCTTCACTGCTTCTCTCCCTTTTTGTTTCAAGGAAGCTCAACAGATTTTTGGGTCTCAGATAACCCTTTCTGGCTTCACTGCTCCTTTTTGTGTCTCAGCCGATCTTGCAGTTCTCCCCCAGCATGATCAACATTCCCTTGACTTCTTCTTTTGCATAATTTGGATTTTAGCTGGGAGAAGAAGTCATTTGATGCCTCAAGCATAGTGGAAGAGTACAAGGAAATGCCTGAGAACTGCAGAAATATCAGCTGAAGTAGCCAAACCAAGTTGAACCTTGGTGGCTTTTGGGGCAAAATAAGGGACTGTAACTCAATATTCAGAAAAGAGGTTGCCCATGGGTTGGGGTTTTCACGTGCATCTGCAGTCCAGGGAATAAATCTTGGCTGGTTGCACCCCAAAAAACTTGATGCTATATTGTGTTTCCCAAGGGGATTTCTCTCTCTCAGACACTTGGGTTTTGGGGTAGGAAAATGGAATTTAGGGTTGCACAATCCCACCAGAAATAACTGCAGCGAACCCAAAATAACCCAGGCAGCTCCTGGGGTTCTTCCTAAAAAGGAGGCAGGTGGTGGAGCCTTCTCAGGACTTTTGGGGCATTTTTAAAGTGGTGGAAAGGAAAAAAATATCATTTTTAGCAGCTCAGCTCCGGGTGCTGCAGAGTGTGAAGCTCCCAACATGATGAGGGAAAAGCCCCCCAGAAAAGTTCCCTTTCTTATTTGGGTTCCCTGAAAGCAGCAAACCACTTAATCATTGATCTAAGAAACCCCATCCTCACTCTATATTCTAATAATCTCTAGAAATAGACTTATTATCCCTTCGCTGCTTTATGGAAGCATTCCTTATGATCAAAATTAGCAAGACACTTGCATAAAAGAGAACAATAATTGCTCAACGAGCATCTCGTTTGTAATTTATTAGTTTCTATTATTGTGCATTGCCATGGCAACAGCTCACATCCCGGGTGATGAGAGAGATGTTAGATATGAGCCGACAAAGCTCCCGGTCCCAGCAAATGGAGATGCACGTTTTTTATCAGTAATTTTCATGAAAATAATAAGTGAGGGAGTTAATGAGATGGAAAGCCGTCCTGTGGCTATTGTGAATTTTTTTTCCCCTCCTTCCTTTTT
>VXBT01015350.1:268745-294815 GCA_013400235.1 Oriolus oriolus | reverse complement strand
TTTTTTTTTTTTTTTTAAAGTGTTGATCTAATTAGAATGCATCGGTCAGGAACAGTAATGAGGATTTAGTGTCTCACAAAGAGGTGGGGATCATATCAGAAAATTAGCACAAGTCTTTGGAAAATAATCAGGCCCATGGAGAGGTACCAAGCGCCTCTGGTTCCTTGATACCCGGAGCTGCTGACATTTTCCTTCTGGGCAAGACTTGAAAGTTGAGGAATTCAAGTGAGGAATTGGAGGCAGTTGCTGAATAAATGGGAACACACCCAGGAAAGGCCCAGCTGGAGGGGAAATGTTCACTCAGCCTCTAAGGAATTTTCAGCAGGTGGAGCTGAAATATTCACGGTGATGGACCATGAAAGAGCCACCATCTCCTCTGGTCATGGGATGAGGATGACACATCGGTGACAATACAATGGCAAATACTTTCTGTGTCCAACTAAGCCATGTCAAGTGCCCGAGTACTTCAGCTCATCGAGTATACTTGAGTTTGCATGGATAAGGCTTAAAAAAAAAGCGTGGAAATACTCTATATCCATCAGTTGAGTTTTAGAGGCTAAGGATGCTCCAGAGAGCTGAAAAATCACAGGATCAGTGTTTAAAAAATGGCAAGTGGCATGGCTTCTCTAATTATCGGCCTGTTGGTTTCATGCTGAGGGAAGGTGCAAGAGCAAATGGGCCATTAATTTAGGATTTAAAAAAAATCTAAATAATGAAATGTCATTAGTATCAATGAAGGAGGTTTCTCAGCAAACAGGTTTTCTTAGGGTTTGGAAGGAGTGTCAATCATTTTGTGAGGAGATACACCAAGTTTGTCATGAAAGTGAAATATTTCAGGTTTTGGCAAAGTTTCTTACCACAGGACATGTTTAAAAAATTATGGATAACGCAATAACAAAGATATCAACCAAAACTGGGAAAACAGCGTCTGGACCTGTCAAAATGTCATCACGGGACAATCACTGTTGGATTTCCCTGCTGTATCCAAAAAGGATGGTCCTTCGCCTGCTGCTATTTCTGCTTTCTGAAATGGAAAATGCAAGAATTTTTGGAGATGCAAAATGCCTGAGGTGATGGGAAGATGAAAGAACACTCAAACAAGGTGTTTTGACTGAAATCTACTCATGTTGCCAGGTTGAGAGATGATTCCTGGTGTTGGCCAAGTTTGCTGACGAGTGTGGGGTTCTCCCACGTGATGAGTCTTCCCTGAACCTTCATTACCTTACAGAGATTTTTGTGCCCTGTTGTCTCCGTTGCTTTCTCCTTTTGTGCTTTTCTTTGTCTTGCGATTGAGTCGTAGCCTTTTCGTCCTGCAAGTCCACCAACAACTCCTCTTCTATTTTTGTTGGTCACTTTTCACTTGGCTTCATTCCTCTACCTTGAGTCCTCACTGGGCTCTTTTTAGCCCCTTCCCTTTATTTAATGAATATTTTTTTTTGCTTTTTCCAACCAGGATGGGAGAGGGGAGGTCCTTCTTTCATGGCGGAGGGAGGAAACCAATATAATGCAATGCTTAACTTCAACTTTCCTTCGACATCAAAGGGGTCCTCACTGCTCTCCACTTGCAAGAAAAAACCAGTTGCAAAGCCAGTCACATTGGGAACCACAGCACTGCCAGGGACATTTAAATTGAACCAAATTTTGTATTTTTCAGCTCTCGTTTCAGATTGGCAGTGTTTAAATGGGCATTTTCAGGACAGCGTTTCTTCTTCTCAGATTACTTCTCCACAGAATCACAGAATGGCGAGGGTTGGAAGAGACCTTAAAGCCCATCTTGTTCCAACTCCCTGCCGTGGGCAGGGCCACCGTGCACTAGCCCAGGTTGCTGATGGCTGGAGGTGGACAGTTGGTTTGGTGGAAGTCAGTGCTGTGCTTCTCTGTATAGATCTTAATTTATCCAAGTTTGCCCTGTGAACAAGCCTGGATTTCTCTGTTGTTTAAAGCCAACTTTTTTCTCATCTCCATCCACCCATCCATGCATGGAGGAGCCTTATGAATCGTCTTACATGAGTTTGAGTTTGGCCAGCTCTTTCTTGGCAAACCCACGGGTTTCTTTTTTTCTCCAGCTAATCCAAATTTCCCCCAGCACAAGTGATTTTCAGAGTTAGGGTGATACAGATGTTTTTACACATTGTGTACCACCCAAAAATGAACGTCTGTGTCATAAAGCACAAGGGGAAGGACAGCAGCTCAAGTAGCACTGAATTTTAGCACTTTCTTACATTTTGGCACATGGACATTTGCCTTATTGTAAGAAAAGGGGATTTTTGTGCAACGTCCCAGGTCTTTTTCTTCATTAAAGTGACTTTTAATTTGGAGGAATCATGTTTTGCTATTGATCAGTGCCGAGATGTGGGTCTGCAGAGACACCTAGTGATGCACTTTTTTTCACACTCAGATTTCAAAATTGCCAAAAGCATTTCAGCTTGAGGGTGGTGCATCACCAGCACAGGGTGCCCAGAGAAGCTGTGGCTGCCCCATCCCTGGAAGGGTCCAGTGTGAGGTTGGATGAGGCTTGGAACAACCTGGTCTAGTGGAAGGTGTCCCTGCCCACGGCAGGGAGGTGGAATGAGATGAGCTTTAAGGACCTCTCCAACCCAGACTGTTCTAGGATTCTATGAACTTCCTTGAGTCTCAAAATATAACATATAAAATATATAAAATATTTTCCACTGCAGCAAAACTGCCAAGCCTAATAGAATTTGGCTGACATTTGCAGTCTGAGGCAATTGGTATGCAAAATACATTTTTTAAATCTTCTTGGAGATTCTCTCTATATTTGTTTGAAGGCAGAGCCTCCACTTCCATTGGGTCGCTTTGGTTTCACAGTTCTGCTGCAGAAAGACCATTAATTCCTTTAATAGCCCATTCTAATAATTACCAATATTCTGCCTTTTTGGACACCAGTGAGATGATGTTTTGGGAGAGTTTTCCTCTACACCACAAAAACAAAGGCAATTTTTTTCATCACAAAATACCATTGAAAATGGCTCTGGCCACCGTATCTGGAAACAGCAGTTTCTTGTTCCCATTTTCTGATATTCCAAATTGCTTCTTCCCAATGCACTTCCAAAAATGGTGTTCTGGATGCCCTTCTTTAGGGAGAATAATGGAAAAACAAGGCAGGGGAGGAAAACTAGAGGTCTTCAAGATGCTCCAAACCTCTGCTTGCACCTGGCCATATCTGGCTGCTTTTTGGTGTTCTCCTGGACCACACTTGGTTTTTATGAATATTTTCACCGTGTTTGTTAGCTGGATGCTTAACCAGGGCAAAATCCAAGAGCGTGCAAAAGAGACTGATTTTTGCTCTCTGTATCCTGAGAAATACTCATTTCTCAAACTGAAAACCACATCCCCCAGAAGACTGGAGGTGGGGAAGGAATACTAAAAAAAAAAGAACAAGTATTTTACGGTCATGTTTGCATTTTTAAAATTAATTCAGCTATGGAAAGGAATGTCTGGGAAGCGAATGAAAAATTCACAGCAATCGCAGCAAAATTTCCAAATAACAAAAATAACAAAAGTAACATGGCAGAGGCACAGGGTTCAACATTTTGGACTTGGCAACACAGGACGGGAAAGTGCAACAAGGGGGTTTTAATGGCAAAAGCATGAGATTTATTGAGAATGATGGCACAGGCACAGCAGTGGTGGTTGAGGGGGAAAACGTTGCATGAATGTGATGGGGAGAAGGAGAAAAAAGGAGCAGACCTCGGGTTTCTCCCGCCAGCAATGGGAAATGCATCGATGAGGACACAGAGTACCCCTGACACCTTTTCCTGGTCTTAAAATTAAGAGAGCTGAACACAGTTAAGAGGGAAAAAGGGTTTTACCTCGGTGTTTATTGAAGGACCCTCAGGGGCACCGAAATGCACATCGAAATGCACCCCGAAATGCACCCCGAAGGAATGGCCCCCCACGATGTGATGTGTGTGCAATTATAGGCCTTGCTAATTAGCACATCTATCAAAGATTGCCCAGGGAGGGACTCCAGCGAGACCCCTCAGCGAGGAACCTTCCCCTGGCTGGGCCTGGCTTTGTTTACAGAATGTGTTCTGGAGAGGCCCTCGGGGTCTGGGGTTTCCAGGGTGTTTGGGCTCTTGGCTTAACGGGATATTGGGTGTGAGGGAAGTGATCAAACTTAAAGAATTGTAACTGTGTGGGCTAAAAGCACTGAGAATACATAAAAGCTATAGAAAAGAGTGTATAAAAGGGGTATAAAAGAAAAAGTAAAAAATCATCATGGAATCACCCCAACTCCCCGTGGAACAACGCAGCCACGTCTTGATGTAACACGAATTGATTTGGTGCACTCAGATTCCCATCTCTGCAGTCCTATCACCTGGAGAAAGGGAGCTGCAGCTTTGCCCACCCTGATCACATCGGTGTGGTTGCCTTTTCCAATGTCATTGCACGTCACTAATCCAGGGAAATTCTCTTTTGTTAACCCGAATGATAGGATTCTTGAAGAAATGCATCAAAATGTTGGGAAAATGACTAAAAAGGTGAAAAAATGCCCTTTATTGACATTACGGTCAACACTTGAGAAACAGCTGGACACCAGTGAAGTGATGCAGAATGGGAAAATCAGTAGAAAAGGGAGAAAAAATCAGTGCAGTTTCACTTCCATTCCAGTTGGGTGAATTAGAGAGATATAGTTATCTTGGGCTTATTTTAAAATGGTAATTTTGTCAATATGGCCAATATTATTTGCAAAATCCTGCCCATGTGGAAGCTTGGGGTACATTGCCCCGTATTCCCCCTACAGCCTCAATTGTGGCCCTCCTCCCTCCCCAAAAAATTACATTAAATACTCAAATAGCCATTTAAGTATTAAAATAAATAATCAAATAATCATCCAATTTGGGGTCTTTAGGTAGTTGCTCCAGAGATGGGCCTTAAAGTAAAATTACATCTTTTGGCTCAAAAAGTGCCCAGGTTTTGCAAGAAATTAGCTTAAAGCTGCAAGGAATGGTATCAATGGGGTATATTATTTTTAACTTCCTTACTTTACTCTTATTTTGACAAGGGGAAACCGTGGTACCCACCCTGAATTTTAGCAAAGGCTGCATCATCCAGTCCCAGTCAAAGCACCAAAAAAATAGAAATGTTTAGACAGAAAAAGGTTGAAGAAATTCCTTTTGGTCCCTCATGATCTTTTTCTTCCCTTTCATTTATTTTTTTTTATGGAAAAGAGTGACTGCACAAAGAAAGCAAGTTTGGGGAAGATGCTAAGTGGGAGCTCTGCAGAGCATAAATCCTTATCTTCCCATCTTTCTTTGCAATTGCAACAAACTGACAAATCACGTTTTCTGCAACTTTTCCTGTTGAACCACCAAAAAAAAAAACATTGCAACCAGGCAAATTTATCGTAGGGGGGGGAAAAATAAAACTCCCATGCTCCCACGTGCTAAAATTCATGGGTTTAATATCTTCTTTTCTGCAGGAGATGCTGCAGAGCTCTCCAGCAGCGCTGCCGCCCGCCTCGAACCCCCCGCCAGGCATCGTGGTGCCCGCGGCCACGCTGCCACCAGGCAACCTGGCCATGAGCACTGGCAGCAGCTCGCCCGCCGTGCCAGGTAGGGACCGCGGGGGAGGTGGTGGGCAGGCGGAAATTTGGGGGGTTTGGGACCCCCATTTGTCTTTTTTCCCGTAGGTGGAGCCTTGTACCAGCCCGTGACGATGGTGACGTCCCAGGGCCAGGTCCTCGCCCAAGCCATCACCCCTGGTGCCCTGCAGATCCCCAATGCCCAGGTAAGGCCTTCCCACCTTGAATTTCTGTTTTAGCCAAAACTTTGCACTGCAGCGGGCAGAATCCCCCCTTTTCTCCATAAATTCAGCCCTTGGAGTATCTTACATTTTTAATTAGCAAGAAATGTTGATTAAACCCAACTGCCAGGTGCCTTTGGGGTACCTAACAAATGAGAGCAATGACCTAAGAAGTTATAACAGCGCTTATATTATTGTTACAAAATATTACAATATGTAATAATAATGTACATAATATTATTTTGTGCCATACCTAACAATATCTGTTATTTGTAAGGTATGATGGAGCATATTCCATTTTATTCTATGTGCTTTATTATATACTGTGTGTTGTATTCTATATTAATTGTTTATTATATATATGATAGTATAAGATTAGGAGAGGATAGGATAGGATTAGGATAGGATAGGATAGGATAGGATAGGATAGGATAGGATAGGATAGGATAGGATAGGATAGGATAGGATAGGATAGGATAGGATAGGATAGGATAGGACAGATATTAATGCTGATATATTATCGATCTGGGATCACTGGCATTGCCTGTCCAGTTCACCCATCATGGCACTTGTGGGAAAGGCTCATTTTTAGATCTTCCTTTCTGAATTTGAGATATTTTTCAGCCATTTGCTCTGGTTTCATTCCTCCTTTTCTTTTTCTCCTGACATTGCAGTGAGTTATGCAATGATCCCTGCATTCTTGCAGTGAGTTATGCAATGATCCCTGCATTCTTGCAGTAAGACAATGATTTGGATTTCTTAGCACAACTTGTCCATGAGCTCTTCCCAGCCCCTGTTTCCCAGGAATTTGGAAGAAAAAACCCCATCAATTTCTGTTGATTCTGCCCCAGTTCCTGGGGGCAGAGCAGCAAAAATTCACCCCCATTATTCCTGAAATGCCCCATTTTAATTGCAGGAGCCTCTTATCAAACGATCAATAACCAGCTTTTTGGAAAGGAGTGGCACCTCCCTGGCAGGCTTTGTTGCCTGTGCAATGCTTAAAAAATTTCTTTCTATAATTTCTCTCCATTGCAGGTTTAAATCTTGCAGCAAAACCCTCTGTGGTGGGAAAAACATGCGCACAGGGAATATTGGGGCAGGGAGAGAGCCTGGACAAGCACCTTCGGATGCTCTTCCTGTGCCACTGGCATGATTTATTCAGCTGGAGCCCAGGGGAATCACAGGGACCTGCTGGCCTGATGTTTAATTCATCCAGGAGAAGTGTTTTGATGAAGACTTGGGGAAAAAAATCCCTTTTTAACTCAAGTGCTTAGATTTCAATTTGGTTCCTGAATCCTCATTAAAACTTCTCTTGCAGCAAGATGCTTCTTTTTAATTTCTGGGGGGGGGGAAAAACAAATTTTGGCTCAATGGGCATCCTCCTCCTTGTGGTGGAAATCAGCTGGGTGAGGAACATGGGTTTGCAAGGGGTTAGTGAGTGGCAGGGTTTTAACTTGCAGTTGAGAAAATTATCTTTTTATGAGGTCTGGGTTTTTTTTTTTACTTTGTTTGTTCAGGTCAAAGTGTTTTCCTCCTAAACCACACATTGAAATTGGTCATGGCATCATCACAGTCCCCAACAGTGCCATCACCCCTTGCAAAGCATTGACAAAAAAATTGAGATAAAAGATACAGGTCCTGGGAGAAAATCTGTATTTATGCAGATTTGGTGGAGCAGGAAATGGGTTTTGGATGCTCCTAAAAGTGCCAGGTTTTTTGCACTCATCCCACTCCCATTTTGGGTTGGTTTTGGTCATTTTTTGGGTTGCCCCCATCACCACTTTCAAACAATTCTCTCCCCATTCCTTTCCCCTGACAGGTGAACCTGGATCTCACCTCCCTCCTTGATGGTGAGGACAAGAAGTCCAAGAACAAACGGGGAGTCCTGCCCAAACATGCCACCAACATCATGCGCTCATGGCTCTTCCAGCATCTCATGGTGAGCACCAAAGCCACCAAAACACCCTGCAAGCCGGGCAAAAAAAAAGGACCAAAAGTCCAGAAACTCTCAGATCCAGGTGGTGGTTTGTCTGAATTTGTACTTGGAGGTGCAAAGTGGCTTGTATTTTGGGAGTATTTCGGGAATGACCGTTGTCACTGCAGGTGGGGCAAGAGGAAGCAAACAGATCTAGAAGGGGACTCCCATGATTTTTTGAAGATGGATAGCTGAGCGTTTTTTTGCGGTCAGCAGCTCCAAAATACCCTTTTCTAGCAAGCTGGAATGTGAGAGCTGCCTCACAGGTAGGGTTGTAGCACATCAGTAATCAGTCAAAATGCAGAATTGCAAAATCACCCCGTTTCGGGGGATTTAAGATGGAAGGCAGAGGGAGCTTAGATGCAAACTGGGTATTTTCGTGCATGAAGAGTTCTCTGTCATCAGCAGGGCTGGGAGAAGGGCAAAAAGCCCCAAATCCCACATTTTCCCTGCATAATTCAGCCAAGAAATCCCTCGGAAACTGGTTGCAAAGACTTGCTCTCCAGGAAGACGGAGTGGTGGGAGATCCCCAAGGCATCAGTAACGCAGAAGGTAACAGCTCCAAGGAGCAACTTGTGGAAAAATCAGCCAGGACATGAAGCAGCAGCAGGTTGGGAACTTCCCAGCCTTTTTTTTTTTTCCATGAGAAATTCTGGACTTGTTGCCATGAGGACAGGAGCGTTGCTGGGCTGCGATCCTTGGCTGTTTCTGGAGGGCACAACTGTGGATTTGCAGGCACAAAAAGGACTTAGAAGACCAGAAACTGCAAAACACTTTTCTGCCAGGTTCCAGAAGAACCCCATAGTTTTAAGATTTCCAAAATGGAATTGAAAAACTGAAAGAAATTCCTCTGCTGGATGGTTGGACTTTTGCTCTCAGCCTGCTCCTTGTGGTCAGAAGAAACTTGGGCTTCCCCATGAGATTTCTGCATCTGGTGTCAGAGATGATGTGGTTTGTAACCAGAAATGCTCATCATTTACTGGAAGTTTTGGAGCACCAGCAGGAAGAAAGAATGCTGGAAATAATATACCAAAAAAGGGGTATTTCTGCCAAAAAAAGGGTGCCATTTTTAACTACTGAGTGAGAAGTGAGTCTCCAGTGTGCGTTGACTTTGGGTGGTTTTGTCAAGGAAATCACACTGTTTTGGGGGCTAACAGCTGAAAAACAAGCCATGGTAATTGTCACTGGCTTGGGGCTCCAAAACATGATGTGTGTGGTTTGATAATTTCACTTCTGGGGTTGGAAAAGAGCACTTTAGCACAGTTGGAAGGAGGTTGCTGAAGCTCTGAGCGCTGGTAGTCCCCCAGTGCAGATGTTCCGGGGTGTTTTATTGATGTCTCTATAAGCATTGTGAGTCACGGTGGGTTTTGAAGCCCAAATCCCAAGTTTACCAACAACCATCACCAGAAAACTGCTAGAATTTAAAAAACCCCACCAAAACCATTTTCCTTCAAGGAAGAGCGTTTGATGGAAAGCCTTGGAAAAGCCCTGAGGGCACCCAGGCAAATCTTGATGCTCTTGGATGCCACCCTTCAATCTTGCATTCTGCAAATGCAAGGAGCCACCAAATTTAGGGTGGGAAAATGAACAAAAAATGGCAGGTTATCATTATTTTTTACTCAGAGATGACATCTTGCATGCAGGGATGTAATTTTGCTACCCCATCTCTTTTTTTCCAGCACCCCTACCCCACAGAGGATGAGAAGAGGCAAATTGCCGCCCAAACCAACCTGACCCTCTTGCAAGTCAACAACTGGTGAGCGGATATTGGTGGCCCACGCAGTTGTTTTGCCCGCTTTAGGGCTTTTCCACCCTATTTTGGTGCTGTATAATGCTTTTTGGGAGGGTAACTTGGCTGGTTAAGGCTGATTCTTGGGGTGCCCTGCACAGGGCCAGGAGTTGGGCTCAATGATCCTGGTGAGTCCTTCCAACTCAGCATATTCTGTGTTTTTATGACTCTGTGAATCCTAGGGGACGAGCTCAGTTGTGTTTAATGCTGGCACTGGTTTGCAAAGTCTCAGTGCCCCCTCCTGGCAAATCTGATGTGTAGCGTTCTCCCACTCAGCTGGAAAAATTAATGCAGAGCTATAATGTGCCACAGGCAAATAAAATTTAAAAACCCAGCTTTTTGAACCATGAAGCTACTTTCTTAAAGTATTATTATTATACTGAAACTCACTATTGCAAATCATTGCTATAATGTTGTTCTAACTCGGTGTTGGTGTAACAACTCTTAGTCATTCTGATGCCTTTCCCTGGTCTTAAAATTGAGCTGAACACAGTTAAGAGGGAAAAAGGGTTTTACCTCGGTGTTTATTGAAGGACCCTCAGGGGCGGCGAAATGCACATCGAAATGCACCCGAAATGCCCCCTGGAGAAATGGCCCCCCACGATGTGATGTGTGCGCAATTATAGGCCTTGCTAATTAGCACATCTATCAAAGATTGCCCAGGGAGGGACTCCAGCGAGACCCCTCAGCGAGGAACCTTCCCCTGGCTGGGCCTGGCTTTGTTTACAGAATGTGTTCTGGAGAGGCCCTCGGGGTCTGGGGTTTCCAGGGTGTTTGGGCTCTTGGCTTAACGGGATATTGGGTGTGAGGGAAGTGATCAAACTTAAAGAATTATAACTGTGTGGGCTAAAAGCACTGAGAATACAAAAAAACTATATAAGAGAGTATAAAAAGGGGTATAAAAGAAAAAGCAAAAAATCATCATGGCATCAATTCCAGTGTTCTCTCTTTTCCATGGAAAGGTTCATAAATGCCCGGCGGCGCATCCTGCAGCCAATGCTCGATGCCAGCAACCCGGATCCAGCCCCCAAAGCCAAGAAAATCAAATCTCAGCACCGGCCCACGCAGCGGTTCTGGCCCAACTCCATCGCCGCCGGGGTCCTGCAGCAGCAGGGTGGCAATTCAGGGACAAATCCTGATGGTAAGGACAAACCCCAGTGGCTCCTGCCCTTCCAGGAAGGAGTGGCCATGCATTAAATTATGGCCTCAACTGGTAAATTTTGAGGCCCTTTATTGTGCTGTGGGGAAACACCTGAGGTGGTCCATGCAAGAAGGTCCTTCCAGTTGGCCATCACAAGGTGGTGGCGATGGGGCACTCCCAACAGCCCTCAATGATCACCCATTATGGGGGCACGGCTTGGGATATCTCCTGAGGACCTGGGGAGGGGAGGGGAGACATGAAAAGATGGAGATGAGCAGACAGATGAGACAAAATGGGAAGAGAGAAGATGAAGAGAAAATAGATGATGGAAATTAAGAGAAGAATAGAGAAGCTGATGATCAGATGACAGATAAGGTGGGAAGAGAGATGATGAACGGAGAACAGATGAGGAAAATGAAGAGAGAAGATGAAGAGAAGGTGAAGAGAGCAGAAATGAACATACACCAGACGAGATGAAGAGAAGGAAAGGTAGGACTTGAGAGGAGATGAAGAGAAGGAAAGGTAGGACTTGAGAGAAGATGAAGAGAAGATCTGTCCAACCAATTTGGGCATCTGCTGGCTCAGAAGTAAGGTTTCTTGTTATTTAATGATGCATTAGCTAGAAAAATTAAGGACTGGACCTTGAGGAGTGACTGGGGTAGGTGGGACACGCTATGGGGTGCTCTCCAAGCTTTTCACTTGAGTTATTCTTGGTTTATGCACTTCTTTTGTCCTTTTTGTATTAGCTGGGGAGTCCTTATTTCTGTACTTTTTTAATTCCAGGCTCGCTCAGCATGGACAACCTCCAACCCCTCTCATCAGCCACTGCCACCATGGCCATGCAGCAGGCTATGCTGGCAGCCCACGACGACTCCCTCGATGGCACCGAGGAAGAGGAGGAGGATGAGGAGGACGAGGACGAGATGGAGGAGGAGGAGGAAGAGGAGGAAGAGCTGGAGGAAGAGCCTGGTGGCCTCCCAGCAGCACCTGGTGCTGACCTTGGTTTGGACCACAGTGACTCACTGGAATAGCTCCTCCTGCACCCTCCCAAATCATCGACAGCACCAGATACAAAATTCCCCCCAAAAAGCAAAAAAAAAAAAAAAGGCAAGAAGAAGAAATTAGTGAGGAAAAAGCAAACTGGTGGCGCTGGCGGAGGCCCCGGCTGCCCACGGGAGCGTGGGGACCACGGTGTCAGCGCACGGAAGTGAAGGACACACGTTTACAAGGCACATATTGTGGCCAGATTAATCTTTTATTTC
This sequence comes from Oriolus oriolus, assembly GCA_013400235.1. Lineage (NCBI taxonomy): Eukaryota > Metazoa > Chordata > Aves > Passeriformes > Corvidae > Oriolus > Oriolus oriolus. The sequence continues at coordinate 282,879 of VXBT01015350.1, read as the reverse complement.
AGGTTTTATTTTTCTTTTTCCCTTCATTTTTTGGTAAGCAAAAGCATTTTTAGGGAAAATTGTTTTCCCCACGTGACGCTCGGATGCTGTTGGGCAATGGCGGGTTTTCACCGTGGGCCACTGCGTCTGTCCCTTGGATTTCTTGGTGCAAAGAAAAGCCAAACCAACCCCAGGACTTGATGCTTTTTGGATTTTTTCCCCCAGAAAGGTCATTCACAGGCATCTATACTGGCATGGAGGGGGAGAAAAATAATTAGCGAGTGCAAATTCTGCTATATCTGAGGAGGGTTTGGTGCTCGACTCATTGGATTGCCCAAACCTCCCAACTTCGGCCCCAATGCTGCGGCTGTTTGGTGACTCTGGACACAACTTTCTGGAAAAAGGAGGGAATTCCTCCAAATCCTTTAATTTATGTGCTAAAACCTCTGCTGAATCTGGAAAAAAAACAACTCACCCCATTCTCGTCCTTAAGGGCCGAGACTGAACACAGAGTTGGGGCAAAGGCTGCCGAGAGTAAAACTTTTCCAAGGCATTTTGGCACAGAGTTAGTTAAAAATGGGGAAAAAATGAGTTTAAAAAAATGCAAGATTTCACCCCAAATTGAATGGCGATCCCCAAGACTCGTCTGGGTGGAAGGAAACTCAGTATTGTTGCTTGAAAGATGATTTCGCCCTGGTATTGTCCCTCCACATGGGAAAATGGTGGAGCTTTAGCCCCATGGGGGAGGGCAACCGCCAAAAACCCTGTATTTTGGGTTTTTTTATTTTAAATGCTAGCAAAAGGGTGTATTTCGCCTTAAAATGTGGCATGGGAGGAAATGCAAAAGCAAACCAGGGCAAGAATAAAGGAATTGTCTTCTGCAGGTTCCTGCTCTAAATGTGAGATTCTAGGAGAAGGATAATCTTCTTGGTGGCTTTTTGCCCGTATTGTCCTTTTTTTTTCCTGGCTCTTGAAGAGTTGATGAAAGAACCCAAACAAGAGCTGGGATAAAAAACACAAGTGATGCAATGGGCAGAAATGCCTATTTTTGGATACTGATCTGGCGTGAATGTAATCTGTAATTTCATAAAGGATTCATTGTAATTTAGTATTAATTCCGGGCCATTTATTATAAAGTGCTACAAGATGAGGGGTCGCACCTGTATTTTCTTGGCAGCTTCTTCCTTTGAATGGAGAAGACCCAAAATGCAGGAATAACCCCCCCAAATGAGTGACACTCCCCTCAAATAGGTGATTTTCCCCCCAAATGGGTGAATGGACCCAAATTGGTAATTGAGTGATGAGGAGAAAATTAGATTTATACTTCCAAAACTGATGGTCCACCAAAAAATGAAAATTTTCCCCCTCAAATAAGCTCCAATGTGATTTTGCCCAAAAATGAACAATACACCCCCCAAACCAGTGATGTGCACCCCAAAATGAGCTGTGTTCTCCAAAAACGAGTGATTCTCCCCCCAAATGAGTGATGCTTCCCCAAAGTGTTACACACAACCCCAAAATGGGTGATGCTCACCCCAAAATGAGTTATGGTCTCCAGAAACGAGGGACGTTCCTCAGAATCAAAGGATGACCCAAAAGAGGCTAATTTCTCCCTGAAATGAGTGATTCTCCCCCAAAATGGGTGCTCACCCCAAACTGAGCTGTACTTTCCAAAAATTCTCCCCCAAAATGAGAAACATGCCCCCAAAAGGATGCTGTCCCAAACTGGTGGCCCTTTTGGAAATGTGACTCTCCTCAAAATAACTGATTTCCTCCAAAATGACTGAATTTGCCCCAAAATGAACAACACACCAAAAATGAGCAACAACCCCCAAATTAGGCACTCTTCCCCAAAATGAGTGACAAACCCCAAAACAGAGCAATTCTCCCCCAGATGGAAGTGATGGAAGCCCTCCTGTACCCTAATAAGCCATTCATTAATAATGGGTTGATTTTCTGGGGGAAAAAAAGGTGATGTTTGCACAATTCTTGGCATCAAATTGGGCCGCAGAAGAGCAAAAAAATGGGAAAAATCCCTGAGAATAGAATTTACATCTGAATTTTGCCCCTCCAATAGTGGCAGCTGCAGCTGCCTCTGAGCACCCAGCAGCTCGTTAGCCAGAAGTTTGTGTTTTTTATAGATCCCAGAATATTCATGAGCACTGCAGCCAAGTCTCTGTTGGGATTTTTTGCTTAAAAACGGCATTTTCCCATCAAAAAGTTGCAACGAGCAGGGGGGACACAGACACCGGACACCAGTTGCCTAATTAATGTAAGGAATTCTTTATTCCCAGCTGTGCAAAGGGGGAAGTGCGGGGTGGGGCAGCCGTGGGTGGGAGACCCTTTTTCCTCGGGTTTGGCCCCGTTTTGGAGGCGCTGGGGTGGGAGTGTGAGGGCAGCACCGCGTCAGGTCGGGCAGAGCACTGCGAAGAGAGAGAGAGAGAGGCCTGGGGGGCACTGATGACACAGTGAGGGATGGTGTACAGGGATGCAAAAGTGTGTGTGGGGATGCACTGGGGAAGCAGGAGGATGCACTGGAATGCAGGAGGATGCACAGGGATGTACAGGGATGTACAAGGATGCAGGAGGATGCACAGGGATGTAAAAGGATGCAGGAGGATGCACAGGGACGTACAAGGATGCAGGAGGATGCACAGGGATGTAAAAGGATGTACAGGGATGCACAAGGATGCAGGAGGATGCACTGTGATCCATAAGGATGCGCAGGCATGTACAAGGATGCAGGAGGATGCACTGGAATGCATGAGGATGCACTGTGATCCATGAGCATTAACAGAGATGCACAGGGATGTACAAGGATGCAGGAGAATGCACAGGGACGTACAAGGATGCAGGAGGATGCACAGGGATGTAAAAGGATGTACAGGGATGCACAAGGATGCACTGTGATCCATGAGCATGCACAGGGATGCACAGGGATGCAGGAGGATGCAGTGTGATCCATGAGCATACACAGGGATGTACAAGGATGCAGGAGGATGCACTATGATCCATGAGGATGCACAGGGATGCACAAGGACGCAGGAGGATGTACAAGAATGCACATGCAATGCTGCATGAGGATGCACGGTGCCACACAGGCTGGCACTGGGCTGCACAGGGATGGACAGTGGTGCCCAAGGGTGCCCGGGGGTTGTGTAAGGGCACACGAGTGTGCACAGGGACACCCGGGCGTGCACAAGGGTGCACAAACGTGCTCCACGTGCGCAAGGGCTCAGGGGCAGACAGGCTGCACGGGTGTGAACGAGGCACCTGGGCACACAAGGATGCACAGGTGCTGCACGAGGCTGCACACAGGACGCAGGAGGAATATCGAAGGGACGCACAAGGAATGCGCACACAACAGTGCACGGAAAGAGCATGAAGGACGCGTGAGGACTCAGGAGGATGCACAAGAGATGGACAAGTGGGGTGTGGGAGATGCACAGGGATGCACAAGGATGCCCAGGAAATGCAAGGAAGATGGATGGGGATGCCCAAGGGAGGAAGAGAAGGAGTGCCTGATGGGGCGTGGGGGGTGAGAGGGTGCACAGAGGGTGAGGAGGCTGTGGGGATGAAGCAGGTGGGCCCCAGGGTGGGGCAGGAAGCTGCACAGGGACCTCCAGAGGCGTGGCAGGACAGGAGACCTGTACAAAGAATGCCTGAGGGATGTGCAGGAGATGCACCCGGGATTCCTGAGGCAGGTGTGGAGGGTGCACAAAGGATGCACCGGGGATGCACGAGGGATGCAGGAGGAGTGACACAGGATGTGTCCGGGATTCTCCGAGGATGCACAGGAGATGCAAAAGGGATGAGTGAGGTTGCAAGAGGGATGGGCAAGGGCTGCACAAAGGATACAAGGGAGAGGCAGGAGGATGCAGAGGGGATCACAGATTGTGGTGGAGGCACAAGAGCTGCAGGGAAGCTGCATGAAGGACGCACGAGGGGTGCACGGGGCAGGCAGGAGGGGAGCAGGTACCTTTGAGGATGTAATCCGTGAGCAGAGTGGGCACCTTCTCATTTCCCTCCTTCATGGCAAACAGGACTGTGAGGGGGAACGAAGCTGTGAGCCTGGCCCTGCTGCCCCCCAAATGCCCCTTTTTCTTCCCCAAACCAGCCCCACAGCTGCAATACAATTTCCCCATACAACTTATGCAGCAGGCCTGGGAACATCCAAAGAAAAAAGGACTTTCATCCCCAATTAGCCGATCCGTGGCAATGCAGAATGGGTGATTTACCCCCCAATCAACACTGGTATAAGGAGCATAAACTGGGGGGAGGTGCTGGCTGCAAACCAGCCGTGCTGCAGTGATGCAAACCAGGGATTTTTCCCACCAAGCGGGTTTGTTGCAATGATGATGCAATGTGGGGGGCAGCCCCTCAAATTGCTCATGCTGCAATGATGCAAGAAATCTCCCAAACTGGCTGTGCTGCAACGATACCCCAAACTGCAGCCACTGAAGCAAAGCAAAATGTGCCTTTGTGTCCCAAAACATCTGATGCTGACCCAAACCAGCAGCTTGAATGAATACTCACTGTTGGTGAGCATCTGCAGGTCCTCAACAGAGGGTGGTGAGCCCTTCTTCTCGTAGGGAATCACTGTGTTCAGGTACTGCAAGAACAAAAGCCACCCCAAAAAAACCACCCAGATAGCACAAAACTGCCTGGTTTTTGCATTTCTTTGAGACAAATCACCCCAAATTTGTGCAAAAATAGAGTATTTCTGCAAAATTCCTGCAACTGCATTTAATTTGCAGGTATTTTGGGGAGTACTGAACTAATTGGGTGCTGCGAACTCCACCCAAATCCATCCCTCCTCATGGAGGACTTTTTGGGGTGAAAACAGGTAATTTTTCCAAGAGGGATTAGCAGGGCGTAGAGGATAGAGCAGTGTTGTAAAGCTACAAAATGTTTTAAAAGGGGCTTGGGGGATGCAGGGGAATGAGGAGTGCAGGGAGCAGGAGTGAAAAGAAACAGATTTGGGCAATTTTTTGGGGGAAAAGGGCACCTGCTTCTCGTTGGTGGTAGGACCAAAAGTCTGGCGCAGGCCGGAGTGCAGGATGCTGGAGATGCCCTCCATGCTGAAGCGCTGGGGGGACACGTGTCACCCTGTCACCTCCCGGGGACAGTGACATCACCCGTGGCACCTCCTCTGGCACCAGCATTCCCCACAGCTCCCCGACTTCCACATCCACACCCTGCCCATATCCCCGCGCCATATCCCTCCTATCACGCCACTCCATACCCCCATCCCATTTCCCTTTTTCCCCCCGCTCCAAGTCCCTCTGTCCCACATCCCACCTTGTCCCTGCTCTATAACCCTGTGTCCTCCTCATCCCTGTCCCATGCCCCTCTGCCCCATCCTGTCACTATTCCCATCCCATCCCAACCCTCATCCCCTTGCCCCCACGTCCCTCCACCCCATCCTGTCCCCACATCCCCCACGCTCCCATTTCCTCCCTGTCCACCCGAGACACTCCCATTCCTGTGCTGGTGGCCACCAGGTCCCCACCTTGCGGGGCATGTGGTTGCCGCGCTCGGAGCGCGCCCCTTGCAGGCTCAGCCCCTTGTCCCTGCGGCGGCTCCGGGCGGCCTCTCTCTGCTCGCGCTGCTCCCCCTGCACGGCCAGCAGCGCCCCGATGAACGCCGTCTTCACCTCCTTCTCGAAGGCCAGCTCGTCCCTCCGCGCCAGCTGCGCCACCAGCTCCGCCGACAGCGCCCGGCTCGCCGCCTCCGCCCGGCCCGCCGCCGCCAGCAGCTCCCGCGCCGACAGCTGCCCCAGCCCTGCGCCGCGGCGGGGTAGAGACGGGCTCGTGTCCGAGGGGACATTCCAGAACAGGGTGGGTCAGAAGGGACCTTAACGCCTATCTTGTTCCACCTCCCTGCCACGGGCAACGACCCCTTCCACTGTCCCAGGTGGCTCCAAGCCCCCTACAACATGGCCTTGGACACTTCCAGGGATCCAGGGGCAGCCACAGCTGCTCTGGGCACCCTGTGCCAGGGCCTCCCCACCCTCACTGGGAAGTTTGTTCCCAATATCCCATCTAATCCTGCCCTCTGGCAGTGGGAAGCCATTCCTCCTTGTCCTGTCCCTCCACGCCCTTGTCCAAAGTCCCCCTCCAACTCCCTTGGAGCTCCTTTAGGCACTGGAAGGCACTTTGAAGTCTCCCCAGGGCCTTCTCTTCTTCAGGTTGAACACCCCCAGCTCTCCCAGCCTGTCACCACAGCACAGGTGCTCCAGCCCTTGGAGCATCTCCGTGGCCTCCTGTGGACTCGGTGCAGCCAGTGCCATGCATGGGGAAACGAGGGAAATGCCTGGTGCAACCAGTGACACCCTCAGTACAGTCAGTGAAACGCACACTGCAACCATTACGATGCATCTCGTGCTGAGCGAGATGTGCTCTGCATTTTCTCAGACACCAAGAGATAAACCCATTGTGCAATTACCGATAAGCTCATCGCCATAAACGACACGCCCAGAGCAATTATGGAACTTCCTGGCACGATTAGTGACATGCAAGGTGCACTCAGTGATATTCACAGTGCAATTAGTGACAAGCAGGGTGTGATTAGTGACATGTATGGTGTGACTAGTGACATACATGGTGCAGTTATTGACATGCATGATGCAATTAGTGACGTGCATGTTGCGATTAGTGGCACGGTGAGATTAGTAACCTGCACAGTGTGATAAGGAGCACAGCAATTAGTGAAATGCCTGGGCTTACTGGTGACACACCCCATGCCACTGGTGACAAACCCCATGCCACTGGTGACAAACCTCATGTGCATGGAACGCCCCATGCAGAACACAAAGGCTCCTGGTGAACCCCGTGTGCCTTTCCATACCAAAAGCCAGATCCCTGCGTTCTTCACAGTTTTTGCCAAGAGCCCTTCTGGCCGAGTCCCAGAGCAAGCCAGCACTGAGGCCTGGAGAGACTCAGTTGTCCAATTTGGTTGGAATTGTCCCCAGAAAGTGACTGGGCCGGGCTTTGCTGGCCATACCTTCGTGGGAGCAGTTGTTGTTGAAGGCAGGGGAGAAAGCATGCAGCTCCCGCAGCACGATGGGCTCCGTGCCCCCGCCACCACCTTTGCCTTCAGCATCAGCCTTGGTTTCTTCCTCCTCCTCCTCTTCATCCTCCTCCTCCTCTTCCTCCTCACCCTCGGGGTCAGCCTCAGGGTCAGGTGAACTCTGCATGAGCTCCTCCAGCTCCTCGATGACCTGCAGGGCATCGGTGACCTCCATGTGCACCTGCATCCTACCTCCACCCTGCATCCCACACATCCTGCACCCACACCTGCAACTGTCCTTCACCTGCACCTGTATCTGCAACCTGCTCCCTTCATCCTGTATCTCCATCCTCCATCTGCAGCCTGCTCCCTTCATCCTCCCTTATTAGCATTCTGCATCCTGCACCTGCATCCTTCATCCTTCTCCTTCATCCTGCACCTGCATTCTGCTCCCTTCATCCTGCATCTGCATTCCTCCCCTTCATCCTGCACCTGCATCCTTCCCTTCATCCTGCACCTGCATTCCTCCCCTTCATCCTGCACCTGCATTCCTCCCCTTCATCCTGCACCTGCATTCTGCTCCCTTCATCCTGTATCTGCATTCCTCCCCTTCATTCTGCTCCCTTCATCCTGTATCTGCATTCCTCCCCTTCATCCTGCTCCCTTCATCCTGTATCTGCACCTGCATTTACATCCATCTGTGCCTTGGGTCCTCTATTTGCATCCTGCATCTGCATCCCACATTCCCATCTACATCCAAATCCCACATTCCATGGACACTTAGGACCTGCATCCACCTCTAAATCTGCATCCTGCACCTGTCTGCATCCTGCTCTCTGCACCCTCTTCCTCCTGCATTCTCTGTCCTGCACCCACACCCTGCAGCTGCCTCCACATCCCCCTCCCCACAGCTGTACCCTGCATCCTGCACCCCACATCTGCACCCTGCCTCCATACCAGCATCCTGTAGCTGCATCCCACCTCTGTCCCCCACGCCATCCATTTTGTGCAGCAGCATCTGCACCCCACGTTCCCACGTGCACCCAAATCCCACACTGGCACCCACAACCTACACTTCTGTCTACATCCACATTCCAGGTCCTGCAAACCGCATCCCAAGATGACGGGATTTGGCTTTTTCTTGTGCTTTCAGCTCGTGGTCATGGGGCCGAGGTGGCCAAGCCCGGCTTTTGGAGGACATGCAGGGGTCCAGATGCCCGTGGGGCCAGGGGTACCTGCTCAGCTGTCAGCAGCGGCTCCTCGTTGATTCCAGAGTCCTGCTCACTCCTCTCAGTGAGCTCTTCCTCCTCTTCCTCCTCCTTCCCGCCGAGCTGCAGGAGACACAGGCTGGGCAGCCTCGGTGGCACCACAGGCCCGGCCTGACATGGGCATGGCCCCACGATGGACACAGACACAGCCCTGGCCTGGGCACGGGGAGAGCCACCAGGGAACCCTGGCTCAGGGGGACATGCTGCAAGGGGGTGGCACGGGGACACACTGGATGAGGACATGTTGGATTGAGGGTATTGCATGGAGATGCTGGATGGGGAAGCGTTGGATGGGAACGCTGGATGGGGCCTTGGACAGGGACACTAGATAGACACTGGAGACAATGAACAGGGAAGCACTGGAGGGGGAGGTGTTGCCAGAAGATGGATAGAGATGATGGATATGGAGATACTGGATGAAGAGTTGTTGAACAGAGACATGGACTAGGAAGAAGACAGGGAAGGAAGTCCAGGTCTGTTGGATGGAGGTGTCGGATGGAGAGTGGTGTTGGACACGTTGGATGGGGACACGAGGGCTGGTGAAGCTGAGTGGGAGAGGTCTGATGGAGACACTGGGTGGGGACATGAGGTGGGGACATGGCAGAGGGGACACCAACAGGGAAGGGATGGATGGAGATGCCAGATGGAGATGTTGGACAAGGAGGCATCTTCTTTTTTACCACCTTTCACTATCTTTTTCACCTTTTCAGCAGAAAATAACCCAAGAAAGTTATCTTCTCTTCCCTGTTTAGCAACAGGCCGTTACATCCAAGTGGATTAAATTCCATGGATATTGGGACATTTCTACAACCCCAAAAGCAGCTATTGACAGCACAAACTCACTACAAATGAAAACACATTTTCAACCCCAAAAACATCCACCCCACCCCTGACATGGGGGCAACTGGCAAAGACCAGATTGTCAAACCAAACAATCTTGCCCGTTTCAGCGTGATTTCACAGCAAAATGTGGGCACTCACTGCACTGGTGCTGCAGCACCCCAAAACTGCCATTTTTGGGTAGTTTGCAGTGCCATGATGGTCGCCGAGCCTTGGGGCTGATTGACAGCTGTCAAGCATTGTCAGGGGATCATGTGGGAACAGGGGGGTTTGCGGGGCTAAGGGGGGGCCACAGCCCTACCTGGGGGTCGGTGCCATCGAGGGCCTCAGTCCCAGGGAGCAGCCACGGCCGGGGGGAGCTCCGGGGGGCAAAGCCATCGGTGAGAGCATCCCAGACCCTGCAGGGAGGTGGGTGGTGAGCGCTGATCCCAAAACGTTGCATCTCAGAGAGCCACCCCAAAAACGGCATGCCAAGATGCCGCAAGACATCCCAAAATGCAGCCCAGAAACAACCTGAAAAGACCTCCAAAAATCAACACCACTGAGATGCCTGAAACATCCCAAAACACCCCAAATGATATCCTAGAAAACCCCAAATGCTGTCCTGGAAGACCTCAAAGCTTCTCAAAACAGCATCATGAAATACTGCCCTGAAATACCCCAAAGTACCCAAAAATGCTGCCCCAGCACCTGAGATGCCCCCTAAATGTCATTTTGAAATGCTGCTATCAAAACTTCCCCGAAAGGCCACAGCAATGTCCCAAAATGTCTCTAGATGTCCCCAAATGCCACTCAAAAACATCACCATGATGCCCTGAAGTAGCCCAAAACATTATCTTAAAGCCCCAAGACTCTCTGAAAGGCCCCAAAACGCCTCAAAATGCTGCCCTGGAACACTCCAAAATGTCCCCAAATGTTCTTCTGAAACACCCCAAAATGCCCCTGAAGGTCCCAAAGCTCCAAAATGTCACCCTGTCATGTTCCAGCCACCAAGTAGGAAAATGGTGGGAAATGGAGAAAGAGGAAAAAATGGGGAAGAAAGGGAAAGAGGAGAAAATAGGGAATAGGAAATGGAGGAAAAGGAGGAAAAAGGCCAAAAGAGGGAAAAAGGAAAAATCAGGAGAAAAGGGAAATGGGGAAAAAGAGAAAATGTAGGAAAAAAGGGAGAATGAGGGGAAAAATGGAGAAAAGGGCAGGGAAAGTGGAGAAAAGAGAATAAATGGAGAAGAAAGACAGTAAATGAGAAAAAAGAGCAGAAAAACGGCAACATTGAGAAAAAGGCCAAAAATGTGAGAGAAGGTCAAAAATGGGGGGAAAGGCACAGAAAGAGATTAGAAATTTTCTCCCCAATTCAGGCAAACCCACCCGTTTTCCCACCAGAAATGGTGGGTTCAGTCCAACATGGTGCCACATTCTAATCCTGAAAATCACCCCAAAACCATTTGCCCCCTTTCCAACCCGAAAACTCCGCATTTTTTGGATTTATCATATTTCCCTCCTCACCAGGGCTGAATTCCCATTGGCATTACAGATTTCACAAATTAACATACAAAAATGTGGATGGCAAGCCCCTATACTCCTATTTTTTAACAAAGCACAGCAAATTAGTGATTATCCCCCCCGCCCCAAATTTGCTTTTTTTCTCTCTGCTCTTAAAGGACCAGCACCCCACAGGGGCAGGCCAAGACTAGCAGTGATTTCTGAGTTAATTATGGCAAGAAATGGTTAACAGCTCTGGAAATCCAGTGCCTGTAAGGCCATGGCCCCTCCCCCGCCCTGCACACAGGGCTCATTCAAGAAAGAATAAAAAAAAAAGCCCTGTTTTGCCCAAAGTGACCCAAAAAAGACACAATAAGTGGCACAAAGCGGCGACAGCGCGGCAGCCCCGGCGCACAGCCAAGCTGCGTTTTGCTCTGAAAAACCGTGAATTTGACCAATTGCAAAAATCAATTCAGCCTCAGTGGGTTTTGGGGGAAAAAAGCCAAACACAAAGCAATAAAACCAACAGATTTGGGGCTTTTTGGGTTGAAAGCAACACCTTTGCTTGGTGAGAATAAGGATTAGCAATTTCGGCCTGGGGAATGATCCCAATTAAACACACAAAAAATCCACTAGAAATGTGATAGTGTAGAATCATCACGAGGAAGAAGCCCAAGGATTTGTGGGAAAAATGGCATTTTGTAACAAAACAAGGTTTTAAACAAAACTGCAGAATTTAACACAAAAGGCACAGTAACAATTGGGGGGGATTTGACCCTAGGGAATTTGGCCATCCCCTAGCATGGTACAGAGGGGATGGCTAAACTCTATTCACACCCTACCCAAGGTTTATGCTCAACCCCTGGGACTTTCCTTGCACAGACAGAGCTGTGGCCCCCTGCAGTGTGGCACGGGACACACTGCTCTTCCTCCTCATGGGATGATACTGCAGGGATCTCACACAGCTACTCCAAGGATCCTACACAGCTACTCCAAGGTGCTGTTATGATCACGCCACAGTCCAGGTGCTGATTTGCATGTGATGTGAGTTTAGAAGTGTGCAAGGAGGTGCAACAGGCCCCAGAGGGATGTTAGTCGTAAGATACTACACCCTTACTCTGAAGTGCTACACAATCATGCTGTAACAGGTGAGCTGGAGTGCACGCTGTGGGAAAAGGGAGTGTTTCACATCATCCTGACCATGACAGGACACATGCAGGCCCAAGGATGGCCTACTTACAGGATCCTACACAGTTACTCAAAGGACATCACACAGCTATTCCATGCTGCTGCATGACTGTGCCGTGATGCGAGGGGCCAAGACGCACGTGGGCTGTACCTTGCGAGCAGGCAAGGTGGCATGCAGACCCTTACTCACAGGATACTACAGTGCTACTCCTGACGTGGAGCACGACCGTGCTGCAATGCTGGGAGTTAGCCTGCACTGTGGGGGGCTTCAGGGGTGTGAAGAGGCAAGTGGCCCCAGAAGCAGGGGGCCTTACTCACTCCTCATCCTGCAGGCGCTCCTCCTCCTCCTGTGCCTGGAGACGGCCCCGCACGGGGGCCAGGCCCTCGGTGGCAGCGTCGTAGTTGCGGAAGCACACAGTGAGCTTCTCGTCGAACTCCTGCACCAGGTCCTCCATTGACTTGAAGCTCATCATCTCGGCAGAGAAGCTCTCCAGCTCGGCCAGCGCTGGGTCCGAAGGGCGCTGCAGGGTCCCCCCATCGTCCCCGGGCCCCTCCTCGAACTCCTCCTCCAGACTAACCAGGGGTGCCTCCATCCTCCTCAACACCGATGTGCCACCTTAGCTGCAGGGAGAGGGTGCCCGTGAGGCACCAGGCTACTAACAGGTTACAACATCCAGCTCCCCATTCCCTTCGCTGCTGCCGTGCTGACTGAAACCCTACTGCCAGGGCTATTACGCAACCAACAGTATCTATGTACTATCCCAGAAGTATCCCATCGGGATGTATTACCTTCATAAGAAATATTCTGATATTGTGGCACTATTCCAGCAGTAATTTACTAGTAGCAACGAAGTTCTGATAGTGTTCCAGGTAGCTTAGTGCTACCCTGATAGTATGCCAAAAACACAACGCTATCCATTTCCCTGAAGTGGTAGTATCTTAGTCCTATCCTTATACTACATCACTACTAAGCAAGTGGCCTGAAAATACCAGTAATGTTCTGACAGTATCCTAGTAGCAGCCACTGAGCAGCTCAGCATTGTCCTGATGTTATACTAGCACAGGTAGGAATATCCTGATACCATGCCAGGAGCATCCCAAAAGCATCCCATGCCCTGATAGTATCTCAGTAGAATATAACGAGTGTCCTGATAGGATCCTAATAGTGGTGTAATGGGATACAGCTATTATCTTCACAGTGTGTTTAGTAGTGCAAAGTAACATCCAGATATTATCTTACTGCCACGTAACTGAAAGCAACTTTAACATATCTTGAGAGGAGCTGGGTGGCGTGTGAGCTGCTCCAGCGGTACCTCCATACGAGTACCTCAGTATCAGCTCTGGAAATATCTTAGTAGCAGCCTGATAGTACCTTAGTGGAGTTCCTGCAGCATCCACATAGTATCCTGAGAGTACCTTAGTGCCACTCTGAAAGTGCCTTACTACTGTTTGCAGAGCAGCCTGTCCACATTCTGCTAAACTCATGATAGCATCTCAGTAGCATCCCAGCAGTACCCTGAGAGCATCTCAGCTGTGTCTTGATAGTATTTCACTACTCCCTCAGGAGATTACTGAGACTATGCCAGCAGCATCCTAGCAGTAGCCTCATAGGAAGCAAACAGTAACTTAGTAGTAAGCGAGGAATAGCCCAGTACAGGCATCAGTACCTCAGCTCATTCCCGCAGCCCTGGTGATGCTTCCCTGGGGATGGGAGCAGGAACATCACAGCTCTGGGGGAAAACCTGGCCTGACCGGGGTTTTGAGCAGCATCGGCACCTACACACGTACACCCCCATGTGCACGTGCCCTGTGGATGCACACCCCATCCCGTGCAAGTGTGCATGCACACGCACCTTCGCAAGCATGCATCGCCACAGAGTGCCCACACGTGCACACCCGTGCACTCATGCATCCCCACATGCAATGCCATACACACACTGCACTCCGCTGTGCATGCCTGCAACCCCTTGCACACACTGTGCACTGCTGTGCACTTGTGCATTCCCACACACCCACCACGGAGCCCGCCATGCCCTCACCACCCAGCCCCAGGCCCTGCAAACACCAGCATCCCACGGTGCACACACCTGCGCATGGGCACAGCTGCTTGTGCACACACATCTGCACACATACCTGCACAAACACATACCTGCACATGTGCCCCCGCAGCTTCACACACACACCTTCACATGCACACACACATTTGCACACACACATCTGCATGCACCACCCCCCCCTTGCATGCACGCATCTGCACACACACACACTGCTGCACACACACATCCCTTGCACACATATCTGCACAGGCACACTCCGCTGCATACACACATCCCTTGCACACACACACATCCCCTGCACACACATACACA
>VXBT01015350.1:249121-264311 GCA_013400235.1 Oriolus oriolus | reverse complement strand
CGGCTCCCGGCCCGGGCAGGCGGCCGGCACAGGCGGGGCCTGCAGGAGACGGACGCCCCCCGGGACAAGCACCCGGCGCCTCCCCATCTTGCCGGAGCTCCCCTGAGCTGTCCTGGCCCCGTGGCCGGGAGGCCGCCAGCGCTGTGGGACACCCGCGTGTGCCTCGGGGCGCGGGGACCGCCGAGCGCTGGGAGCTGCAGGAGGAGAAAGGAGCGCCTGAACCTCGTAAAGGTTCCCGGGGACACCGAAATCAAGAGCTGCGGGCAGTGACGGGCCCGCGGAGCGCTGCTGCCTTTTCTGTGTCCTGGGACGTCCCCATTCCCTCCCCTTTCCCACACCGCTGCATTTTCTCTCTTCTCCCCTGTACCTGCTTTTTTCCATTTTGCTCTCACCAGCTCCTTGTCCCCATCTTTTAGGTTCTCTCCTCAGGGACCGGGGTGATGGTATCTTGCAAACATGAAACAAGACCGGGGATGTGTTTAAACTCAAGCCTTAATAATCTCACTTTGGATTCTTATGGCACTTTCCATCAAGAGTTCTATTAAAAATAAGAAACAAAAGAGTCCAGTTGTCCCCATTTTGGCTCCAGGCTCCAGAAGCTTCCACCATGCCACAGCTCAGTTCCCACAGCCTTGGGCGTTGGGATGCTGCTGTGCTGGGGTGCTGGTGCTCCGGGGTGCTGGTGGCCGCAGGACGACGGGGTGGCAGAATGTGGGTGGCTGCTGGGTTTGTGGGCTGGTGGCCCCGGTCCCTGGCCACCGCCCAGGACACAGGAGGCTGGGCCAGGGAACAGGGCGAGTGTGGTGGGGCCCGGCTGCTTCACCTGCAGGATGATCCTCTGCGGCACCTGGACAAGGCGAAAAACAGCACAAAAAAATGAAAACAAGCCCTAAATCTGATGCTTTTTAACCTGCAAACTGCTTGAGGCTGGTGTGTATGTGTGAGGAGGAAGGGACTCTCTCTCGCCACCAGGGCGTACAAGGAAGGACAAAAAGGATCAGATTTGAGGATCTTCAAGGGTTTTCCAAACTTAAGGACTCCAGGGTTCGAAAAAGGTGCTGCAGTACTGCCTCTCTCAGGGTCTGAACCCCAGAAATGGGACTGTGCGCCCCAAACCCACAAACTGGGGGTCTACAGAGGGAGGTGAAGATTGAGCTAAATAAAAGGTCAAAGCATTGGGGTCTTTGTCCCCGTTCCCCTTCCCCATTCCCGCGTGAAAGAACCAAAGGAAAAGAAACAGGACTAAAATAATAGAACTAAAATAAATAAAAAGACATAGAATTAAAAGAATCAGCAAAATTAAAATCCATAGGAATTTAAAGAAATAGAACTAAAAAAACCCAAAAAAATAAGACTAAAAACCAGAACTTCAAACCACAGAATCACAAAAGCGTGGCCGGCACATGAGAGCATGGAGGTGGCCCTGGCGCGGGTCAGCACGCCCAGGGCTGCACTTGCCTGCTGGAGGAACACGACCTGCGGCGCTGGCAGGGCGGCGGCCGTCACCTGCTGTGCCCCCAGCTGAGCGGGCCCGATGCCCATCTGGAGGCTGGCGAAGGGCCCGAGGTGCTGCACGAAGGGCTGGACGCTGCCGGCCGTGCTGAGGAGCGGCTGCTGGCCCAGGGCCGCCTGGCAGAGCTGGGGGGCACCGCGGGGAGCCGCGAGGCCCAGGGGCTGCGGGGGAGGCTGGAAGCTGCCCGGCTCCCGCTTGGCCTCGGCCTCCAGCAGCTGCTCGGTGATGCCCGCTGCCCACAGGCACTGCTGGAGCAGGTCCCGGGCCGGCCCCGGCGCGGCCCCGGCGCCCCACGGGCAGCCCGGGCCGGCGGCCTCAGGCAGGGNCAGGGGTAAGGGAATAAAGGTGGATATTTATTGGAAAGGCCTTCAGAGGCACACCCTGGGCAGGCCAAAGGCTGCACCCGAGATGGACCCCGAGTCACGAGTTCTTCACACTGTTACAGGTTTGGTCCATTTGCAGATCAGCATAAATTGGCCAATTAAACTTTAGCTAATGATGGAACTGCCCCTCAGCTCGCCCCCCTTCTCAAGGTGCTGGGTTACACATTTTGGGCCTGGGACGGGCTGGGTGTCCTTGCAGAGCAGGCCTGGAGAGGCTTTGTTATGTCTGTGTGAGCATGAGAGAGCAGCAGCTGACAGGCTGCAAGGCAGCTCAGAGCCACACACTGGGAACGCAGAATTTGAAAAAAATATAAGAGTTAAAACCTAAGGCATCACTACCTACCCCAGCACCTTCAAAATAAGGCACTGGCTGCATCCTCTGTGCTGAGAGAGCAGCACGGTCAGTCTGGAGTTACAAACATTTATTTGGTGCACAACTAATAAAAATGGGGGGGAAAAAAAGAGGGTGCAGTGGTGAGGGGCAGCCCCAGAAAGCACCAAGTTCTCCCCAGCAGCGGGGCAGCAGCTCTCCCTGTTCCCAGTTTTGGCTTGAACCACTCCAAAATCCCTGCTGGTGGCACCGCATGAGCAGTGGCAGGAACTCGGATCTAAAAAGATCGTGACCTTTGGGGAGGTTTGATGTAGAAACTCAGTTTTTATTTAAAAAAAACTCAGTGTTACAGAAGTTGCATGGGTTTGGGGGGGGAGTTGTACTCACCGTTCTGGATCCAGGCAAAAAATTGTTCAAGGCCTGAGGATCACTGCAAAAACCAGAAAAAGGTTTAGGGAGGCGGTGCCAACACCTAATTAACAAATTAATGTTAATAAGCGCTACAGCTAATGATGGACACACATTAATGGTCCAAGAATGATGTTTTATGACCAATTTAAATGCTCAAGTGGGTGCTCAGAGGCCAGTTTTTGCCTCCTATATCACTCACACCCCTTATTTTCCTTTCCTCCACAACAGTACAAATCAACAGTTATCAACAGTTTCATGATCAGAACAAGAAACGAACCATTTGGTAAAATATTGTTTGGGCAGCAAACGGAGCCCTAAATGCCATAGCTTTGGGTAAAGTAACTGAAAAATGGGATTTATTCCCAGTCCATCATTATTCTCTGTACTATTGGGGTGTTTCCAGACCTTTGGAGGATGTTTTCCACCTTTTTCAGGACATTTCAATCCTTTTGGAGGACACCTCAGGTGGGTTTTGCCTCTGGGAGACCCAGCCCAGCACCAGAGAAGCCCTGATGGAGATTGAGGGTGGTGGAATCCCGTTTTCCATCCCAAACTTGTGGGACTTACTAGAGTACATCTGGCACGCCCCAGCTGTCATTGGCATCTCTGTCAACTGCAAGGAACAGAGAGAGAAGGTTGTGTCAGGAGAGCAGGGAGATGATGATGATGATGATGATGATGATGATGATGATGATGATGGTGCTGGTGACCAGACCAGCAGACTCCTCCAGAGGGGGGGTCCACTGCTCTGAGAGGCATCAACCCACAACCAGGAGCCTGGAGAGGTTTCAGGGTGGTTCCTCATCTGTCCACTGGATGGATTTCACTCCGAGTTCTCCCAGCAGGAGCTTATGTTTCACTCTGAAACCCAGACCAGCAGGCTTTTGGCTCATTTCCAGCTCACCAAGGGGCACTGGTGACCCTTGCTGGCTATGCCTGGCGTGGGATGGTCCTGGAGATCCTGAACACCGGGAGGACCTGGAGCCAGATGCTGGCAAATCTTGGCAAGAACTCGCCTTTACCATCACTTATTTATGCACTTTTATCCCTAAAATTCCACTGTGGCAAAATGGATTTGGAAGGATTTGAGGATTTTCTGATGATAACCTGCAACCAGCACCAGGCTGCCTCTTCCTAAACCCCTTTTGATGAGCAGATCTGGGAAACTGTGGGTTTGGGGTTGTTCTTTGATGTTTTCCCTCTTTTCCACAGATCTGAGCTGGATTTGGAGGTGCAGCAATATGAAACTACTAATAAAAATCAAGGAAAACAGGAAAGCAAACATCTACTACATCAGTAAACTCTAAAGATTAAAATACCTTCCGCTATCATCCCCAAAAATGATATTTATGAAGATTCTCCCCTTGTCATTCCCCAGTGGGGGGGATATGTGCAGTAGGATGTTTTGCAGCTACTTGGATCTCTGAGAGAGGGGTTGAGTGAATTAAAGCCAGTGATCACAGCGATGAGGGGTGGCAGCCCCTGCAAGATGACCTCGAGGGTGCTCGATGGAGGCACAGGAATCACAGTGGGTGACACAAGGGCAAAATGCCCTTAAATTAGACCCAAAACATTCGACATTATTTTCAGTGGTTCCAAAGGAGCACAGTCCTCACTAATGAAGGTGCAGGAGTGAATGCCAGGGCCTGAAAATAATCTTTAAAATAACCTTGAAAATAACCATTAAATAATGGTTATTCTGACCCTGCAGGGGTCAGAATTCTCCCTGTAAATGTAAATGTTTGATATTCCTTAAAGAAAAGCGCTTACTTTGATCCGGAGGGATCAGGGAATAAAGGATGCTACGTGGGCGGCACCTGGCCATGGCTGAGGGCGAAATTCCCTCGTGGTCATTTGGTCATTTCCACCGCTGGTTATGGCCGAGGGATGCATTAGCGGGGACCGGGCGGGTCCGAGGGCTGGGTTCTGTTGTTGGCAACCGATCCCGAGGCTGAGGTCAACATTCCCTTGTGGGCACCCAGTCGTGTTTGGGGGCCTTGCTCCGTTGCCATGGGAGAGGAGCGGGACCGATGCGCTGTGCCCTGGCTGTGAGCGGGGGAATCGCTAATAAAACGGCTTCAAAGTCAATCCGAAGTGGAAGAATAAGGGATTTGATGTGTTTTCCCTGTTGTCAAGGCAGAACAAAACCAAAAGAAAACAATAACGCCCCATGGAGTGATGAAACACTGCCTCAAATGGCCCCTTCTCACCCCTTTCTAACCCAAAGAATATTTTGGATCAGTTTCAGCCAAAACAGCAATTCCCTGGAGCCACAGTGAGTGTCCCTCATCTTGCAGCTTCCCTGTGGGGAGGCCGGGGCCCTCCCTGCAGCTCCAGCATTCAGGATTTAGTAGCTCTTAATTAATTTTTACCCCTAAAAACACACTTTAGAGGGTCACAAGAGTATGAAGATTAAATTATTGGAAAAGTTAAAACTCTTTCTTAGGCAGGAAGTGGAGGAAAAATATTTTTAACTTCATGGTGATGAAAAAATGGGCATTTTTATGATCTTGCTTCATAAGATCTGGATGAAATTGCTTTTTTTACAAAAATGTGGATTGTCCTGGGCCTCTGCAGAGGACTTTATGTTTCTGAAACACTTTAATCCTCATGTCATTCTATGAAGAGTGTCATGAAGCTGAAAACCTGTGAGCTTGGAGGAATAAAATAACTTGAAATAAATGAAATAAAAGTCAAATGAAGCCCTTCTGGCTGATTTCTGTGGCCAACCGCACTCACTGGAAGATTTCCACCCTGGAGCCCTGTCCAAGGGGGATATTTTGGAGTATTTGGTTGTGAGATGAGGAAACAATGGGATTCAGCAAAGGGGTCATGTGGGAATGATGCCAGAATCCTGGATTTATTGCCATTGGCCTTCCATGTCACTTCACACCTTGTTAAAGTAAAACCTGCTCACTGGAGCACTTGGGAAACACACTGGGATCCACAGGGAAACATCCTTGGAGAAACCATCTCAATGC
This sequence comes from Oriolus oriolus, assembly GCA_013400235.1. NCBI lineage: Eukaryota > Metazoa > Chordata > Aves > Passeriformes > Corvidae > Oriolus > Oriolus oriolus. The sequence continues at coordinate 258,692 of VXBT01015350.1, read as the reverse complement.
AGCTTGTTAATTACCACCATTAAATCCACACCCATTCAAATGAAGCATTCCAACGTTTTTTAATTAACACAAGCTCGTGAGGGCCAACCCACTAGCGTGAGGCAGACCAAGACTTCTGGAACAGGATGGATCCCCCCTTCGTGATGCTGTGTGTCACAAAAGTGTCACAAAAGTGGCGGAGATGCGGAACGTGCGACTGGCGATTGTGATCTCACCTGTGCAGTGCTTGGTGTCCTGAGGAGTGGGCCGGCACAAGCTGGCCATTGGGGCAACTTGGCTCCTTCCCCTGCTACTTGCATGCCTGCCTTTTTGCAAGTATTCTTTGTCCTTGGCGGCAGCTACAAGCACCAGCAAAACGCTTTTGACAGCTGAAAGTGCTTTTTGGGTAACATTTGGGGTGGTTTTTTTTTTCATTTTATTGAGCTACAAATATTTCCTTTCCCAACAGGTGATCTTTCTGGAGGAGGTCCTGATATCCTTTGTCATCCAAAGCTTTTCACTCTGTACCTGAGAGGAGCAATGGCTACAACAGGGAATGACTTCTCTGAGTAACTTTTTCACCAGCCGGCTTGGACTTTGTGAATGCCCACGGACAAAGGACATGGCTGCTGCTCCATCCCTAAGTGTTGATGTGCTGGCATTCCCTGAGAGCAGCCAGACCCAGGTGTTGCTTCTTTTCATCACATTCCAATCAGGAAAAGTGAAGATCTGATAATCCGAGGCTCTAGAGGGAAAGGAAAGTAGCCTGAGGCCCAGAAATCAGTGTGGATTTGTTGGACTTTTGGCAGATTAAACAGGGGAGAAGATGGTTTTCCAGAACTGTTTCCCTATCAGTAGATGTCAGTGGGGTGTTAGGCTTCCCATGATGTTTCTGGGTTGGTGGTTAGAACTGTTGTCCTTGGTGTCAAACAGGGAACTCAGCATTTAAATGTGCTTTCAAGCAACAATATTCACATAAAGAGTCAGAGTCAGTTGGGTTGGACACGACCTCTAAGGACCTTTGATCAAACACCACCATGTCAACTAGACCATGGCACTAAGCACCACATCCAGTCTTTTCCTAAAAACCACAGGGATGGTGACTCCATCACCTCCCTGGGCAGCCCATTCCAGTATCTAATCTCTCTTTCTGTGAAGAAATTCCTCCTGATGTCCAACCTGAACCTCCCCTGGGAGAGCTCCAGGCTATATATCCTCCTGTCCTGTCGGTACAGGAAAAGAGGCCAAGCCCCACCTGGCTACAACCTCCTTTCAGGTAGTCACAGAAAGTGATAAAGTCATCCCAAGCCTCCTTTTCTTCAGGATAAAATATCCCAGTTCCCTCAGCTGCTCCTCATAGGATTTACCCTCTGGACCCTTCCCCAGCTTCATTGCCCTTCTCTGGACATGCTCCAGCACATCAATGTCTTTCCTGAACTGAGGAGCCCCGAACTGGACACTCGAGGTGTGGCCTCACCAGTGCCGAGTACAGAGGGACAATCACTTCCTTAGTCCTGCTGGCCACACTGTTCCTGATACGAGCCAGGATGCTCTTGGGCAGCTGGCCACACGGCTGCCTCGTGTTCAGCCACAGCTGACCAGCACCCCCAGCTCCTCCTCACCTGGGCCACTTTCCAACCACTCTGCCCCCAGCCTGGAGCGCTGCACGGGGTTATTGTGACCGAAGTGTAGGACCTGGCACTTGGTCTTGTTGAACCTCATACTGTTGGTCTCATTCCATTGATCCAGCCTGTCCAGATCCCTCTGCAGAGCCTTCCTACCCTCCAGCAGATCGATACTCACACCAAATTTGGTGTGGTCTGTGAATTTACTGAGGGTGCACACGATCACCTCATCCAGATCATCAGGAAAGATATTAAACAGGAACTAATCCCTGGGGGACGAAGTGACCAGATGCCAACTGGATGCAGCACCATTCACCACCACTCTCTGGGCCCTGCCTGCCCATTTACTCAGGGAAAAGTGTGCCTATCACCTATTGTCTCATCTCTTTTCAAATGTTGTTTGCCTGCAGCCATTGGCAAAGGAATGAATCCGCCACAAAAGACCCTTTTTCCCCCAGAGAAGATCTGCATGGACTGGCGGCAAAAACGGAGACCTGGAGCGGGACTTTACAACCTTGGTAGTACTTGCTACCTCAACGTCATCCTGCAGTGCCTGACATACACACCCCCTCTGGCTAATTACCTGCTCTCTCGTCAGCACAGCCGCTTCTGTGAGTACTTTTAGGAATATCTCCTTTTAGATCTTTTGGGCACGTCCCAAGGATTCCCAGAACCTGCAGCTGGATTTGGGAGAACAGCAGCCCTTCTTTGGTAGCCCCATGAGCTTGTGTTCCTCAAACACTCAAACTAAAAGCCACTTGTCCTATCAAGGTGCATTTATCTTCAGAAAGACACCTTTTCCTGGCCCTGGGTCTCTGTCCCTTCAAGTTAAACCCTCTTGGCTTATTGCACAGAAAACTTGTGCCAGTTTAGCCTCCCTGTGAAGAGCATTTTCTAAATGTCTTTTAGCCTGCATTAAAATGTCCCAGGCTTGTCAGGACATTGGCACCTCGGGAGAAGAGGAATAGAGAGTTTTTACAACTTCAAGAGCTCCATTAGGTTTCCTACCTGGGCATTGTTTTGCTAACCTAAGAAGCTTCCTCCTTCCTCAGGTCATCAGCAAGGTTTCTGCATGATGTGCATCATGGAAGCTCACGTGCGGAAGGTCCTGTATTCCTCAGCCAGTGCTATCCGGCCTAGGGCTGTCATCAGGGACCTCAAATGTAAGCAATTTCAGGTGCTTCAACAAGCTTTCTTTCCTTCTTTGAGGGGAGAGCTACTAACTTCTTTCTTAGTCATAGGACAGTTTAAGCCTGACATACCGGGAGATGCCTACGAGTTCTTACGGTGTACTCTCAGTGCCATGCAGAGAGCTTGTCTGAGTGGAAGCAATGAGTAAGCACAAGAAAATTCCCTTTTCATTGTTCCTGAAGCTGTTGGACTCCTTGAAGTACTCCCATCAAGGAAAACTGATGTCCAGGGCTTTCAATGCTAAACTCTTGGAGGAGGTAACTCTGTGCCTTGCCATTTATTTCCAGATTGGACATCTCTTCCCAAGGAACTACTGTCATCCATCAAATATTTCAGGGCATTCTGAGATCCAGAGGTACGTTTCCACAACTGCTTCTCTGCTTGGCATTTTCTGTGCCCTTCTGTCTGCCTGTGACACGCAGCTGGTCCTGTGATGCCTGGCATAGGAGGACCCACGAGCATAAACTGACACCAATTAACTTCCCTCAGCATTTTGATTTTCCTTCCAGTCACATGCCTGAGCTGCCAAACAGTTTCTGATTTCTACATGGCCTTCCTGGATGTCCTTTTGAAAATCAAAGTAAGACATTTGCAATTGTGCTTCGAGAGGTCGCAAGACCCCTGTAGCTTTCCAGAACCAAAGCATTTGTCTTAAAAACCTCTTTTGCTAGCACAAGGGATCTTGGTGGTGAGTAGGAAGTGGAATGGACAGCGTCCTTCCGCAGAGGCCATGGCACTGGTCTGTCTGTGGTGCTGGGTTTAAGTTGAACAAGAAGCCTCATCCCCTCTGCACCCTTGACGTACTCTCCTCCCCCTTCCCTTTGTCCTCCCTCGACACCCACCTGGCTCCCAGGCCGATGGGTCAGGTCAGTTTTCACTGCTGATGCCCCTGCACGCCATCAGTGGCTGAACTGAGCAGTGGCACTGAGAGGGAGCTCTAGATGGCCCAGGAACCCTTGGAACACAGGGAGATGTTCGCTGTCACACCCTCTTTCTGCCTCCTTACAAACAAACACTGCCTGCGGGGTCATGGTGGGTCTCCTCAGCATCAGCTGCTTGGGTCTTCCTGTCAGCTCCTGGGAAATGTCTGGGTGAGGGCATTTCCCACAGCTCAGCAGCTCCTTTCTCACTTCTCCAGGGAGCTTCATCCCTCACCACAGCTCTGGATGACTTTGTGAAACCCAAGCAGATGGATGGCAAAAAGTGCTTCAAATGCAGCGAGTAAGATGATTTCTTACCATATATTAACAGCAGATTCTGCATGAGAGGCTGTTGAAATCAAGCAGAATTGGTTTCTCGGAGAGGTTTAATGCACAATAATGAAATACAGCTTTTTAAAATATGGCCTTATGGCCTGAAATAGTGTTAAAGTTAGTGCCAGGGCGTGAGAAAGGAAAAGTTGTGTGGCTCTCTTGAGGCAAGATCGGGTGCATTTCAGCACTCAGCTCTGTGCTTGGGTTCAAGGTGTAAGAAGAAGGTTCCTGCCTCCAAGAGGGTCACAATCCATCATGAGCCCAGGGTCCTCACGGTGTGTCTGGGAAGGGCCGATGCACGGACCAGCAGGAAGATCAGCCAGGTGTGTATGCAACCAGAGTGCAACCCCCTCTTTGGAGCAGAAGGTTCCCTGAAGCAGTGTGCTCTGCCACAAGCTGCTCATGTTGGGCTTTTCGCGTTCCCTTCTGAGGAGAGGAGACTTCCCATGGGAAGACCAGCCTGGACTCTGCTCTGGCACAGCTGGTTTGGCAGAGAACAGTTTCCTCCCACCCAAACCATTACATGCTGAAGGCTATTTCATGTGGTAGCTCAGGATCGTTTCTGAGCCATCTTGGGTTCCCCACAGGTTGTGGAGTACCCTGAGTTCTTGGATCTTCGGCCGTACATGTCTGACACTGCTGGAGAACCCCTCCTCTACTCCTTGTACGCTGTCGTGGTGCACAGCGGTCACACCTGTCTTGAAGGACACTTTTTCTGCTACACAAAGGTGAAGACCAACTTCCCTCCTGCCAGGGAAAAATGTGTGCTGGGAAGACAAACTCTCCTGGCAGTGTTACTGGCAGCCAAGGCTTTGGGGGAGTTCCTCCTTTGGGGCTAGATTGGATTTGTTTTGGTGTACTCTTGGTTTGGCAGTTTTCTGTGTAGAAACTCTGCTCTTCCTCTCCAGAGATGGGTGCCTTCCTTTGCAGGCCAGCAATGGGCAGTGGTACAAGATGAACGATGTGAGTGTGGATAGTTGTGGCATCCACACAGTTCTGGGGCAGCAGGCCTACCTGCTGTTCTATGCCAGGTAACAACCAAGCTGACCTGTTCAGAATATGTTTCCTTTTCCTGGCTTTGCTGTTTGTCTTCTCATCCTCCTGAGCGTTTCTGCCACAGGAGACAATTCCTCCCTGCATCCTTCAATGCTGTCATTTCTGAACTGTCCCACACTGGTTCTTCTCTTGCCTTGCTGGGCTTTAGGCTGCTGCCCTGTGTGAGCTGGTCCTTGTCTGCTCTCTGAAGCTGGCTAATGCAGAGAAGAGGACTTAAAGGGGCCTCCAGGAAAGATGGGGAGGGGCTCTTTATCAGGGAGTGTTGTGACAGGACAAGGGGTAACGAGTTCAAAGTGAAAGAAGGAAGATTTAGGTTAGATATAAGGAAGGAATTGTTCCCTGTGAGGGTGGGGATGCCCTGGCACAGGGTGCCCAGAGCAGCTGCGGCTGCCCCATCCCTGGAAGTGTCCCAGGCCAGGCTGGACGGGGCTTGGAGCAACCTGGGACAGTGGGAGGTGTCCCTGCCCATGGCAGGGGGGTTGGAATGAGATGAGCTTTGGGGTCCCTTCTAACCCAACCCATTCTGTGATTCTGTGAAACGGAGGCTGTAGGGGGTATGAGGGCAAGGGCTTGCTGTGACAGGGACAGACTTGGTAGGAAATTCAGGTGTCTGAATTTCCCATTGGTGACCTTGGTTCTCTGTCATAGAAACCTCTCCAAAGAAAAAATGACTGTATCCAAGATGAGTCTGCAGGAAATGCCCTAAACAGAGGTCACTCTTTTTTTCTTCAGGTGCTTGGATTTGCAAATGGAAGAAATGGCAGCTTCTTCATCGTCCCCTTCCTTCCTCCACCAGGGGGAAGCCAGCAGCGAGGCAGGTTCTGCAGGACCACAGGGTCTGCCTGGTAGGATTAAGGTGATGCCCAGCCAGAGGAACAGTGCCAGGGAGAGCGAGAGGAGCAGATCCCCGCAGTGGGGCAACGAACGCCGCAGCTGGCTCACGAACACCGCCAACTACAACAACTCAACAGGGAGGAGCAGGAAGAGAACAAGTCTTCCAGGTCATGACAACACTCACAGGGATGCTACAGCTCCAGGGCCCTCCACCAGGAGCTGCCAGCATGCTCCAGCACACAGGGCTGCTTGGGAACAACCCCTGCCAAGAGAGAGAAGGCAGAGCAGACCCTCACAGCAGGGCGATGATCTCCGCAGGCAGTCTGTGAACAGCAGGGACTACCAGCAGTCAGAAAGGAAAAGGAGGAAACACTCATGTGGCACCAATGAGCAGAAGACCCAAAGCCGTAATTAAAACCCCTTCTTGGCCTTTCATGAATATTTTACAGGGTGTTTCCTTCTCTTTAGGTGTTGGGGCAGTCGGTGGAAACATGCAGGGAGGGATGTTGGTGTGATGGGATTTTGACAGCTGTGGGCTTGCATGTGCCTGCCTGGCAATTTCTTTTTTTTAAATATGAAGTTCAATTCACTCAAAGGAGCATGGACTGCATGAGCCAGCGGTGACCAGGACTGAAATGGGCTGGACAGCTGGGCCCTAGGGTTGCTGTTCAGCAGCACCAAGTCTGCTGTGGAGCCAGAAACAAGCAGTGTCTCCCTGAATCAGCACTGGGACCTGTCCTGTTTAATGTTTTCCTTAACTAATGGTCTGGAAGCTGGGGCAGAGGGCACCCTCAGCAAGTTGGCAGATAACACCAAACTGGTGGTGCTTAGGCCAGGGGGTCATGCTGCCATCCCGAGGGACCTGGGCTGGTGTCGTGGTTTGACACTGGCCAAAGGCCAGGCACCCACAAAAGCTGCTCACTCGCTCTCCCCTGCCACAGCCGGGCAGAGGAGACAAAAATTTAACGAAGGGGTCGTGAGTTAAGGACCGGGAGAAAACACTCCAAGGGCAAAACAGGCTCAACTTAGAGGTACAAAGTGAATTTATTACTAACAAAGTCAGAGAAGGACAATGAGAAGCAAAAGAAACCCTTAAAAACACCTTTTCTTCCCCCAGCCCCTCTCTCCTTCCCACTGACTGTGCAGGGAGACAGGGCATGGGGGTTTGGTCAGTTCATCACATTCATCTTCCTTCTCAGGAATATGCAGCATCACATCCTTTCAGTCTCGAAGAGCCAGGATCCACAGGGGAACCCCTACATTACACTCACTGCTCCCACACCAACAGTGCCGAGACACAAAAGCTCTTGGCTTTCACCTGACGATGGTCAGCGCTCATAGAACCACCACACAACGGCGCTGTGCACTTGCAAAAGAAGCCAACGCTCCTTGCCTATCTCTAAACCACCAAAGGGCAGATCCAAGTTGAAAACGTTACTGCTCTCAGATGAACTCTGTCAGGACAGAAAGATTTCACGGACCTTCCCCTTCCAAGTACAAACTCTTATTTGCACCACACTCAAACGGCAACACGAAATCCTTTTTGCTAATAATTATTTTCATTATCACAGAGTTCAGCTACAAACTCAAAAACATCCAGCAAAAACAGAGCTCACAAAAGTGAGAAGGGCTGTTGCTGGCTATAACCTGAACTGCACCACACACCCTGGTACCTGCACTTTCCCTCTCAGCTCTAGGCACCATCGTAATCCTTCCGTCTCACAGAGTCGGGAGCCGAACTGACCGGGACCAGGGACTGCTCACACGCTGAAGGACAAAAAGCTCACCAGCCTGGCTTCTGCATTCCCACTGTAACGCTTCAACAGCTCCAACAGACAGAGCTGTATACTAGGAAAAGCAATTAAATTCACCAAGACCACCCAATGTGTGGATCCAAGATGGGTTTCTTTGCCAAGGAGAGGAACTATGAGCCCCATCTCAAAAGAAATGGGATCCCCTCCTCCCAAACAGCAAGTATCCAGGGACTGATCCCGTACAAAGTGCCAGAACACTGGTACTGGGTGTTACCTGCCCTGGGCACTGTACCAGCTGCACACCAAGACTGAGCTGCTTACCTTGCTGAAAATAAATGTACTGCCAGAAATTTCAGAACATCACCTCTGAAAGGTGGAAATGATTGGCCAAACTGAACCTTCCAGGACACCGCCTTCAAAATATGGATACCAACTCCATAACTGGACAAGTCAAGGGAATGCTCCCACACCAGGTATGCCAGGACAGAAAGTTGCTGCCACCCCTGACCTCCACTAGGCAGCTTCTTACCCACACCTCAGACACTGGGGCTATGTGCTTTCCTTCCCATGGAAAAGCATTGCCACCCTCTTTCAGGAACTTGCCAACTGCAGGTTGGATACCACCTCCAGTGTCAAAAACATCCAAGGACTGCTCCTACACGAGAGGTGTCAGGACAGAAATGTCTCCCTGGAGTTTAACTCCTCGTGGTGTCTTATAATATGATCCACCAACACTGGGACTGCATCCTTTGCTTCTCAAGGAAAGGCAAAGTTGTCGCTGTTGTAGCGGGGATGGAGAGAAATGACACGATCCAAAATTCCAGTCTGGCGAGAATCGAGCCCCGTTTATTAATGAAAGACCGTTTATATACCTTGATTCACAAAGATGAAAGGAGGCCATTGCTTCTTTTACCAGCCACCTCTTAAAATGATTAATGGAAGCTACACAACTCCCATCTGAAAATATTTACTTCAGAATACCAAACAACTCTGAACAACAGACCCCAGGTGCACAGATAAAGAATTAGTTTACAAAACCGTTTTCGCTGTTTCCATCTAGTCTGCGTGTGAAAGCAATGCTCTCACAGAATACTGAGGAAAAGCTAAAGAATTTCTCTGCTTCTAGCTTTTTAGCATCGACACAAAGTGACTCTGGGTCACTTGGCCTTGCTCTTAGTCCCATTGCCCAGCTTTGCCTAGACTACCATTGCTTTGTCTTCTCTTGCTTACGTCTCCCTTGCCTTCCATGCAGGCAAAGCAAGGCAATCGAAGTGTGGACAATTCTGGGCAAGGCAAGGGAGACGCAGGGAAGGCAAGGCAAGAGCCGTGAGGGGAAAGCAGAGCAAGGCAAGGCAAGAGAATGCCCAGAAATTGTAGGCAAGGCTGAGGCAGAGGAAGGTCAGTCCGGTGATGGGTAGGCCGGGTGAGAGGCCAGGGAGAGCTCGGCAACGAAATGCCAGGTGGGAAAGGGGCAGCAAGTCAGGGGAGGGAATGGTTCTACAGGGCAGTGCAAGGCAAGAGCGGAGGGGTTGGACAGGCAAGGCAAGGCAAGGCAAGGCAAGGCAAGGCAAGGGAGAGGAAGGCAAGGCGTGGCAAGGCCTGGGAAGATGGAGTACGCAGGTAAGGCAGGGGATGGGTATGAAGGGAAGCTCAAGGGAAGGGAGAGGTAGGCAGGGCAAAGCCTGGGGTGGGTTTGCAAGGCAAGACAAGGTTAGGGGAGGCAAGGGAAAACAAGTCAAAGGAGAGGCCTGCAAGGTAAAGCAAGGCCAGGAAAAAAAAGTAGGAAAGTCAAGGTGGGGGATGAGTGGGCATGGCAAAGCAAGGCAATGGAGTGTGGGAGCCAGTGAGCTTGTACCCCAGTTCTGTTCCCCCTGTTGGT